>CM062811.1:235849510-236449510 GCA_031772625.1 Pinus tabuliformis | reverse complement strand
TTCTAGCATTCTCTCCTGGAATTGTGCATCTCTATTCCATGGATTAAATTCTTCCATAGAATCTTCTTCTTTCATCTTTATTTGGTTGCTCATCTGTGCCAAATTTCATCTAGCATCCGCAACTAAACTTGCACTCACAAAAAACTTGTTAAAATAAAAAACATAAGGCTTCTGTGCCTTATCTTCCTTTGGCAACAATTCATTTTTTTGCTCTGTTCCTTTCTCCTCTATCAGTACATCATATGCTGTTATGAATTCTCAAAATAATTCATGAGACTGTCAACTAGTCTCTCTTCCACACCATCTATTCTAATGATGTCTTTTTGTCCTTGTTCACTATAGTGAACTTCTTCTTTTGCAGTGTCAATTTGCTGAACTTTCATTATCATCTCCTTTTTCTTATGATTGTCATTCATGACAATTTTTTTGTCTTCCTTTTTCAGCAATCTATCTTGGTTATATATCTTCTTTTTTTCCAGCTCCCTTCTTTGAAAGTATAATTTTCTATGTAACTCAATAATCTCAATTGGATTAGAATTTGGAAATTTCACACAATTTTCCATACCTTCCTTTGTTATTGATAAATCATCAGGTGTCCTTTTTCCCTTTGCTAAGTTTTTTTCATAGACTTCTTCTTCCTTAACATCTTTCAGTAGATGTCCTTCTTCTTCAGTACATTTTGTCTTGATGTCCCTCTGTAACTCTTCTCCCAAAGTTATCCTTGCCTCATCATCTTCATTAATATCCTCCTACATTTGGTTTTCATCAATAACATTAATCAAACTCATTTTATTACCTTTCTAAGACACTATTCCTTCATTCTTAATCCGAATAAGATCCTAATTCCTCATCTCTATCACAGCATCTATTGACTCATCCATAGACCTTTCCTTCTGTATGCAGTCAAATTCTTCTTCTTTTGAGAAGCTTTCCTTGTCACCTTTTACTTCTAGATCTTCATCTACTCTGAAGACATCTTCAAAATGTTTCTTTTCTCCTGCAATACCTGCCATCATACACAAACTGTCAGTTTTAAAAATATAAGACCTTGTGGTCTCACTTGATGCTTCAGTGATCATATCTCCTTGCTGTTACAAGTTCTCTTTATGACTCAGAAATTCTGCGATGGTCTCCTCTTCAATCTCCTCAAGCCCTTCATTTGGTTGCTTTATATCTTTCCCCAACTGTATATGAGACCTATCTATCTCATCCTCTTCCAAAACAGAATTTTGATTATGCTTGTCTTCTTCCCTCTTTATGAAAATATCAACAAATTGTCCTTCTTTACATGTTTCACTTGTAAACATACACAAATTATCAGATTTAAAATCATCAAGGTCTCACTTGAAGTTTCAGTCTTCATGTCTTCATCTTCACCTAGAACTTCACCCTACTCTGGTTCACAAATGGACACTTCCATTTCCAACTCAGCTTCTCTGAGTTTTTCCATCAGCCACCTTACTTGCCTCTATTGTAGCCTTCTCTGCAAATTATGCCACTTCTCTGGCTTCTTCCTTAATACCCAACCTTTTCTCTTTCCTCTAGTATTCTCCTTAATGCATCGATTTGTTCTTTTAACTCTACAATCTCTTTGTCAAGCTCCTCTTGACTCATTCTTTTTCCATTTTCCTTGGAATCCTCTTTCTTCATCTTCCTTCTGTTGTGGTCTTCCTCAGAAACTCTGCTATGACTATCAGCAACCATCTTCTTCTCCTCTCCCTTCATGAGCTCTGTTAGAAAAATATTATATATGATAGAGAAATGCAAGATATATAATATGTGGAAAAACACAAACACATAAAACCAGAGAGACACAAATATACGTGGTTCACCCAGTTTGGGCTACGTCCGCCCCGAACAGCTAGTCCTTCCTTTCTATTATCCAACAAAATGAAGAGATACAACCTACAACAGATCCATTATAATATTCTTTGTTTTCTCTCACAATCTCACCTCTCTGTTTCTCTATCAGAGAATACACATCTATTACACAGCCTCAATACAATGCCCTCATACAAAGAGATGGGTTGCCTTCTAGGGAAAAAACCTTAAAATAAACATAAGTTATACCATCAGATCATCCACCTAATGAACGGCCCAGATTGACTAGAAATTACTATACTTTTACAAGGAAATTTTACATTTGTTCTTAGCTTCGGGGGCACTGCCCCCGAAACCCCCACCAGGGGACCGCTGGCCCCTGGACCCCCCAGTTGGGGAGGATTAGCCCTCACCGCACCCCCTCACGTGGAGGGGTGTACAATCTTCCTAGGGTATACATCTGGTTAAAACAAAGACCTCTAAATAATCATGCTCCACACCCAACAAGCTCCTCACTCACTCACTATGAGTTACATTAAATCCTCTGCAACAACAAGTCCTCCTTGTTGCAACTTACCTCACCAAGCATTCCTCTATACTTGGTCTTTTGGCAAGCCCTTGGTCCTCTATCTCTGGAACCTCCTTTGAGCACTTCTCTCTGCTCCTTCTACTCTCTGCTCCTTCTAGGCTTCAACTCATCTGCCTCTTCTAAGAACACAATTATCCTCTTGTGTCCCAATCACCATGAAATAATTGGTTCTGAATACCTCTTCTTTCACTTAGAAATTCTTACCAGTTTCCTTCATCCTTAGAAATTCTACCCACATCTTCTGTGGAATTTCCCCTGTTATCTACAACAATACCTCTGCAGTAACAAGTCTCCTCCTTGTTACATATGCCTCACTAAGATTCTCTCGTTTGAGCTCAGTCTTTTAGCATCTCTCTAGTTCTTCCTTTGGAATCAATTGAGCACTCCTCGCTCTAGATTGCTGCAACCTTCTCACCTTCTTATGTTGTCACCTGCATATCAATATTACTCAAGCCAAAGATCATTCCCAAGCTTTCAAAACCTTGCTTCTCAGTTTCCTTTTAAGAATACTCTTATCCTCTTTATCCAACATTCAATTGGATTCTTCAGGTTCACATTTGACTGAATCTCCACTTTCCTCAAGGAACAACATCATGGTGTTTTCCTTATGCTGCTACCTGTGCATTAGTGTAAAAGCATACATTCTCCAATCTTCAATCAAATTAAAACAAACATGTCATCTCACCTTCAAGATCTCAGCATGACCTTGTTTCACCATTCCACCTGTACCTTGAATAGATTTCCTCTGTCTCTTGCATCTGCAATTTCTGCTACACATCACCTCTGTGTGCTTACTATCTGTCAGATTAGAATCTGATCCCTCCTAGCCTACATACACATCTTAACACATAACTCTGTTCTCAATTCTTTCACATAGAATTTCTTTGTTCTGTTTTAACACCAATTGTTTCAATTACAATTTGGCTCTGATACCAAATGATGCAGGGTTACCCCACTTACACCCACAGTATGTATGTAGAATGCATAAACACATTAGTCCCAAGAATTTTAACTCTCTAAGTAGTCAAATCTTCAATTAGAATATGGTTAAGGCCCGTTTAATCAATTTCTATGTGGAATGTTTTACTAATGCCCAACATAGGCTAACCATTAGGTAATATCCACTTATTGGGACTTTAATCCTCATACACTTCATTCACTTTAATATCGAGACTCATTCCACCCCGCTTAAACCTTCATTAACCCTTTATTAACCCTTAAGACACATATATACCAAACCCCACACTTTCCTTTGTTATATCAGACTTAACCACAAACCTTCTATTGGTGCTTGACTCATTATAAACCCTTTATAAGGGAAATAAGCATAAACATATGATTCATACCCTTTTCCACTTTTGCACGGATTTGCACTTTTCCTGATGCACCCTATATCTCCATCACAGTCAGCATCCTCCGCTGAACACATTACACATGAATTCCTCCGCTTTCTCTGATATGTTATTAACACAACCTTCTGGATCTCAAATGTATAAAAGCCACACCTTAATACTTTATTGGGTCCACTCCATCGCTCATCGCATTACTTCTCCGTTGATACAACTCCATTTAACATTTGCAATGTGAATTAATCTCCATCGTTAATCTGTCACCATCAAATCAATGGCTGATGTCTCTGTGGAACACACACAACTTGCCCAATAGTTCCTCACCGTAGATCTACACTTAGTGGATCAGACGATCTACAATGATTTCGGGTCGACAACGAGCACGGTGAATACCCACCTGAAAAGAGGTTTTCTCTCTCCTACACTACTACGTGTCACTCGGCTAGTGGAATCAGGTGACTACCCTTCATTACCACTTACCATTTTTCTTCCACCCGATAATTTTCCTTCGATTATAAATCTTCCTTTCTTCTTGGTTAACATCCAGACTTGTTCTCGCCGATAACCATAGATCTTCAACCATCGATGGTTCACCTCTTCATTCGTCCCTTTGCCTTGATTTAATTCATTTCTTCAGTGTTCTGTGGTTTCAGGTTTTCCTTCAGGGTTTTGACCTTTCCGCTATTCTGTTGCACTCTTCCTAAGATTAACTCCACTAATTCTCAAATTGTTGCCTCTCCAGAGCTCCGCTCTAAACCTCCAATTGGATTCAAAGACCCATTATGAATCCACTGAATCATTCTCTCCATTTGCGTGTTCTACAGAACTCTACCTGCAACCTCTATTACAGAGCCTATGAATTCACATACAATTCAATCTATCAATACCCGTAACACACGCACATATATAGTTTCAAGATAATATCTATATTATATAAATACAAACAATTGATTACATATGGAGACTCTCTGTTTCTCAGGCCTGATATTCAATATCGGTGGCCTCCTCCCTACACTCTACCCATAGGCTTACATTTATATAAGAAAGGTTATGTTGAACTAATTCTTGTTCAAACCCTTAATCTACTGAAATAACTCCTAAATATCCTCTCTAGTTCCTCGAATCATGAAACTGCCTTAAGAGTTATAATTGACTCCTAACTCTCTTGTCATTATTAACCACTCATGTTCTCCTTCATTCGAGAGAATTTACAAACCTCCTCACATTATCTAATTAATTCCTATCCTACTCACTCAAAAGCCTAAATATTACATTAATTCAACACTTGGGAATCCAACTTCCTTTAAACACATGACCCCCTTAAGTCTACTAAAATACAATGATTTTCTCTTGAGTTGGATGCACCTACATCAACACTCGAGCTAGTGGCTTCAGCATATGCTCTAGGAGAATCGGCCAATACTATTGGATGCTTGTGCACATCAGACACGATTACTCGTTCCTCAAACTACGCAGGAGATGTGTGGTCACCTGGCGTTGAAACTCTACGAGATTTCACAACTCTATGTTGGGACTCATCGAATGAGATGTTGTGCATCTCTCCCTCCAGATTGTCTCCAAGGATTTCAGTGTCTCCGCGATCAATTGGTACTTGCTCCACTTCCGGATCCTGTGAAGCTAGTGGGTCGACCTTTTGGCGGTGAGGCATGACGTCAATGTATTTCTTTAACTCCTGTTGCTCCATGTCCATATCCATCTACTCAGGTGCTTGTTCAATCTCTTGAGAAAAGTCCTACTCCTACGATGGCACACCCTCCCTACTTCATGCTAGATGTTTGGATGTGTCGACTACCTGCATAGGCACAGTTTCATATTTCTGAACATGTTGCGCCCCCTGTTGTACCTATTCTTTCTGTGCTTCCTTCTCCTATCTGCATAGCTCATATTCCTTTCATAGTTTCTCCTTCAACTCATGCAACTCCTTCTCTGTTTCCTCCATTCTCCTTTTTTCTCTCTACTTTTGCACGCTCCTCTTATCATGATGTTGCCTCTTCGCCTCTATTTCCAAAGTTGCTTTCTACACAAGTGGGTTTTCTCAAAACTTGCTACTTTGTTCCTCCTCCATGTTGTCAACAATCTTCCTCTTTCCTTTGTCTCATGCTGGTATGTTTACCTTTGCTGTTGTTATTGGTGGTGCTCTCCTGGATGTTGCTTCACTAAACATTCCACAATGATGCCGACCAGTTCATTGGGCTTGGAGAAGTTGTAATAATATATCCATGGGTCTTCCTCCACCAAATGACATGCCTCATGGATCCACTGAAACTGTACTCTCGTGTAGTGATCTTTCATAAAATAATGTGAGTCATACGGATTGTAACTTTGGGATTCAAATGGATATTTCTTGATCTCCTCAGCTTCAACATCCACATGTTTGAAATTTAGTATCTTGTATAACTTGATATGCAACGGAAGAGTGGGCCAATGTGCCTTCTTCTTCAAGTGCATCCTAGCTGACAATCATGACTAGATGTGGTATGATACTTCCTGCATGACGAGCTTGTCCAAGGAAAACTTTGGATGAACATGCGGAGGATTCTCCACATTGTACATACATATGAAGGTGCCAGACGGTGAGGAATATCAATCTGCTATATCGATCGATGCCTCCATTGTTACCTTCAACATGCAGGGTGGATATTGTTCAAATATCATCTTGTACACCGGGGTGAAAAAATTATATCAAACAGTTGTGTGATAACTCCTCTGATGCTGAATTCGAACAACAATTTACAATAAGTGTTCACATAGGTCTCCGCCAATGTCCATGCCCACTTCAAGCCCGGGAACTCCTGACAGGCACAGTAGAAATTCCCACTGTAGATCAACAGATTATGCAATAGACTAAAGAAAAATACAAGATCTACTTCTACAACGAACTTTGCGGAAGCTTAATCGAATTGAGCAAGATAAATGAGAACACATATAACTGAGAATGAGAAATAAATCACACATAACACAGAAGAAATAACCCGGGGAAAGCCTCAGCCTAAAACCCCAATCTCTGTATTATCATACAAGTGGAAATCTTGTTCAAGTTACAAAAAGAATCAGCTCTCAAGCTATCCTGCTCTCTCTGCAATCAAACAATACAGCTCACAGACTGAATAGACACTGTATATGTCCTCCTCAAGCCCTCCAAGCCTCCTATTTCCTTGCGCAGTTTTTCTTGGGGTCCAATGATGTCACATGTGTGAATTGGCCTCATCACACTCACAAAACCTAAAGAAGTAACTGCGCAATCCTCAAGGAAATAATTCCTTCTGCATGCAAGAGATATTCACAATGGAATATTCTAGCAACTGATAGTACACTGCCCCTCCATTTGATCTCAACTAGGTCTCTGTCTGAACTGACATTCATGATTTATTTATGAGAAAATATTCAATTATCTGAAGTGCAGCAGTTACATGCATGCATGCATTAACTAATTAAACTCACCATTAATTCAACAAACTCTTTGAATTAATCTAACTGGACTTGACTCAGTCTATTGAACCAACTAATTACAACTCAACATTACAACCCATCCTTATCTCTTTAACTAATGGATAAATTCCTCAATTAATAGAGAAACTGTTGCATGTCCCCACATAGACTTCATGCTTGATTTTCTACAACTAATTAACTCATGGTGAATTAATTAATTATTTTACAAACAACTGCTAAGATCAAATTCGAATTTTACTTCTCTATTTTAGTTCAGGGACTAACCAAAATAGGAAGGTATCCCAAAATGTTGTTTATAGCAGTACTAAATTTAGCACTTCTATATTTATCATTTATTTTTGCTATTTTCAACACTCCCTCTCAACAAGAAATGGATTATCAATAACCCCAATCCTGTCTCTGTGGAACTCAAACTTGCATTTTGACAATGCCTTAGTCAAAATATCTGCATCTTGTTCCTCGGTCACAACATACAGCAACAACATGATCCTCTTGACCACACAGTCCCGAAGATGGTGATAACAGATATCAATGTGCTTGGACCTATCATGAAAAAATGGATTCTCAAAGAGTTTGATACAACTCTGATTATCGTAGTAGATCACGGTTGGATCCATCCTCTGACCAAACAATCCCACTAGAATCTTCTGCATCCAAATGGCCTCACATGCAGCCTGACTGGCAGCCATGTATTTAGCCTCTGCTGAGCTAAGTGCAACTGATCTCTATTTCCTGATGTACTAGGAAACTTCAGCTGAACCAAGGTTGACGATTCTTCCAGAAGTGCTCTTCCAATTTGATGGACTCCCTACCCAATCCGCATATGTGAAGCCCTAAAGCTTCACTCCCTCTATTCTTTTGTACCACAATCCAAACTGAGATGTGCCTCTAAGGTATCTCAGCACATGCTTCGCTGCCTTCCAAAACAGCTTGGTAGGCTAAACCATAGCTTGACTCAGCTGGTTCACTGCAAAGCATAAGTCAGGTCGTATGTTCACCAGATACATTAGTGAACACACCAGCTATCGATAAATAGTAGCAGCTACTACCTCACTTGAATTAGCATCCTCTTTCCCCCAGTTCCCAGCTAGAGGATTCTGCATGGGCTTGCACTTCTCCATGTGAAAGCGCTTAAGTATCTCATTGGCATACTTGCCTTGAGACACAAATACTTCACCATATTTCTGCCACACTTCCATGCCTAGAAAGTAGTGCATAAGACCCATGTCTTTCATTTTTAACTCTCTTGCAAGGTCCTCCTTACAAGACTATATCAGCTGATCATCACCTATCAAAATCAGATCATTGACATAAAGAACAATGATCAATGGTTTACCTTCTACCATGATGTGGTAAAGGTTCGCATCTACTTCACTCTTGGTGAAGCCCAATCCGGTGAAATAGCTGTCAATCCTGGTGTAAGTAGATGCGAACCCTCTATAAAGCCCATATAAAGCCCTCTTGAGTTGGCACACATGCGACCCAAGGTACAACCTTTGCATGTATTCGTCTGCTCAAGTTTTCCCTTGGGTAAACCGGTAGAAATCTGTTGCATGATCTTCAGGGCTCCATGGTGCAAGTGGCCCAGTCTTCTATGCCATAGCTCGTCAACATCTTGGCTCTACACCATCTCAGCTTTGGAACTCAATGCAGCATAGTCGTATACCTCTAGCTTGTAGAGATTCTTTACTTGAATCCCAATTCGCTTTGTCTGTCCAGTACTGATATGCCTCAGGAATACCTTTCCTTTACTAAAGACTACATCATAGCCTTTATCTTCTAGCATAGCGACAGACACAAGATTCTTCTTCAAACTAGTACATACTTTACATCAGTCAAGGCGAGGGGAGCTCCATGCTCCCTCTGAAACACAATCATACCTTCACCTAAAACACAGTACTTTCCATCATTGCCCATCTCGATCTGCATCTGGAGATCCTTCTCCTCCAAGGTACTAAAAATATTCTTGTCACCTGACATGTGGAATGAAGCTCCATTGTCCAAGTACCACACACATCCCACCATGGATGAAACCATGCATGTGATAAGCGAGAAATCTAGCTCAAACTGTGAGGCCAGTGCCTCACCATCATATCCCTTCGAGGAACCCTTCTTGGATTTCTTCTGTGGACAATTGTAACATAATGGCCCACTTCATGACAATGAAAGCATCGCACTTTCGATTTGTCAAAATTCTTCCCACCATGGGAAGAACCAGATTTGGGATGGGACACCTTCCCTTTCCATTTCCTCACCTTACTTTCTAAGGCTATATTTTCCTCATCATCTTGCTTCGATGAGGATCCATCTCTGGTGCTTATTCTTATTTCCTCCTGCATCAGATTTGACCAAAGTTGTTCCCAATCTGGGAGTTTTTCTCTTCTATTAACCGAGTCTTGGTAGTTATACCAGCTCTTAGGTAGACCGAGGAGTGCAAGACTCACCATGTCATCATTTGCAGTTGTGATCCCTACACTTCCAAGCTCATCCCTATAGGTAGTGAGCTTGTTCAGATATGTAGAGATTGTGTCGCCCTTTTCACACTTGATCTTACGAAGCTTGTCTTTTAGCACCAACTTCCTCTGATCATTGTTGTTCTGATATAGATCTTTCAATGTTTTCCACATCGAAAATGGTGTCTCCTTCCCATGGATACTCGAGACTATCTGGTCTCGAACTCCCTCCAGAAGGATTCTCCTTGCTCTAGCCACACATTTCTTCCATTCTTCCAATTAAGTAGCATCAGTCGGCTTGGGGACTTCTTGATCAATGAAGTCCTTTAGACCGTTATCCTCTAATACCGCTTCCATGTGATCCTTCCAGGCTATATAATTTGAGTTTCCATCAAGGGCATACTCGAGTCTTAAACCGTTGAACGCCATTGGTGAAATTGAGATGTGATAAGAACTCGATTTCTGTATTCATGAACTAAAAACTTTGAACTTCTCCCTTCTTGTATACTATTCTTCTCCTTTGATCACCTTTGCTCTGATACCATATAGAAATTCCCACTGTAGATCAACAGATTATGCAATAAACTAAAGAAAAATACAAGATCTACTTCTACAACAAACTTTGTGGAAGCTTAATCAAATTGAGAAAAATCAATGAGAACATGTATAACTGAGAATGAGAATTCAATCACACATAACACAGAAGAAATAACCCAGGGAAAGCCTCAGCCTAAAACCCCAATCTCTGTATTATCATACAAGTGGAAATCTTGTTCAAGTTACAAAAATAATTAGCTCTCAAGGTATCCTGCTCTCTCTACAATCAAACAATACAACTCATAGACTGAATAGACACTGTATATGTCCTCCTCAAGCTCTCCAAGCCTCCTATTTCCTTGCACAATTTTTCTTGGGGTCCAATGATGTCACATGTGTGAATTTGCCTCATCACACGTACAAAACCTAAAGAAGTAACTGTGCAATCTTCAAGGAAAGAATTCCTTCTATATGCAAGAGATATTCACAATGGAATATTCTAGCAACTGATAGTACACTACCCCTCCATCTGATCTCAACTAGGTCTCTGTCTAAACTGACATGCATGAGTTATTTATGAGAGAATATTCAGTTATCTGAAGTGCAACAGTTACATGCATGCATGCATTAGCTAACTGAACTCACCATTAATTCAACAAACTGTTTGAATTAATCTAACTAGACTTGACTCAGTTAACTGAACCAACTAATTACATCTCAATATTACAACCCATCCTTATCTCTTTAACTGATGGATAAATTCCTCAATTAATGGAGACACTGTTGGATGTCCCCACATAGACTTCATATTTGATTTTCTACAACTAATTAAATCATGGTGAATTAATTAATTATTTTACAAATAGCTACTAAGATCAAATTCGAATTTTACTTCTCTATTTTAGTTCAACGACTAACTAAAATAGGAAGGTATCCCAAAATGCTATTTATAGTAGTATTAAATTTAGCACTTCTATATTTATCATTTCTTGTTGCTATATTCAACAGATTTCATCCAAGATGTAAGCGGACATGTGTATTTCCTCTTGTTTACCTTTGGGAAGCTGTGGAGTTCTCGTTACCTATTCCTTCAACTGATGAGCCAACATGTCGGACCAGTTGCATGCTTTTCCTTGACTTGCCAGTTGGTCGAATGTGATCACCCAAGTCTGCAGGAAGGTTTCCATGCTCTCTTGGCCATACAAGCGACATGAAAAGATGACCAAGTATTGATATTCCTTCCGAAGTATCTTCATCTTGTAGATCTAGTTGGGTGTCATCCTAAATTTGGCCAGCTCCTTTACCTAGTTCATCAAGATATCTCTAGAGTTGGCATTATTGTTGGGTATCCTAAAGGGTGTCTCCATGGTGACCATGGGCTTTGACACATGATACATTTGTTCATAATCATGTGCCTTGAAGGTAGAAATCTCTATCCCGCTGACACTACTCAATGTCATCGTCTCGGGATCAGTGTGCAAGACGATCCAATGTATCATGTCCGCACGTGGAAACACGAGATACCTGCATGCAATCTGGTACAAGTCGGATAGCATTGACCTCTTGCCATTTCAGATTGATGTCCATGTCTAAAATTAGTGTGATGTCTTCATAGATCGGCAAACTTGTAGACACTCGCTCAACTGTTGCTTCAGTTTCACTTCTGCCAGTGTCCTTTGATCTTGTTCTATTGGAGACCATTAATCCTGAACTTCTAAGAGTAAAATGAACACCTACTAGATCTAGAGACATGGTGACATGCATGGAAATAATTTTTTTTGCTAAAACCAAAGAAAACTTGAGGAATGACATGCAACCTACCTGGGGATTAACTGGTAAGGATTGCGCAATTTTTCCTAGGAGGTCGTGAGACTGGCTACTAGAACTACGCAAAAGGTAGTCTGGATTGCTAGGAGGCTATTTGGTTGCTAGAATTGTGTAATGTGCAATCCAGACTAGCCTGCTGGCTGCTGGGATTGCGCAACGCACAATTCCAACTGGAAAGGGTTGTAGACCCAGTGACTGCATTGCACAATTTCTAGGCTAGCAGTCACTGCCTCTTAGAATTGCGCAATGCAAGACTAGAGGACAATCACTGGGCAGAAATTCACATTTTCTGGGAGGAAGGCAGGGTCTTCCCTCTCAGGATTGCAGAATGATGTCTTGGTGAGGTAGAGTCCAGGAAAAGGTTGCCCAAACCCGCTGACTAGAAACTGAAAGAAAATTTGAATGTGAATGCATGGTGATACTGAGTCTAAGAAGGAGTGAATGATCATGCATGCAAATAGTGAATGAAAGATTCAAAAAGTAGAACAACATGCATGTTTGTGAAGCGAGTCGCTGAATCAGCGACCGTTCGTGCAAAACAGTGCCATGCATGTGATAGTAGTGAGATGCTAACAAAAACTGAAATGGTGCTAGTACAAGCTAATATTCATGTAAACGACAACAAGCGTTCACAGAAATCAAGCAGACAGCACTCACACAAGCCAAAACAGAAAAAGTAATAGAAATGTTGCGAAAGACAAGTTAAGAGGACTTACCCAGAAATAATTGAGTTGGATGTGTCGAAGACTCCTGAATGTGTTATGGGATGTCAGAGCTCCAATATCATTCTAAAGAAGTGAGCTCTAAAGTGTCAAATAAATAAGTTTGATGCTCATGATGTGCATGCCACAAATCAGGAAAAAGCGACACTTGGAGGAAAGATTCTAAAATTAACTTTGCATGTAACCTCCAGCTGCTAAAAATAGCTCCCTAAAATCTAGGGATGCTTTTCACATGTTGCTTTTTTCTATTTCAAGAAAAAGTAGCCCATGCATGCAAGTCAAGTTTTCTCGGTCCTAGGTGAACCCGATGACACATGAAATAGCCTACCTGACTGAGGGTAACTTTTGTGCAGTTTCTAAGAGGAAGTTGGGTTGACTGCCCAGAGGGATTGCGCAATTTCTGGGTTGAGCAGCTGACTGCTTCCCAGGATTGCACATTTTCTGGGCTGAGCAGTTCTTCTAGGAAAGATTGTGCACTTTTTCCAAGGAAGGTTGACAAGAAGAATTGCACAATTCCTGAGCCCAGCAGGGTGCCAGACAGGATTGCGCAATTTTTGGAGGGAAGGCTAGTTCTCATCTAGAATTGTGCAATTTCTTGACGGATTTTTTCATCTTACAGCTGGACCAAGTCGGGGGAAGCAACCTGTGTGGGGAATGCAACAAGCTATCATGAATAGGCTGTCATGCGGCTAGAAAACTAGTGAAGCTTGTGTACTTGACAAGGCAAGACATGCTGATGAGGATGGTTGGTAGGGAGGCTCCAAAACGAATCCAGGGAAAAATTTTGGAGGGTGGTTGTAGCCGCTACAACATATCATAAATTCAAATTTACATTCTAAGATTTTAAACATTTTTGAAAAGCGAAAGAGGAAAAGAAATCTTTAAAACTATCATGTATGCACGTTTTAGTTCATTTTGATTCTCTACTATTGGCGAGATATTTGAGAGTACATACCCTAGATTAAGAACTTCAAAAAAATTGAGTTAATTATTCCAAATCCAAGCAAAAGGATTATAATGAATTCGATGCATCTTGTTTTAAACGTACCTTTCACCAATTATGTCTTCATCTGCAAAAGAATTTAATCCTTGAATAATTTTCACCTCCTTTCAAATTCTAACCTATTTTGTGTTCTTAATGTTAGATTTTTCTAAGGAAAAAAATTAAAAAAAACCAAATATTATTTTGTAAAGAGTTACAGAGTCTTTGGGTTGGATAATTATGATTGTCATAAGATGTAAGCATTTTGGTGGAACCTCAAATGTGTTCTCACTTTTGTCTGACCCCTAAAAGATGAAGGGGTGTAGTGAAAGTGGACAAGATAGGAACCAAAGGGCACACTCACCTCAAGATATGTTGTTTTAACTTTATACATTGCAGACATTTGATTGTAGTCATGTTGAAGCAGTTTCAACTGTTAAAAATAAGATAGATTTGTCATTTGAAATCATAGAGAATAGGTAAATGAAATAAAATAACATAAGGCATCTCAGTCTATTGGAAATAGTTTTTATTAAGATACAATATGGAAATTCATTGTAAGAAACAAATAATACTCACAAAGCAACAAAAAGAAACATTGGAAATGTTAAAATTTTCATGTAAATTTATCAACGAAAGTAACTACTTAATTCTAAAAATTCAAAAACATAGGCACTCTAATACTTATGAGTACTTTTATAGCTAATTTCCCATGTTATCTCTTTTGTCCTTTATAGGAGAGATAAATACAGTTTTTCAAATTACAACATACATATATAAATTAAATTAACCAATAGAAAAGTACTCTGATTGGTATGAAGTTCTATTATTAGAAAAACGCTTAAACATTTCAATGATCTATGCAAAAATTGTCTGAATGAACCCTAGAAATTCCAACAGGTAGTGTTGAAGTTGATTATTCTTTAGCATTGTAATAGTCCTCCTTTAAATTATTTTTTGGTTTTAGGAGTTTTGTGGGAGCGATCGACGGAACCCTAAGCTGCTGCTAGGTTACATGCCTGCTGCTTGCGCCTGCTGCTTGCACCTGTGCTTGCAGCCTTTGGCCCTACCATGGCCCCTCCAGATGCAACCCCAAAGGCAGCCGCTTCCCAACTAGCCTTCTCCACCCTAGTCAAATCCTTACCGCCTCAGCGCCCTCGCCCAACAATCTCAAAGTTTGTTAAGAAACTAGATGTTCTGCAAGAAGTGATTCTTCCCCCCTGCTCTCCCTCGCATGGCAGCACTTTCCCTGGCTGAACGAGGTCTCATTGGGTAATTCACAGGTCTCTGGCCCTCTCCGAAGACAACGCAAAGGTGGGTAGAGCAAAACTGGTCAGATAAAATAAATGGCAAAATTTCCATCCGCTTTTGTGGGAAAGGGTACTTCACCTTTCACTTCGAATCAAGAGAAGACAAGGATCTAATCTTCAGGAACAAACCATATTTCATCGACTCCAGAGGTTTGTACCTCAACAAATGGACCGCGGATTTTGATCCCGAATTGGATGTTCCTAGCGCAATCCTGGTCCGGGTCCGACTTCCCCATCTCACACTCCACTATTGGGGAGATGATTCGGTTCGAGCCATCAGAAACATTGTTGGAAAGTTTATTGATTGCAGTGAGCCAAAGGACAACATGCAAGCTTGCGCCCGCATATGTGTTGAATTTGATCTTAGCAAAGGCCTCCTGGAGGCCATGAAGCTCAAATTGGATGATTGGACTCACATCCAGCAATTGGACTACGAACAGATCCCTTTTAAATGCAAGGTATGTCACGAATATGACCATTTTTCCAATCATTTCTCTAAAATAGTTGATGTTGAAAATGTTCCACAAGATGAGCAATGGGAAACTATTAAAAAAAGAAGACTGCTTCCATCCCTAAGGCAATCCCTAAAGTTTTCCCTACCAAGGCCATTCACACAAGCCCTCCCTCCACCTCCTCTCTGGATCCTCCTCTTCTCAACTTTTCCTCCACCTCTCCCCTCTGATTCCCCCCCCCAAGGCTTCCTTAGAATCATCCAACCCCTTTTCCTCCATTCCCCCCGTGAAGATAATCCTCCCCTCTCCATGCCTCTAACCCAAGCTAAAACTAATGATCCCACTCCCCCACTGCTAAATTCTTCTTCCTTCTCCCAAGATCCCCCCTCCTCTAGATCAACTAGGAGCTCTTCTAAAGAGCACAATGTAACTCTGGATACACAAAAAAAAACAAGGGCCATGAAGGAAGTCATCCAAGTAGCAGAGAGATGAAAATGATCAAAAGGACATTGCCATGGGTATGAAAAACCCCATAAAAACTTACATTTTGGGGCAAAATAGTAAAGAGGCAGCACATAAAGAACAAGGAGGGCGAGCAATTCTCTGTATCCCTCATATTCAATGATGAAAGCCCTATCCTAGAACAACAGTGGACTAGGGCACCCCTTTAAAATTGTTGCCCTAAATGATTTGATAATTCATTAGAAACCAGAAATCCTATTGCTACAAGAAACAAAACAAGGACACCAAGAAATGAAAGAAATCATTGATCGACTCAAGCAGTATGAAGGTCGTACACGTGAGTCAAGGGGTGCCTCTGGGGGAATTGCAACCCTTTGGAACCGCAACATTTGGAAACACACAACAAATACGATCAGCCAATATTGGATCAAAGCCACTCTAGGGAACCTAGCAGATAGTAAAAGGATTGTTATCTACAATATCTATGCACCAAGCCACTATAGAGACAAAGAACAATGTTGGACTTCTCTTAGAGAAGACATAGATGAAGAAGAAAAAAACAAAATTATTCTTGGTGGAGATTTCAATCTCATACTCCACTCCAACGAGAAAAGAGGAGGTTTTTTTTTATATGACCCTTGCAGAACACGGTTGGAAACCATCATGCAGGACCACGATCTAGTTGATATAGCACCAAAAACTCATAGATTTACTTGGAATAATCACAGACTGGGCAAAGATAACATCATGTAGTGGCTAGACAGGATATTGGTGAATGTTTCACTTCTCTCATCTTACTCCGCCACTTATGCTGTTGTACTCCCATACTCAACATCTGATCATTATCCCACAACTCTTGTTCTCGAAACCCACTATCCCTTAAGGCCCATCCCATTTAAATATAGTCACTTATGGAACAACATTTCTATTGTCGATCAGATTGTCAAATCCACATGGAGTCAGCACATAGAAAGGTCGCCTAGATATATATAGGAAAACAAGCTAAAAAGGACCAAAAGTGCCTTGAAGGATTGGGCAAAAAATTACTACAAGGAACCTGAGAAGGTCAAAACTGAAATAAAAAGAAAATTGGAGAAAGTTCACAACATGATAGAGGAGCGGGTGCTCTTCCAGGAATACAAAGCTCTAGAATGTGATCTCTACTTCCAGTTATATCATGCCAATAGAATGGAGGAGCAAAAATGGAGAATAAAATCAAGACAACTATGGCTGCAAGGAGGTGGCAAAAACTCTACCTTCTTTCATAAGCAGGCCACTGTCAGGAAAATCAGAAACAATGTCACCTCCATCACTGATTCTAAAGTCAATCTTCAAACCACTCAAGATGTTATTAAAAAGGCTGCCTCAGAACATTACAACATCCTCTTAACTGAGACAAAAGAAGCCGAAGATTATTCAGATCTTCTGCAACACCTCTCCACTGAGATTAGTGAGGAAATCAATGAAAATATAACCAAGGAAATTGAAGAAGATGAAATACAAAGAGCCATCTGGACGCTTCAGCTAGACAAGGCTCCTGGGCCAGATGGTTTCCCCGTGTGCTTCTACAGAACTTATTGGGGAATAATGAAAAAATACCTTGTTAAGATGATAAAATGGGCTCAACGCAAGTGCAAAATCATAGGTTTCACCAACACCACTCATATTTCCCTCCTCCCTAAAGAGAATCGACCTTCATCTTTCTCCCGATTTCGGCCCATTTCTCTCTACAATTCCTCATACAAAATTCTGACCAAAATCCTTGCTTCTCGACTTAAACCTTTTCTTCCCTCTCTCATCTCTGAGAATCAAGGAGGTTTCTTAGCCAATAGACAAATTTCTAACTCTATTATTCTTGTCCAAGAGGCCATTCACTCCAGCCAAACTAGGAAAGAGAAAGGTTTCATTTTAAAACTGGACTTAGCCAATGCCTTCGACCAAGTTAGGCACCCATTCCTCTTTTTTGTTCTAAGGAAAATGGTATTTTTTGCACCCTTCCTCGACCTTGTCAAAGCCTACATTTCAGGCCCTTAGATCCTTCCTCTCATCAATGGTAGACCAAGGCCTTCCTTTCAATATTCTCGAGGATTAAGACAAGGTTGTCCCCTTTCTCCTTATTTGTTCAACTTGATGGCTGAGTCCTTTAGTAAGGCCCTGGAATATAATCAGCACATTGGTCTTATCATAGTTATTAAATTTGGGAATGGGGTCAAAAACATAAATCACTCTCAATTTTCTGATGACACACTGTTAACGGGAGGAGCCTCCAATATCATTGCTCATCGATTCAAAAGCCTCTTAGACAAATATATGAGCTACTCAAGGGGTATGGTCGACTATCTCAAGAGCTGCATCTATGGCTGGAATACATCTGTTGAAATTCTTCATAACATTGCCAACACATTTGGGGTCCCTTGCAAGTTAGACTGGGGGCATTTCTCTTACCTAGGCATGTCAGTTAGTGCTGGTCTTCTGAAAGCTGAAGTATGGGACACTGTCATAGATAAAATGAAAAGGAAAGTGTAACAATGGGGCTCCTCTTGGCTAAATCCAGTAGGCTGCCTAATCCTCCTAAAAACAGGCCTTTCTTCTTTGCCCTTATATCAATTCACGCTTCTGCAAGCCCCTGCCAGTTTTCATCACAAAGTGGAAGCCATCCTCCATCACTTTCTTTGGCAAGGGGGGAAAATGAAAGGAAAAAATACAACCTTATAAATTGGAAATAGGTTATTCAACCCCAGGAGCATGGAGGTTTAGGAATCAGATCACCAAAGCTCTCAAATCTGGCTTTTGGAGGTAATATTGTGTGGAGACTCATTAGTGGCCAATCAGCTTGGTGGAAAAATGTGTTGGAAGCCAAATACCTTAAATCTCCAAGACAACACCTCTTGGATCATGATATCCCTATCAGAGCTTGCTCTAAAATCTGGGGGTTGTGTAAGAAAGCTATTCCCTTCCTTGCTCAAAACATTTCCAAAGTTCCCAAGGGTGGCAACAATATCAGAATCGGGGCAGATAGAATAATGGGCCAGCAGCCCATTAGCAGCAGACCTGGAACTCATCAGATTCTATCCTTTCTCGACAATATGGGGCTCCATTATCTGGACCAGATATCTCAGTGGGACATTCACTCACAACTTTGGACAGGATGGATCTTCCCAAAAATACCCACTGATCTTGAAGCAAGTCTTGCCAATCTCCAAACCCATCTCCATGGCATTGCCCCTACAAAAAAAACAGTGATGATGGCTTCCGTTGGGACCCTTTAGGCTCCAATTACACAATCAAAGCTGCCTACCAATATATCTATAGCAACAAATACCCCATGCCCATTTGGGTGCAATGGAAAATTGCTTGGAAATCAGAGGCCCTCCCAAAAATAAAATTCTTCATTTGGGTCCTCCTAAAAGGGAAAGTCCTCACCTCAAACAATCTGCAAAAATGTGGTATAATTGGTCCATCCCGCTGCCCAAACTGCCAAGCAGCCGAAGAAACCATCCAACACTTATTTATTGTTTGACCCTTTGCTACTGCCTGTTGGAAAGAATTTTTTCTAAACAGCCAACTCCCCTGGGGCTCCCACAGCTCCATTGTTGAAGTCTTGCACCTATGGAAGAGAAACTATCCTTGGCAACGAAAGAAGAACAATATTGCTAGAAGAGTCTAGAATGCTCTCCCCTATTCTCTTCTGTGGAACATATGGCTAGCACGAAACCGTATAGTCTTTAAGGACAAAAAAACCAACATCAGTAAACTATGTAGCAAGGCAAGGAGCCTTACATTGGAAGCAATATCTGTCAAAAGTCAAAGGAAAATTGACATCGCAGATCTCTGTGTCGAAGAAAGGAATTTCATAGGGTATTTGTTGGATAAAAGTAATAGGAGCCAAAGAGGGAGTGACATCAGCAGTCAATGCAACAACTCTAATTACAGTTTGAAAATAAGAATGAAAGATGAGGAATTCTCTATTTGGCTTAGAAACTGTAACACACATTATCTCTTCTTTGACGGGGCCTCCAAATTTAACCTAGCAATGGCCGGGGCTAGAGGAATCATTTGCAATGCCAATGGAGATATTAAATCTACATATGAATTGGGATTAGGCCCCCTCTCCAATAATAGGGCTGAAGCACTAGCACTATACCAAGGACTCATTCAGCTTCAAAAACTCGGCATAACCACTGCCACGATCCTTGGAGACTCGGCCATCATCATTAGTCTGATGGTATATAATCGGAACGCCTCCAATGTACTACTACAACAAACAATAAGTCATTATCAACCACTTACCCAGCAAATGAAAGAAGTCCATTTTTTCCATGTACTTTGCTCCCTCAACAAGGAGGCTGATTCCTGTACAAATAGAGCATGTTCCAAATCCATAGGCAATCTCCGATGTAACGCTATTGAATCTCAATGTTACCTGCCATGACCAGAAGCGAATCAATCTTCAGATCACCCGCAGAGGTATCTAGCAACATCGGGTACCACCTCACCGTCACTCGCCATGTCCTTATGATGAATTTGGTCCTTGTTTCAGCAGAAATCTCCTTTGAATCTTATAATAATGATAACACTGTCACAATATCTCTGAATCCAATCAGAAAATCTTACTTGGGTCCCTTCCCCCAAGAAATTCTGACTCTTTCATTTCTTACCCGTGATTTACCTTTCAAATCCCCCGTGACTCCCTCTTCGCCCCACCTTATCCTCCTACCTGAGCCTTCCTTTTTATTTGTGTCTTCCTTCGTCCAGAATCTCATTTCTATCTCCCCTTTGCTACATTCGATCTTCCCCCTATTTTTCTTCAAGTTAACCTTTGTTAATCTTACTCTCTTTTCACCCTTCAGTACAAACCCCACTCCCTTGAACAACACATTAGCAGCCCCTTGTTCTTGCTGTGAATCAGTTTGGTTATCCTCAATGGCGAGAAGCGAAGATTGCTTGCACTGTGCTGATCTCCAGGAAGAACTGGAGCAAATCCGAGCACACCAGAAGATCCTGGACACCAAACTCGATACCCATGATCAAGTCACCAAGGAGAAACATGAGGCCAACCTCAACCTCTTTCTTCATAGAGTTACCTCCCTTTAGGAGCAATTCAATGACCTCTCAAATAGATGCAATCATGTCCAAGAGTCCATTGACATTCTGAAGTACATCATGGAAAAAAATAACACTCCTAGCACCAGCTCAATAAATTTGAGGAATGTAGGTGCTAAAGGCAATCCGGAAGAATCCACGGCCCACCAAATCAGTCATATAAAAATTGATTAAGCATGACTTGCAAGTTCTGCCTTCTATTGTTTCAGTTTGTTAGAATCTATACTAGTTCAGTATTTCAAAAGTTAGAAATGATAGAAGCAAAAAGGAAATTTGTCTCTCCTGTTATATTTCCTTACTTTGCTTCTTATGCGTATCACTTTGTAACAATGGAGGTTAGTCTCCCCAATATTTTTTGAATACAAACAACAACCGATTATGTAAAAAAAAAAAAATAGTCCTCCTTTAAATTAGTATGCCCCAAAGAAATTGCATTTTTGGGTGCCACAATATATCTTGGCATTCAAATGTGGCATCACCCAAGGCAGCTCATTCCATTGAATGAGATATTTAGATGGTACCTTAGCTCTAAGTCTTTCTCCCAAATTGCCAAAATGCATTCTGGATTCAAGGTTACATGATCATCATGTAAATAAGTTAGAGTTTTTGAAGTTTTAACACTTTGTCCCATCAACTTTTAAGCATGAAATGTGGAAGGTATTATGCATTTGGACACTTGCTAGAAGCTCCAAGGTATAAGAAACGGGTCTTATTTTTGCTGAAATTTTATATGGTCCATAGTACTGTGGTCCAAATTTTTCTTTGTCTTTGATTTTGCATGTATGGCTGCAATCTTGGGAAGACCCAGTCTCCAACCTCAAATTCTCTCTACTTTTCTTTATAAGTTTCACATGAAGTCACAAAATTTTAAAATTTGTTTTATAAACCATTCATATGTTTATAAAATTTATAAACCATTCATAAGTTTTGAAAAATACAACATGCACAACAAGAGAAGAATGACATTCCTTGAGAATCTAGCATTGTATTATGATTATATTACAACATTCCAAATAATGTTGCACTTGCATAATGCAATTGAGGGCTCAGAGCAATTTTTAAGATATTATTACATGGTTGTTAGCATCAATGAGTTGTTAGAGTAAAATGAGAGCTTCACATATAATTCTAGTGACAAGTTCTTAAGAAACATTTGTCTCTCGATTTGATCTTGAGGAAAATATTGCATCTATCAAAACTCAACATAAGAAAAGACAGCATGACTTAAATCAAATACAAAATGAAAAGAATACCTTGAACTAGGAAAATAACAAAAGATGATCAAAATTTAGTTTTTACCATTTTCCATTGTAAAGAGAACATATCCATGCAAATCAGAATTAATTGTATAATGATTAATCAAAATAAATAATACATGTAACTATTTATCTTTGTGAAAATAAAAATTATAAATAGGTGTGGACCAATGGACATGATCAAAATTTAAATATTTGACAGTTATCACCATCTGTGTAGCTCATGAGGTGAATGGAAGCCACATTTCAAAGTCTCCCTCTTAAAAATTGTCCCCCTGAAATTAGAATTAAATTAAAATTGGATTTGGTTGACTGGACATCTTGGTATTGGAAGGATGCAGATATTCTAGTCTTCAACATAGGGCATTGGTGGAAGTTTGAGAAGACATGGAGAGGGTAAGCTTTTATTTTGCAGTTTGACAACAATACAATTGCTGAATTTAGATTCTTTGTTAGTCAATTGGAGGGCTTAGTCATGGAAGACTATAGATTCTAAATGTAGTTGACAAGGCACAATTTTTCCCCTAAATTTTGTAATGATTGTGCATTGGACAATAAATTCATATGATTACCAATGTGTATACTTTTCCTTCCTGGAACAACAGGATATGGTTTTAAATTTTCATCTTTGGGTGCACATTTCTAATTTTTTTTTTTACTACTTTCTTTTTTTCAAGTTTTGAAAATGCATCTTAGATTTCATGACTAAACATGATAGAAATACATCTAGAATGATACACGATTCCAAAGAGAGTGGGTACACAGGTATCACTCCCAAAATAAGCAAGGGAAGCATGTCATTTTTGGCATCGACCTCTAGAAACCTTGTTTCAGATTATTGCTAAATGTAGTAGACAATGTATCATTCCCCCCCTATAATTTGTAATCACTATGCACTGGAGAAGCAATTCATGGAGCTCTTTGAAGTTATATAATCAACAATTAATATTTACAATTTGAACAATTTTCCTAATTTTAAAAACTCAACATAAGAAATGACAACATGAATTAAATCTAATACAAAAAGAAAAGAATACCTTGAACAAGGAAAAGAACAAAATATGATCAAGATATAGTTTTTACTCTGATGGAATAGTTACCCTCTCTTTCATTGTATCCTAGCAGAAAGATGGTTTTTCAACCCTTTCTAGGTAAATGACATTTTGTAAGTATCTGAGTTGACAAAAGAATGTAACAATGAAGCATCACTTATTAATACTAATTACTAATACTCCTCCCATTGAAGTAACTTTCTACCTTTTGGTACTATGGCTCTTCAAATCTCAATATGAGCTATAATTTGATGAATTATTCTATGTACTCTTAGGAAAATGTCTCCTTCTATCTCAAACTTTTGCACATGTCTACATGAACAATATTGATAATAAACATATAATAAATTAGTTATCTCTACTCATATTTATCTTAGTTACAACAAAATAAGCCCTATTGGGGTCTTGAATCTCCTTCAACATCTCTAGCTCTTCTAGTCTCTTGCTCTTAAATTGTGCTCTTCAATTCCTCCCATTCCTGGTTCTTCATGCCTCCTTAGGCTACTTCTTTTCATGGTAGAATCATCATAGTCCTCAACCTATTTGTCATTCACAAACCTTCGTTCCCAGCATTGTCTCCCAAGAGCTACACTTCTAGAAATCACACACATTGAGACAATTTTGTATCAAATCATAAAACCACAATCTCTGACTAAAACAAATCTGAACATGAACAAATTCGTAGGAATAGGGATTTCTCTTATACCACTTGGTGCAAGGCCAAGCAATGTAGACTCAAACATTTTTTGTTGCGGAAACAAGCTTGTAGATGTAGACTCCAACATTCTCTGTTGCAAAAGCAGAATTGCATTTTGGAATATTGCAACCACATAAGTTTTAACTACACATGGACTCATGAAAACTGTAGGAAAAACAACAACAAAAGGTACCATGAGAATGTAGGAAAACAAAAACAATAGAGGGTACTGAACATAATGAAATTTTCTTTTGCATCAAGCATGAAATTTCCTTGTCATAGCTTTGTCTAGAAAAAATACTAATATAATCCAACACTTGTTTCTCACATATATATTAACCCAAAGGATAATAATTGAACAAGTAAAATTATTTGATGGCAAAGGCTAATTTTCTACTTACTCCGGGATGCTTACAACTAAAAACTTGATCTGCAAAGGTATATAACCTCTCAACGAGGGGCATATCTCACCAAGAGTAGAAGATGAGAGAGGCTCGTTTATGTTTCCCACACAAGTTGAACATAAGAAGGTTACTTCATAACTAGAATTCAAGGAAGAATATTACTTACAAATTTCAATGTTGAGATAAAACATGAATTGAGGTCAACATCTCATAACATAGATAACAATCAAGATCTCAAAGAGATTACAAATGGATACAACAACATACCATTTAAAAAGAAAAGGAAAAAATATGCTTCACATCCTCTTAGACTAACAAGGCCTCTTGAATATCCATAGTTGCTTAGTAGTTTGGTATTTATTAAGGACTTATAATCTAGAACCTATGTTATTAGCTTCAGTATTTATCTATAATTTTGTAAAGGGTCATGATCAAATATTGTGTATTAACAAATTGTTGATGAGCTCTAGAATTCCAAAATAATATTTATTAGACTTATGTAAAAAATTAATGAAATAAGTTCCCAATTTAGCATGTATAACAACAACGCAAAACACCATGCCCAATGATAATGTTACCAATATCAAACTTCTTAATTTTGTGCAGTCATTTAGATTTACAACAAATGTCTATTTTATGACAGAAAATCCTATCTAAATTCCACATATTTTGGAAGATTATATGCCATCTTAGAGGGCCTTGTTGTTAATGCATGAGCATACTTCTCAGTTGAGATGTGGCCCATCATATTCTTACAATAATTGCTTGAGTGCAAATTCAAAATTTGAACAAGCCTATAAATTAAACTAAATTTTGAATGAAATTTCTCTCATTTTACATAACATTTTGTTAGAGCATAAGTCAGCTAAATTTCACCATGGCAAAACAGATTTTGTTGTTCTGAAAATGAAGTCAAAAGCTTCTTAAACAAAGTTCTCCTCCAACACTTATTTTGGACCATTTTCTACAAAAATATATTTATAAATACAATAGGTTAACTAAAATAGAATGACCACACATAAAATAGTGAAAGTAGGTAATAAGGTGCTTTGACAATTTACAAAATAGCACAAGATCTAATCAGATTTAGTTTGAATTCACAAGGATGAAAAAAGGGCTCTTCAACTGTTTGCCAAATTTTGGTACACAACTAACTTTAACGTCGGATGATAATGTCAACTCGTCAAGCAGCAATGACAAGGTTGATAGGTCTCCCTTCATTGTTTTAATTGTTTTCTCAATAGTTATGTTGCATCCTCAAGACCAAAAATTGTTGAACTCCTCAATTATCAAGATTCGGAACTCTGGTTTTGTGATTAGAAGAAGTTTATAATACCCTAGTATCACCTACTCATTACACAAGTTTGACACCGCAACATGTTCGTTGTTTTATGCATGATTTGCTTGCTCTTTGCAAATATAAGATTCATTCACAAACCTTCCTTCCCAGCACCCATATTTCCCCTCACCATAAGGACCAACATGCCTCGACGTCCCCTCTCTTGGCACCCAAATTTTCTCATCATTTTCATAAAGTCATCCTACAACTATGTAAAACTTTAACTTCTCCTACCAAACATAGTCATCCAAGTTTCAAAAATGTCAATGATATATCTAAGGATGGCCCTGAAAACTTGTTTGTACCAAGGAAAACATGCATACAACTAATGGGAAAGAAAGGCATCATACATAGAAAGGACTAGTTGTAACGAAATGTGTCACAGAAAAGGCAAAGCATTCATTAAGGTGCAAAGATACATATGCATAAGTGGAACACACTAAGCATTTCGAACACAAAGAAATACATCATACATAGAAAGGACTAGTCATATAAACAAATGTCATATAAAAAGTAGAACATTTACTGAGGTCCAAAGATACAACATATGCATAAGAAGTGGAACATAGGATACATGTTAGCCATTTATGATAAATTTTGTGTAATAAACGAGGTGATATAAATTATTTAATTTTAATTAGAGATAAGCTCTTAAAAATAATATTTTCTGTAACTATATCTCTTTAAGCATCCCATAAGAATGGATAACAAAGGTTGGGAAAATAAACCTCCTTGTTCTTTTTGAAAAAATCCATTGATACCATTGTTTCTTGACAAATTTTTGTTGCTCATCTTCAAAATTCAGTGGAATATAATCGACAACAGAGGTCATCTGATCTACTGAATTAATAGGCTTGCAAGCCTTCTTTTCAAGAAAGGGATTCCTACATTTACCATTGTCATCTTTCCATTAGATGTTGACCCTGTAGAGAGGGAAAGTGAAAGAGAAACCTTTCTCCCTAGACCTTCGCTCAACTTGGATTTCTTATTTTTCAAATGCTTAAGTGATTTCCTTCTTTATATCTCTGCACCTGAAAAATCTCCATAAATCGAAATCTCAGGCATGACTTGAGCAGGAAAAATCGAGTTGTATCCTTTAGACACCATAAAATTTAGATCAGGCCCATGTTGATCATGAAGAGATCCCTCTTGAATGTTTTGAGTTTCAAATGATTTAATGATTTCATTATTTGTCTTAGCACTAGCACGATTTCTTGAATTTTTATTTATGAAAGCAAGCTTTGAACACACTACTTTGTTCAACTGAAAATCGAGTTATCTCCTTTAGACACCATAGAATTTCAATTAGGCTTGTGTTAATCATGAAGATATCCCTCTTTAAGCATCACATCAAAAGGGATAACAAAGGTTGGGGAAAGAAAACTACAAATCATGGAAAATGTACCTGAAAATTTAGAAACGTGCATGTTTAAGGCATCCTTTGAAGGTAATGCATGAAGGCCATAAGTTGCCTTTTAATTTTTGAAAAAAATCCCTTGATTCCCCTGTTTCTTAAAAAAAAATTGTTGCTCATATTCATACTTCAATGGACTGGAATCGAGAGTAGAGGCCATCTAATCTACAGAATTGACGGCCTTACAGGACCTCTTCAAGGTAGGGCTTCTTACATTTACTGTTGTCATAGTTCCATCAAATGTCGACCCTACAAAGAGGAAAAACGAACAATAAACCTTTATCCTTGGCTTTTCATGGTTTTCCTTTCTTATTTTTCAAATGCTTTAATGATTTCCTTTTGTATCTCTCTACACCCGCCAATCTCCATTAATCTGAAGCTCTAACACAACTTGAGCAGGACAAATCGGGTTGTCTCCTTTAGACACCATAGAATTTTAATTAGGCTTGTGTTGATCATGAATATATTCCTCTTGAATGCTCGGGGTTTCAAGTGCTTTAATACTTTCATTATTTCTCTCATCACTAGCACGATCTCTTGAATTTTTCTTTCTAAATGCAAGCTTTGAAGCCACTGCTTTCTGAATAGAAAATTAGGTTGTCTCCTTTACAAACCATAAAATTTAAATTAGGTTAATTTTGATCATGAAGATATCCATCTTTAAGCATCCCAGCGAAAGGGATAATAAAGGTTGGGAAAATAAAATTACATATCATGGAAAATTTACCTGGAAATTCGGGAACATTCATGTTTAAGGCACCCTTTGAAGGTAATGTAGGAAGGAAAAAAGTCACCTTTTACTTTTTGAAAAAATCCCTCAATTCCCTTGTTTCTTGAAAATCTTTTCATTTCTCATACTTAGATTTCAAATTACTACAATCAACAGAAGATTCCTTCTGATCTACATCTTGAAAGTTTTCTGATGTCCATAACGAAAGACAATGACCAAATGATGAAGTCTAAGAAGGGGAGCAAGAGACGCTTCCCTTTGCACCGCTATGGCTCTTCTCTTTCATGGTGGAGTCCCATGTATAATTACTTAATGATATTATTAGGAAAAATGGCTAGATGAAATTACCTAAATCCAAGGCGGACTCCGATATAAGTCTTTTCCCTAGAAAAGATGAAGAAAATAATAGTTTCTCAACATGCACAAGTCATTTCGTAACCACTTGAACAAATCTAAACCTCGAAACCATTCATTGTACTTTGACTTCGCTAAAAAAGGTTTTTTTTGTCAAGGAGGAAATCCCCTTAATTCACTTAGAGAAAACCAACCTTTCACTCCAAACCTTAGACCGAGTAAAAGAAGAAAAAAGGCTCTTTAAAGGAACTCGGTTGTCAACAAAACCATTTAGAATTCTAGAGGGTTATGGAAAACACAAATGAATTGTGGAACCCCAAGCATCTAGATTTGGACCTAAGAAAATAAATGATGTTGGCTCTAAAACTTGAATTGGATTATATGTTATTATCTCTTCTCATTTGGATAGAGATGGGCAGAAGCGTACCAGTAAAGATCCAAATCCAGAGTCTCTAGATCCAAATGAAATTTCGATGAGTGAATCAATTGATCACCTTTGTTCACCAAGTTTCTTGTGACGGAGGTGATGCAGTTTTTCCCTAATTATGCCCTATATATCACTGTATTTTAAATAACTATGTTTTCTCTAATTATTTGCTAACTGTTCATCCGATGACACACCCTTCTTCAATCATCTAAGCTCAATCCAACACTAGAAACAAATAGAAAGTGGAAAATGGGAGAGTTCTTCTCAAAGGGGAACGCCTTACGACATAATTATTATTAATATTTTCAAAATTCCACATACTAATTTTATATTAATAGTTTAATGCACTATACAACTCCATTTTATTGCAACGACAAGCACTCTATAGCCCAGTATAGAGTAGATGTGTAGGTGTAATGTAAAAATGTTTGTCAACATTTTTAAATGTCAGGAAAAAAAACTTATATGTTGGCTTGATATGTCTTAATTAATATTGAAGTTAAAACATATATAAATGCAAAATGTAAAAGTAAATGAACATCAAATAATTTCACCTAATAATGGTCTGCCTTAGTCGTCTTAATTTATAAAAGAAAAATTAACAAACACAAATTAATAAATTGGATAAATATAGAGTACAAAACCATGGTAAAAAAATAATATATTAAATAAATATAAAGTACAAAGACATTAGTTATAACCAAACCAGGGGAAATAACACTTTTCTCAAAAGTTATTTTAACACAAACAAATCCAGTGAGTCATTTAATAAGTTATAGACTCAAGTGATATTTATATATAATATTTATTTTAATAGAAATTAAGGGAAAAAAAACAATAATATTTATGTCATAATACATAGAAGTTCCTATGGGAATAACTCCCCCAATTTCCACTTTGCACCCTTATGCATCATTAGATCTAATGTTAGACGATTGAAAGTTCTTCCACTGTTAAATACCACTACTTTAACCATCAACTGAATCTTGATTTGTGCAATCGTTCAACTTGTTGATCTTTATTATAATCCATGAGCATATTGTAGGTGGTTCGTCGGTAAGGAATTCATACCTTCAAGTTTTTAAATTTCTTCAACAAGCCTCTTGACTCGACTCTTCTCCATCTTTTGAGTCTTGTTTCCTTGTTTTTGTTCAATGTTCATCTAATTGTCAGTTGGCGCAAGGTCAAAAACAATCTTCTATGTTTGGTGCAACCATGATGTCAACGGCTCCCACTATAGAAAATGAGATCTATTATGTTTTTATTTATTTAGTTATCTTCGGCATGTACAATTACTAGAGGTTTTGTTGTATTTACATGCATCTGTTGGTTTTAGTGCAAGATTGAAGTGAGACTTTGGAATGCAAAGCCTCTCTCTAGTCAAACAGAGAAGATCGTTTCTTGAAAGGATGTGTAGATGTTGGCAACATGGAAGCCTGCTACACACTAGGGATGGTAAAGAATCTACCAAAATTTTCACTAATTTTGATGTCAGATTCTTTTTATTTCGATTTCTTACTATTAATATTCATTTTTTTCAATATTTTAGATCAAGATCGACATAAAAGGCTCCACACATGAAATTATTTTAGACATTTAAATGCCTCTAGGATTTTAACTTCTAGTACTAGGGCTAAGAGAAATGTAAAATGAAGTAGTTGTAAAAATACTGCACCATTAAATATATGTATAATCTTGAATTTATGTGACAAACGAACGTGCAACAAATCAAGGATCTAATGAATTTTACAAATTCTTTTCATATTTGTTCAATCTTTAGTTTCACAATTTCATAATGTCGAATTATTAAATTTCATTTATATTCTTAATATAAATTTCGTTTTCACTAATGATAATGTTAGAATATTTTTATTGCAGATTCTTACTATTAATATTCAATTCTTTCAGTAATCTAGATCAAGATTGACACAAAAGATTCAACACTTGAAAGTATTTTAGACATGGAAATTCCTCTAAGATTTTAACTTCTGTTACTAGGGCTAAGAGAAACATAAAATGAAGTAGCTAAAAAATATTTCTCCATTGAATATATGTATAATATTGAATTTTTTGTGAGAAAGAAATGCACAACAAAGCAAGGATATAATGAATTTTACAAAGTCTTCTCCATATTTTTTCAAGCTTTAGTTTCACAATTTCAGAATGTCGAATTATTAAATTTTGATTATATTTTTTTATTCAAATTTCATTTTCACTAATGCTAAAGCCAGTTATCTCCCCCCAGTTATCTCCCCCCTCTTCATAGCTCTTCTCATTCCATCCCTCCGCATTGCTTCTCCTTGCAGCTCCAATCTCCTCTCTGTATTATCACTCTTTCATTCACCTTGTCCCCCAAACTCCCATTCACATCGTGCCTCTTCTCCCTCTAATTATTTAAGGCAGGTTGCATCCTCTGTTTCAAGATTCCCATCTCATTGTAGTCATTTGGGCTCTTTGTTCAAGTTTTTGTTATTGTTGAAAGGTTGCATCTCATTATAGTCCTTTCTAGCTCTACATTCTCTCATTGTGATGCTCCCTTCCTTGTCGAGGAGCCTCTTTCTTCACATCTACAAACAGAACAATGCAAAGATATTCCTTCGCTACAAAGGGAACATGGATCCTTTGGGTAAACTTCAAATAATGAAAAATGTGTCTACTGCAAAACCAACAAGTTTATGGTCAACCAGTTGAGAGAAACAGACAGAGAAATTCGGTATCAGTCAAAGTCAGAAAATGCCATTCTAATGGGAAGACTCACTAGTCAAAACTCAGAAATTGAATCTCTTAACAATCAGTGTGCACATCTGGAGGAATAAATCGCATTCGTGAAAGGAATCCTCACCAACCAGATTGGAGAAAATTATGGGCACCAAAGCAGCAATAATAAGCCAAAAGAAGAACCCTCTGTAAATAAAAAACAGGATCTTTCTTTAGTTTTTACTTTGTATCAGTCACTGCATCTCAAGTTCTATCTATTTATCTTATATGAATTGTAGATGTCAAGTTTTTTTGCAACAGTTTGTAAGAACCTACCAGCAATTAATAATTGGAAAACTAGGAACTTATGAACTCAGCGCCTCGACTGATTGGGATGTTGGTCTCTTTGCCTTCCCTCTTAGTCTAGCTGGTTCCAAAAACCATGTAATGGGAGCTCGCTCCTTTCTCTTTCTCTTTTCTGAATAGAAAAACCACTACCCAGTTGTGTTAAAAAAACAAAATGCTAATGTCATAATATTTTTATTGTAATTTCTTACTATTAATATTCGCCTACTACACACTAGGGATGGTAAAGAATCTACCAAATTTTTCACTAATGTTGATGTTAGATTCTTTTTATTTCTAGTTCTTACTATTAATATTCAATTTTTTAGTAATCTAGGTCAAGATTACACTTGAAAGTATTTTAGACATTTAAATGCCTCTAGGTTCTTAACTTCTGGTACTTTGACTAAGAGCAATGTAAAATGAAGTAGTTGTAAAAATAATTCTCCATTAAATATATGTATAATATTGAATTTCTATCAGAAAGGAACTCACAACAAATCAAGGATCTAATGAATTTTACAAAGTCCTGCCATATTTTTTCAAGCTTTGGTTTCACAATTTCATAATGTCGAATTATTAAATTTCGTTTATATTCTTAATTTAAATTTCGTTTTCACTAATGCTAATGTCATAATCTTTTTATTACAATTTCTTACTATTAATATTTAGTTCTTTCAGTAATCAACATCGAGATTGACACAACAGATTCAACACCACTTGAAAGTATTTTAGATATGGAAATTCCTCTAGGCTTTTAACTTCTGGTACCAGGGCTATTAAATATATGTATAATCTTGAATTTTCTGTGAGAAAGGAACGCGCGGTAAATCAAGGATATAATGAATTTTACAAAGTCCTGTCCATATCTGTTCAAGCTTTAGTTCACAATTTCAGAATGTCGAATTGTTAAATTTCATTTATATTCTTTATTTAAATTTAGTTTTCACTAATGTTAATGTCAGAATCTTTTTCTTGCAATTTCTTACTATTAATATTCAATTCTTTTTAGTAATCTAGATCTAGATCGAGATCGACACAAAACATTCAACACTTAAAAGTATTTTGGACATGTAAATTCCTCTATGCTTTAACTTCTGGTACAATGGCTAAGAGCAATGTAAAATGACGTAGCTATAAAAATATTTCTCCATTAAATATATGTATAACACTTCATAGAAAAGTACTCCCAACAATAAAAAAAAATAACACGTCATTTTCAAATGATTAGATTGTTGTATTTGATTCGACAATCAAATTTTATATGTTAAATATTCTAATACGCTTAATCATCAACCTCATTATATTAAATATGTTAATTCCCTTAATCATCAAAATATGATTTAATTATACGAAAGTTTCACATTACTATTAACTTATAATTTAAATTTTTTCACCCTCCTGCACTTAGCGCAACGTTTCTCTTTTCTTCTAGCTCTCGTTGATACAGTAATTGGGACCCCAAATTTAGGATAATTGAATGATCGCTTAACAACATTGATATGGTAATTGGACGCTCCTAAATTTTGGAGAACCCGGAGATAGATCAAGAATGTTTATGCAATAGCTGAAACCTCCAAAATTCCACGGAACTCAACGATCTTTGAAGAACGCTTATGTAGTAATCGGAACCTCCATTTAATTGTTGTTCGCTAATTATTTTAGAACAGCTTTTTGGAAACCTATCACTTTGCTTTTTTGGTTATATAGATAAACTTCTTGTAGCTTTTTCAATGTCAAATCCTTATCTATTTCTCTCATTTATTGCTTTCTTCCTTTGTCTATACATGTAAATCATGTAAGTTTTTTATTATAATCTATGTGCTTAGCATATACTTGCAATGACTATAGATGATCTTTCGTTTCTCAATAAAATGTAATTGGAACCTCCTAAATTTGGTATAACTTAAAAATCACTTAAGGAAACAGTTGCATTGGTGGATATTTTATCTATCCAACTTTTTCATGTCCAATGTGTTTTTCTAAAACTTAGGGTTTTCATGTCGTGAGGTGAGTTACAATTAGTTTTAGGGTTTTCATGTCGTGAGGTGCGTTACAATTTTGTTTGGAGTTGTCTTTAGTGTGATTTTTTGGAGTTTCTAGTGCCGAAATCCAGCGTTTAAATTTGTGGCGAAATCTTGATTTGTGTTATTTAAACTAGTTTTTTGAGTGTATATATGGATTCGACACCCTCAAAAACCCTTAGGCCACTTCTATTGTGTAGGGGTTACCCATAAAACTTGTGATTTCATGAATTCCTACTAGATTTTAGAGAAATTAGAACAGAAAAACTTCCAAAAAGTCGCACTAAAGACAACTCGATTTTGTTTTGGTATTGAAAACCTGAATTCTATTTTGATTTTTTCAGTAATTATAATAATAATAATAATAATAATATTATTATTATTATTATTATTATTATGTAAGTTAGGCAGTGATCACCTTTAAGAATAACACCCAAATAGGATAAAGAATTGAACGAGAAAATTAATTTTTAAATATATTTAATTTAATGATAGCCTTTTTTAGGAATGTAAAAAATATTTTGATATCAAAAATGCGGTTTTTTTAATTGTCTATTTTTAGTTAAATGATTTTTTCTTATCATATTATTTTGATATCTTTTTTTATTATTTTTAAATACTTTAGGATCATATTTATATTTTTTATTTGATATGTTTTTTTCTTCTAATTAGTTGTGTTTTATGGTTTTATCTTGGTTGGTTTTCAACACATTATAATTAGTTTTAATAAATGATAATGATGATGTTGTTTAACATTTTTTAATTTAGTTTAGTTTGTAAATTTTATATTAAGAGAGTGAATAAAGAAAGTTGGCAAATTCAACTATGTGTCCCACTTGAATGGTTGAATGTTAATTGCGCATACCCAACCAGTGTAGACTATAACTCATGAAGTTCAGTGGTTGAGCGAGAATCTTAGGTATCTTCCACACTCCCCGCTACTAGACAGACCTCTCCTCCCCCCAACATACAACGAACACACCCCTTTAGACTGTAAGGTGAAAGTGACTATTATACGCGACTCTAAATCCCATCGCCATAAATCAACCTATTGAAAAATTGGATGACCCTCTAAGAAGCCCCTCCCCTAGGAAATGCCAAGGCCCCCAAAATGACAAAGAAAGAAGAGAAAGACACTTTATTTTCTTGATGTGCGTCCTCCCTCTTTTGATTTATGCATGCTTTGAGCTAATATTTGTTTTATGATGTATAATAATATGGGTTTGACTTCAGAAGCACACAAACTAACATTTAAAATCTTTTGAAGTGTGTATTAATGATATAATTTGGGTAAATTTGAGAACTTTGTTTTCAGTGCTCACTACCATGATTTATGATTATTTGATGCAAATAGATAAATTAGTGCAGAAAATATTATTAAAGGTATTGTTACTAATATATACTATGAAGAATTTATGTGGAATCTTAACCACCTCTTTTATGCTACAGTGAGAGAGAGGAAGTGGAGGAAGCAAATCAATTTTTTTATTCTTGAAAAAAAACTTTATTTAACAACATGCATGATTGTAACATGAAATATATTCAAGCTACTGATAACTAGAGAAAAAAACATGATTGTAAGTTAAACATGAATTCAAAATAGAAAATGAATAGATCTTAATCTTTCTTAGGGTCTTGATACATTTGTCAAACCTTTTCAAGCTTTAAGAAATAAAGTTCCTTTAGTTAAATATGTTTTACTTTTATGGTTCTGACATTTAGACCACACAGGCTCATTGCTTCTTGTTGTCTTCTGGTCAAAATGGCATTCAGCGCACAATAATTATCTAAGTTTGATCTTCTATGTCTGAATTAGTGTTGCATCAAACAAATATTTTTTTCAATGGTTGGTATTCTACTCCTACCCATCTCGATTGAACTAGTATAATCTATAATATCATGACATTTGTTTTTCCTAAGTTTAATCTTGCCACATTGATATTGATAATGACCAGTATCATTAATGACAAGCAATGGGAATTTATTTTGTATTACATTGAGATATAGTTGAATTAAATGATAGTAGATTTATCCTTGGGGACATTTTCGACTCTTAGGCCAAGTCCATTAGGATTCTCGTCTCACATCTTTCCTAGATTTGTGTTTTCACAACTCTTAAGAAGTAGCAAATCATACTGACTTTCTACTCTGTATTTGAAGCTTTTAAAAACAGAGACGTAATTATCATTATTCAAACATGTTACCTTCAGTTATTCCATGTCCGCATTGATGGTTGTTCAACATATGTTTTAGTCAATTCTTGTATTTTTTCATAGTATTGTAAACCTTCTAAGATGGAATTACTATTGAGTTTGGGGCTATGGCAATAGTGGTTATCCTCTAGTGAATAATGTGTAGGGAAGAATAGGTTTTTCTCTTGTTTCTGGAAGGCATGTGACAAGCAGGGGGATGATCATTATTAGGGTCACTAGAGTTTTCTTATTTTACAAATACCACCATTTGTTTTTAGGATGACCATACATGATGAATGAACATTGAACAATAAATGAGAGGAGGTCCAAGTATGTGTGAATCCTCACAACTTGTGCATTTCTTATCCTAAAAGTGGACTTGGTTTGGAAGAGAAAACAAACTACTATGATAGAACCTCCAAAGTGAATGCTTAGGAAAACCTCATAATACACTGATGGGCTAGTCTTTCCAGCTAAATAAGGGAGGTTTAACAAAAACCCAGTTCTAACATGGGAAGTCTTGTTATAAATGGGTAGCCCTAATGGTATAATCCCCTCCCCAAAACAAAAATAACTAGCAGGTGAAGAAGAAACAAAGTGCTTGAGACACAATTTTCAACATGAAGACATTGCTTGTATTTTAAATCAACGGTTGAAGTAAAATTTTGAAATAAACAAAGGCCACTAACCACAACCCTAATTTCGTAGAGTATAAGTACTTGGAGGCCCAGGGGAATGTAAAAGAAGATATTTTTTATGAAATGTAATTTCTTATTAGTACTGAATCTAATGTGTAGAGTCTAGAGAGTTATAACTAGAATGATAAGAAACTCCTTTTTCTTGTAATGATTACAAATCAAGTTTGATAATATTAACTAGAACTATATTTTTGGCTCTATTTCCAAATTCATGAGTAACATTCTGAAAACGTTCTCCCTTCTTGCATGCACACACACATTTCTCTATATAAATTGGTTGTGTCCTAGCCATATTGTATCTAGGCTATTCTAGAAAAATGCCATATTTGTGCCAGATATCACGTGTCCATACCTACATGAAGCTTTGCAATTTACTTGTGATTTCCCACCACTTATGCATTTGTAAGCGAGATTTTCCTTACAACCTTAATGGGGATTCTATTGAATGATTACAATATTGTATATAGTATAGAGTACTTCAAACCAAAAGTTGTTTGAGAGTTTTTTACCTTGACAACGTTATTTTCTATCTCAACAATGGTCCTCTTTTCCTCTCAACAACACAATTATGTTGTGCAAATACCTTGAGTCTTGCAATACTTGTAGAAATAATTAGGGTTTATTTTCCCAATATCTAATTTCTAATAACCTTAATCTTCTTAAGTAGATCGGCCTAGCTTTAAAAAAATTTGAGTCTTTAAGTAAATATTTTAAATAATTCAAAGTGGTTGATTGACCATCTCGACGGTCTAGGAGACTTCGTGGGCTATCACCTATGAGTCCTGAGCCTTCCCCTAAAAGGTGTAGGAGTGATTCTGCCAGCGGTTTTCAACCAATGGCAGCAGGTGCATTGGAGATTGATCCTTTGCTTGGGGTCATTAATTCACAAGATAGACCTGGCAGTAGTAGAGAGTTAGAGAGGAACGCACCAGTTCTTTCTCAAGTACTTTTTCAGTCAGAAGATAATATCGAAGTTGAAGAGCTTTCAGAGTCAATTGAAACTCCGAATTCTCCTCTTCCTCCTGACCATCCAACCATTCTATTGTACATTGAAACCCTGACTCATATGCCTTCGAGCCCAAGTTTACACCCATCTATTCCTTCGATGACCACTGTTGGAAGCATGGCATCTACGACGAGTGTTGAGAGCATACAGACTCTCATATCTATGCAAGGAGAAGGAACTATTTCCATCCCTTCTATTACTCCCAGCGCTCCTATATTTGGGTCTACTTCCATTCTGTCAACAAGGGGAACTTCTAAGGCTATCCGGTTTTGGATTTATTCCTTATGGAATGTCGTCTCATGGAATTCCTTTAGTTCCTTTGAACATACCAACGACTGCCTCTACATCCAAGATGAGTAGATCAGCTTCTTTTCAGGGTTTTCCATTTGGAAGTGGTCATATACCACACTCCAATCCAACAGTAGGGTCAATGCCTTTTTCCTTCACAAGTCAAGGTAACCCATCCCAAAATTGGACAAATCTTGCGATTAGTGGGATAGGAGCTGGGAATCAATTTTTTGGCCAACAAGGGAATGTGTCGTATTCTTCAGTTAATTCATTTCAGAATTATCCACCCTTTTCTAATGCATGGAATCCTTATCAGGGGCTATCAGCTCCTTTCAACACTTCGTTAGGGGGTAACTTCACTTGTTATGGAGCCTTTTCAGCAGGAGTTGGTCAAACTCCAAATTTTGCTGGACCACAAGGACCACCTTTTGGTTCAATAGGCTCTATGAGTTACTTCGAGAAACCTGGTGTCTTTCAAAATCCAGGTCATTCTTTTCAGACCTTTGGGAACCCCACCCGCATTAGGTGGAATTCCCAAGGTCCGCCACGACTCCCTTTTCTGGCCACGCTGAACTTGCCAGACTTTAAATTGACAAATGATCTGATTCGGTACAATCTGGCTTTGCCTATGGTCCCAACTAAACTTCCCTCAGATGTCCCAAAATTCGAAGGGAAGAGTGGTGAAGATCCGGGAGACCACATAGCCACATTTCACTTATGGTGCTCATCCAACTCCCTGATATATGATTCGATTAGGTTGAGGTTATTTCAACGCACCCTAACTAGAAATGTGGCCAAATGGTATAAAGATTTTCCAAGGGGCACCTATACTTCTTTCTATGATTTTGCTAATGTCTTTTCTAACCATTTTCAGTTGTCTGTTCGATATGAAGCCAGAACTGAACTTCTGGCTAACTTTCAACAAGACACCGCAACTCACATTTTGGATCACATCCAGGAATGGAGGAGGAGGAAAAGGCTTATCAAATATGAAATCCCACTAGAGTTCCTTCTCGAATGGTTTCTCAAATAATTACAACTTGAGATCTCAAAGGATGTGTCTCTCTTCGGTGTTTATATGGAAGAGCAGTCCATTTTCAAAGCCCAGCAAGTGGAATTGATATATTCTGAGCCTGGGGTTCTTCAGAAAATTCTACCTAATGCTCCTAGATCTAAGGTCGATTTAGCCAAACTGAAACAAGGTCCCCATTTCGATGGTATAGTCGGATCGATTGATGTTAGCTTGGTGAACCTATTGAATCAATTACAATAGTTGTCTCTACAAACTACTTCTTCTAACCAGGCAGCACCGTCTGTACCTACACCTTCCCAACCTACCTCTATAAATGTCGTCCAGACCTCTAACCCCAAAGGAAATCAACAATCTGATGGGAAGAGGAAGGGATGAGGTAAGAAGAAGAACCAAGAAGGAAAAGGCAATGCAAACAAACCCGATAATGGTGTCGAAGAGGGTAGGAAATATTCCAAGAAAAGGTAAAATTTCCATGCAAGTTATGCAATGGATATCATCTGACTCACCTCTGCCCTAAGATGTAAGATGCTCAGTGCTTATTAGTACAGCAAGGGTCCTCTAGTTCCCAAGCTGTTCTGACTAACCCTTTTCCCCAAGGGCAACAATTACTTGCTGGCACGAATTCTAATGCTGGTACCTCCTCCGGGGGCAACCAGGAAGGGGAAAATTTGTCAAATGTTTATATGATGAGCTCTCATATCAACGTCACTACTTGAGCACACGATTATGGTGAATCGAAAACATCTAAGGCTAAATCTATTCCCAAAGCCATAGAACCACTTCATATTGACCGACCCTCTTTTGAGTCTATACCTCGGATACCGAAAGGCTCCACAAAGCGCTTAACTATTAACCCTAATGCTAGGGCAACCCAGAACTACTTGATTGTAGAAGATCTTGATCAAATTCATTGTGCTATGTTAGCATTGGAGGTACTGCAATCGTGCCCTACTCAAAGAAGTGCTTTGCTTTTGGCAATCAGTGCATTAGATCCAAAGAATTATTTAGTGCTCACTTTTGATATGTTGAATGTCAAAAATAGACTTCCTCACCATATGGCTTTCCAAATAAAGTCCACATACCGAAAGACCAATATTTTTTGGACTGTTATAGATGAGGGAGCTTCCACATGCGTGATGTCTACGTCATGTTGGAATGCCATTGGATCACCTTCAGTTATTCCTTCACCGACTCTTTTGACGGCATTTGATGGACATTCTCATAGGCCGCACAGGATTATCCCAGCATTTGCTATCTGTGTTGGGGGAAAGGTAGTGAATATTGAGGTAGAAATCGTTGATGCGAACCTGGATTATAACATCCTCTTAGGCAGGAATTGGATTTACGATATGGATTCCATATTTTAATCATTATTCCGCATCCTTTTTTTTCCTCATGAGGGGAGGATTGTTGGAGTTGATTAGTTAGATTATTCTCCAGGTGACTCTCATGTAACTTTGGATTCTACCATTGCATCAATCCCCGTCAACCTATTGAGAATTTAGGAATTGCGATGTACTCTTCATTAATGGGTATATTTGACCTTCCTACTCCTACAGCTAGAATTAATGCGATTTCATCCTCTAGGGGACCTTCTCGGAAAGAGTTCTTTCGAACTCATTATTTTTCAGACCCTTGGCCCTTACCTTCATCTACCACCACATTAGATGGAGGGCAGGTAGGTGGAATGGAATTTCCCATGTCTGCAGCAGAACTTAGTTATCAATCTATCATTAACTCTACAAACAACCATCCCACTCCCTTTTCACAAGAGGAGTTAGATGGCGATGTGGCTCCGGCTTGGACCCTCGATTCTACTTCAGCTCTGGATTGCTTGGATACAGTCTTACCATCTGAAGAAGCAATTTTGGAAGCAATGATGGGTGTGGATCGACCATGGGAGGATTTACATCATCGTTCATATTTTCTCCCTCCATTGCATGAAGTTGAATCTAGTTTGCCCAATCTGTCTACTAGTGATGTTTTGTAAAGTTTCAAACCCTTTGGCTTGAGCACAATTTTCTGCTAAATGTAACATGTCGGTTATCTCACGAACTATACCTGTAAACATCTCTAGGAATCCTAATGTAATCGAAAATGTCTTCATCGGAGCTGATTGTTCCCCTGAAGAAATTCAAATCTACACCGACCTCTTTAAAGAAATTTGAGATGTGTTCGCTTGGTATTATTAGGAAATTCTTAGAATTGATCCATCTATAGTCCGGCATGAGATCAAGACATACCAAAATTCCAAACCTATTTGTAAAAAAATTTGACTGGTCAATCCTCAGAAAGCGGCAACTATTAAAGCTGAAGTTGAAAAGCTGCTTAAGGCAAGTTTCATATACCCTGTTCCTTTAACTGAGTGGGTATCCAATCTAGTCCTGGTAGATAAGAAGTAAGGAAGGATCCAAGTATGTATCAACTTTAGGGATTTAAATAAAGATTTTCCAAAAGACAATTACCCCGCGCCTTTTATTGATCAAATTATTGATGAATGTGTGGGTAATCAAATTTTTTCGTTCATGGACAGATTCTCTGGTTACAATCAAATTACTATTCGTCCAAAGGATCATCACAAGACAGCCTTTATCTGTCCTTGGGGCATGTTTGCATAGAAGAAGATGCCTTTTGGCCTTAAAAATGCTAGAGCTACTTTTCAGCGAGCCATGTCTTATGCTTTCCATGACATCAAACATGTTATTGAAGCATACTTGGATGACTTAGCTGCTCGTTCTCGCAAGAGAATTGATCATCCCAGCCACCTTCAGTTAGTCTTTGAAAGATGTCATTTTTATAAAATCTAGTTGAATCCGAATAAGTGTGCTTTTGCAGTTACATTCGGTCGGTTGTTAGGATTCATCGAATCGACTGAAGGGATTCGAGTTGATCCTTTCAATGTTGAGGCAATAATTCAATTGCCTCCCCTGTCTTCCATTCATCAACTTCAAAGTCTCCAAGGAAAGGCAAATTTCTTGAGGAGATTTATAGCAAATTACGCTGAGATTACCAAAGGATTTATGTGTTTGCTTAAGAAAGGAGTTCCATTTTTATGGGACAATTTCACGCAACAATCTTTTGATGCTTTGAAAAAAGCATTAACCTCTGCTCCATTATTGAGTCCACCAGATTATGGCAGAGATTTCCTTTTGTATCTCGCTGCGACAGAATCAACCATCGGTATGGTTCTGGTTCAGGAGGATGATGCTCTCAATGAGCATGTAATCTACTACTTGAGTCAAGGCTTGGTAGGACCTGAGCTATGCTATTCTCTCATCGAGAAATTGGCCTTGGTGGTTCTCCATGTTGTCCAGCGACTTCATCATTACATTATGCTTCAGAAAACGTTCGTCTTAGTGGCTGTCAATCATTTTCAGTTTGTCCTTAGTAGGTGAGTGATTGGGGGCAAGTATAATCAATGGATTGTTATTTTGCAAGAGTTTGATCTCGAATTCTTGTCAGCTAAATCTAAGAAGTCATTAGTTTTTGCGGAATTGATTTTGAAGTTGCCTTGTGAGGAAGCTATGGTTTATGAGAAAAATTTTCTCGACAAACATTTATTCCTCATTTCTTCACAGGATCCCTGGTACGGAGATATCATTATATATCTCCAGACTTCGAATTTTCCACCTGCTTTCTCCAAATATAAGCATTGAAAGTTACATCACCTTGCCAAAAACTATGTTATTATTGGTGATACATTATATCGTAGAGGGGTTGACTTAATCCTTAGGCATTGCTTAACTGTGGAAGAATTTGAGTCAGTACTTAATGATTGCCACAATGGAGCTTGTGGTAGTCATTTATCAGGGCTTGCAATAGCCCAAAAAAATTTGCGAGCAGGCTACTTTTGGCCTTCAATTTTCAAAAAATGTATTGAAGTGGTCAAACGTTGCCATCCTTTTCAAGTTTATATTTGGAAAATGCACACGCATCCAGCTCCACTTTTTTGTGTAATCACTGTCAGTCCATTTACGAAGTGGGGCATTGATTTTACTACTTGTAATATGCCTTCGGCAAGGAATCACAAGTACATCATTGTGGTCATAGACTACTTTACGAAGTGGGCCAAGGCCATGCCTACTTTCAAGAACAATAGTGAGATAGCAGCCTTGTTTCTCTTCAACCAGGTTATTTCATGATTTGGTATCCTAAGAGAGATTTTCACTGACCATGGCAGTCACTTCCAAAATCAACTGATGACCGAATTGGCTCTCAAGTTGGGCTTCCGGCAGGAGCATTCATCTCCATATTATCCTCAGGCCAATGGGTAGGTTGAAGCCATGAATAAGTCCCTTAAGACCATCCTACAAAGGACAATTAATAAAACTCGATCCATTTGGCACATAATGTTGTACTCGACGCTTTGGGCATATCGAACCTCAGTTAAGACTGCCACTAGTTTTACTCCGTTTCAACTAGTTTACGGATTGGAATCTTTCTTCCCTATCGAATGTGAAATTTCGTTCCTTAAGCTAGTTGTAGAACTTCCGGAGACATCTAGTCTCGAAGAACGCCTCGTTCATTTGGAACATCTTGATGAGCAGCATCAAGATGTATCCATAATAAATGAAGCCCATAAGAAGAGGATTAAAACTCAATATGATATTGTTTGCCCTCAAGTTTTTTCTGAAGGCAACCTTGTCTTAGTCTATGACCAAGACAAAGATGCCCTGGGAGTAGGCAAGTTCAAATCTATGTGATAAAGTCCCTTTATAGTAAAACATGCTTTTGAAAAAGGGACTTATGAATTAATTGATTTTGAAGGGAACAAGCTAGCGGAGCCCAAAAATGGGCTCTACCTTAAGAAGTATTTTTCTTAGGCTTCGGCTAAGCAATTGATTGTTTGTATATATTGTATCTTTGTACATATCTATCTGGCATTTTTGTGATATCGGTATTTTTTGATCTGCTTTGGCAAGTATTGATGGACGATTCGATATATTTCGGATTCACCGATGGTGCGAGTAGGCACACTCGGAATCTTTCTTCCGCAGCATGGGTGATTTATTATCCATCTAGCCAGTTGATGGTATCGAGGGGATTTTTTATTGGCCCTACTTCGAACAACATTGTCGAATATACTTCCATTCTTAATTTACTATCTGAAGCAATATCTTATGGGATTGATTCGTTGGTAGTTTATCTAGACTCACAACTGGTAGTGTCACAGTTAAATAACACTTATCAAGTTCGTGATCCTTATTTATATCACCATTTTTTTAGAGTGAGAGCGTTGCAACGATCATTTATTTAAATCACATATGTTCACATTCCACGATCTAAGAATTCATTAGCAGACTCTATTGCTAACCAAGCATTATATTGGCACATTAATCATTCATCAAATTAAATAACATCAAAAAAATTGAATCTGTATATATATCATAAAATCACCTGTATATAGATGGAGTTTTCAAAAAATAATATACAAAATCGGGACAAGATGCCCTCAAAATTTGGACTTATGCCCATAATCATGTCGAGTCATACACAGATCTATCTATCGAGTCGGCTCAGGATGAGCAGCTAAAAATTTAACCACAGCATTGGCTACACGTCGATGTTTCTGGACCTAGTCCCGTGGTACCCCTACCACACGGCACTGCATCTCCTCAGGCAGATCCTCTATAGCTATCATAGGTACCTAGTGAGTTAGTATCACCAAGTTTCTCTAAACAACATAAAGGACTCTCTTTGTCTTGGCTGCTGCCTATTCGACCGCTCTTCCGTGACGCCTATGCCTCGAAAATACATCAGGTCTCATTAGACCCACATCTAGAACATGGTCATTATATTTTGTCAGTATTTTGTCTCATCAAAAATATTTTTTCTAAGTTCATTTCATATTAAAAAATACAAAAACAAATCTTAAAAAACTCACAAAAACTTAAAAATTGTTACCTATGTCTCCCCATGCCGCATTTGGTGGTAACACTAAGTCTGGATATCCTCAAAAATCCATGTTGGAATATGGGTAGTCATCGACCACGATGATCTGTTGATCCCACCAAGTGAAAAACTCATCATCAAAGGTCATTTTGGGCACATCACTGCCCCCAAGGTGCTTCATCAGGGCTGCCCATCTACCCATTCGTGGATCTCTAGGGCTACTAATGGACACTGATACTTTGGGGCGTAGCCCAGGTATCTTCTCGAAGAAGAATGAACACAAGATGGTTCCATATCCAAAATTCTTCATTTGACCCTTCTATATAGAGGTGAATTGACTCTTGATGTTAGTCATAAGAGGTGTGCACTAGTCAAATACTGTGGTAAGACATTCCACTACCAGGCTCATATATACTAATGACGCCTATGCAGGTAAGCTGACCCATTTACCCTTGCAATGGTAAATAGAAAAATCCTCAAGGATACACTTTCTACATCTTTGATTGGAATTTGACTTCCAATCTTCTCTGGATGTCCAAGACAATATATATGGACATAGTCGTCCACCGAAAGACTACCTCTCGTCCTGCTTATCGAATGCACGACCTCCCCTCTTCGGAAGAGACCAGTGATAAAATAGATATCTTCAACCTCAATCCATAGAGGCATCTGGTCGATCATGAAAGTGTCATCCTCTACGCTCTAGTAGTGGATCAAAAGTTCTACCAAGCATGTATTGGCTTTCATATTTGGCATTTTGAAGAATTGGAGTAAGCCACAGCCTCTCAGAGAATCCAATGCATTTTGGTCATTCATTACCTTATTATCAATAGTGGTATGCTCTCTTTCCCTCCAAGTGATAGTCATCCTGCAAAAAAATGGAGTTTCAACCATAAATTTATATGTTAGAACTTTAACTCGCGTACACGCGGGTTCCCTTTACACACAGTTGTGTGTAGGGACTTCGTATACGCGGGGTACTCACATCCAAATCACATGTATGCAGAGTTTAATTTTTGGACATAGTTTCCCACGGTCAAAACTTTGAAAAAACTTCTAAAAACTATCATAAAACATTACAAGTAGTATTTGAGGAATACTTAGAGACTTTGGGGTGATTTGAAAAGTTCAATTGTTCAGAGGAACGCTTGCTTAGTTTTGTTGCACAACTCTTTGCTTCAAACAGAAATGAAAAAACTGCAAGTCCAAAAGTCATTATATAACTTTGAAATTGTAAAATATTTTTTCAAAAATTGATTTTTGTCTCATGGATTTTTTGACCTGTGGAATTGGATTGTCAAGGGTGGGTTTTTTTTTACAGGAAATTTTGGAGACTTCCTCAAGATGTTATTTTGGTCCCATGACTGTTGACCTGTCATGGTAGGTATCGTTCTCCCATTGGAACATAGGTTAGGGAAAACCATTTTCTAATCCATCTTGCATACTAGCCTCCATTCAGCAATACATTAACTGTAGGGTTGACCCCGTCATATCTTGGTTAGCAAACCAATTTCACTCACCAATTTTTAAATCATGATGTGATGGTAGAGCCATCCTTTACATGGGAATCTTTGTTAGAACCTCACTGACATTGGTTTCCCATGCTGCTATACTGAGTAGGCTCAGGAGTCCTCTTTAGTCTCGCCATGACTGATGCGTTGAAGACACATTCTCCTTTCTTTTGCGCTAATTTTTGGCCTTATACCCTAGAGACTCCTTTGTGTTGAGTTGTATTGCTGCATAGCATTTTGACTATTTGCACCTTTTGGCCTTGAGCCGGCTTCACTTGGACTCATGTTTAAGCCACTTATTTAACCATGTCTTTTGCAAAGTCAACCATGCAATCACTTAGCTTCTGCAACTTGATGCATCCTTTTACCCGTGGAAGGAGCATCCCTTTGAGTGCCCTTCACCAGTATCACCTCCCTGCATTGAGCATAGGAATGTTCCCATTCCAGAAACTAGATCATCTGTTTTTCTGACACTCATTCTTTCCACTGTACTATAGCATTCTTTTATTATTTTTCTAACTTAAATAAAAAGACAAAAGAATTATATATTCCAAAAAGAGAAAGAATAGGACGACATTTCCATATTTTGTTGCCAGTTTGAGTCAATCGTGTCACCCTTAAACAAAGCACTCAAAAGAAAGTCTCTCCTTCATTTGGGTGGGATTTAGTTTGACTTAGGAGCACCTTAACCTTGTTATTGAGTCAGTACTCCTCCAATTGGTTACCTCTTCCAATCATATGGAGAGTTTTCGTATGCCTCTTGCATGAAAAACTTATACAGAGTTATCATATTCTGCCATATAGTCATCATTGAGTCGTGCCTTTGTTAAAGGAAAGTAAACCTAAGACGGTCTCTCTGCGATGTCTCTTGACCTATTTTTCAGTCAGCCATCTCTGGTTGTCTGTGTCATGTTTGTCATCACATTAGTTATATTGGTCCTTTGCTCGTGCCGGTTTGAGAAGGTCTCCATTGACTTCTTGCTAGTGGGTCTTGTCCTTATCGACTATGACAAATTGCTCTAAGGGCAGATCTAGAGCCACACCCTGGCCCTATTTTCATTATTGATAGGTCACCTTGTGTTCAACATCGATCAGTATCATGGGTCTTTGACTGAGTGGTTTCCCTTGTGTTCAACATCAGCTTTCATTATCACACATTAGGATTCATGCAGTGCCTTGGTTTCCGCTTGTCCCTATTGGTGGATTCATTGCCTCTGTGTCAGCTTTTATTATTGGTTGGTTCAGAGGGTTTCTATTGTGTGCTAGTTGTTAGAGCCTAAATTTGCCTTAGGCTGAAGGAAGGCAAAATTCAGGGTAACCACAAACCACGCTCAGCCTCGTAGCTAGCCCTATGAGGACGGGAGAGGGCTCTCTCTGGGTCACGCTCAGCGAAAAATGGATGAACAAGGTCTGAGAGTGACTTAAAATGGATACTGATTTTAGGCTAGGTAAATAAATATGAAAGGATTATTTTGATGAATGATTGAGTTTTCTGGGATGTATGGGACCAAGGAACAACATGAGCTGGGAAATTAAATCAAAGACACAGGGTGTTTCATGAGGACAGATAGGAAGGAGGTTTAGCAATCAGATTGAATTAATATGGAGTGGAAATACTGTTGAGAAAGCTGAGAAGGGCATACGCATGAATCCTTTTCAGACAGAAGAAGAAACATAGAGGATGAATGTTTTCCAAGGCAAAGCAATAAATTTGGATTCTACCTTTCCTACTTAAAAAACATTCAACTGGAAATGGCTATGAATGAATTGCAAAACATTACAAGTTACATATGAAACAGAGAAGAAACATATTGTTAAACTCATGCCACAAGAATCTCATAAATCAGAGCTGCATCATTTTTCATTAATCTCCTGGCCAAGCTGTACAATGAATAACTGATTTTTTTCTCCACGCTATTCCCAGAAACTCCAACCCTTACAAATGATTTTTCAATACAATAAATAACCTCAAAAGTGGGAAAACAAATCGCTGAAGATAGGGAGTCATTTAATCATCATTAGTGAACTGAAGTTGAAGAGCCAACCGTTTGCCAACGTTGCATTTTCCACCCAAACGACCGATGGAGAGGTCTGGGGACTCAAAACTTGCCCAAATTTCTCGGCCATGCACCAAATATAAATTTTTTTCAATTTAGAGCTCCATAGCATAAGCGCGCGCCACGTGCGCGGTGCACAGGGGAGTGGCGCGGCGCATAGAGCCTATGCGTAGTGCTTTTTCTAGGAGACTTTTGGAGGCCTTCCCATTGTCCAAATTAGACGCAGGATAGTGCATTGGAAAGGTATTTGAGTCTACTTCCCAACCCAACTATAATTTTTCAATTTGGAGTTCATTTTCATTGTCAAAAATCAAATCTCCCAATACTGGTCAAAATGTGCCAAATGAGGCTGCCTCAAGGCAGAGTGTTGTTGCAGTCAACTTTTGAAGGTGTTCCTCAACTCCAAATTGAGCTCATGATAGCTCATTGGAAATATATTTGTGTCTACTTATCATTTTACTCATCAAGAAAGTCATGTGGCTAACCAAGTTAGGAGAAAAAATGATTTTCCCAAGGTCACTTTAGAGGTGCATCAATTCTCTAGAGGCAATTGTATTTTTGACATTTCTCTAAAACCATGACACCTTTGTAAAAAGTGAAGGAGGTTTTTCTTCCTTGGACTATTGTGGAAAAAAACCTCTCTTAGTTTTCCAAATTCATCTTTTCTTGCTCAGAAAAATCATTTGAGTGAATTATTGATCCTTCCTCTGGCCTGCAAGTATTATTGAAGCACTTTGAGAACAACAATTTGAAAACCTTAGACCTAATGACAAAGTTGACTCTTTGCTTATCAAGAAATAAAAACAAGACTGTAAATGATTTCAAGACTGTCTTAATGAACTTTAATAAACAGAGCTGAGCCAGCAGGACATGGCATAAGGGATAAAGGAGTGACCAGGTCCTTCTGTCAGAATATGGCATGCTCCTAAATGGAATGCAGGTGATCGAGCAGAATGGGACACCTAAAAATGAAATGCAAAAAGAGTTTTGATCTCTGAGGAGGACTAACAAGACTGACTTTAACACTAGCTACATCTTGTGTACGCCGGAAACGTGCTTCGGTTGGGTTACTACATCTTTTTCGTCCAATTCCTTCCACATTATTGGCCTACGAGTTACACTCGTGCTAGATTGATGAAGGAAGCCTTAATGCCTTCCTTCTAGCAGATCTTTTCCTATCGACTACATCTCATTTGCTCTGGGAAAAATATCTAGAGTCCATTTGGCAGTACCTTGGGGTTTGCAGTCATCAGTGGTAGATTCCTTTAATATCGACAATGGGAAACCATCATTGTCTCATGATTGATAGATTCTTTCAAGTGTTCGACTTCAGCTCATTCATTCGCACTTGGTAGATTGTACTACGTACTGTTGGGTCCCTATAATACTAGTGATTACCCCATTATTATTGTAGTTATACCCCTTATTTATATTGTTGTGCCCCTATTACCCCCATATTGTTATTTCTGTGCCCCATAGAATCCCTCTATTGTTATTTTTGTGGCTTTATATTATTATTGTTAGGTCGGCTGGATTATATTGTGACTCCTTAGACTCCTATATATAGAAAGGAGGTTTTGTCATTTGTATCATCCAAGAATTGTTCATTTATGTAATGTAAAGGAGGTTTCCCCCTCGAAGAGGCTGAATTCTAAGGCGTTGATCTATCTTTTCTATCTTTTCTTGAGCTGGTTTCATAACATTTGGTATCAGAGCTTTGGATTCTAGGGTTTCGCTGCTCCAAACAGGTCATCGTGGCATTTTCGCTATAACTTTTTTTCTGTGAAGTTTCAGAAGTCGCAAAAAAAAACCCATTTGAGAAGCAATCACGATGAACCTTGGGTCCAAATTTCAGATCTTTTCGCGCGATATTTGCGGAGATATGCTCTGAGGAAGTTGGTCTTTTTGCAGACTCCTGAATTACATTCAAAACAGGTGACCTGGGAAAAATCATCATAACTTTCTTTCTGGGGATCAGATTGAAATTTCGTAAGAAGGTACAGAAATAGGACGGATTGTAGTTTCTTTTATGTGTGTTTCAGATTCAAAGGTTGAAACAGTGACTCGTGGCACGTCGTACAAGTTTGCTCTACTGAACCAGTCTAAAAGAAAGTCACCGTGGGAGATTTCACATAACTCTTCCTTGGAGAATCCAATTTGGCTCAGACTTGTGGCATTGGAAAGAGGACGCAGAGAGCTACTACAGGTAGCAATATCAGAACTGGATGATCTGAAATTACAGAGATACATCAGATTCAATATCAGGCTTCTATAAAGTGAAAAAAGGTGTGTAGTTTTTTTTAAATTTTTATGTAAGCTTGGTTTAACGGAATTCAAAGGGTATAGTAAAGCATTATTATCAGTAACTGATGCCCCGAGGAAAGAAAATGCAAACACCTAGTAAGGAACCTGAAAGCTCTAGCATGACTCATGAGGAAGAGGAAGAAATGCTACATGATATATCAAAATTACAAGAACAAGTGCAACAAATGTCACGCTCACAAAAGCTAACAGAAGCTAAGATAAGTGGCGTGGAATCTAAGATGAATGGCGTGGAATCTAAGATAAATGACATGGAATCTAAGATAAATGGCGTGGAATCTAAGATAAAGGGCATGGAAGCTAAGATGGAGGATTCGATGGTAAATTTGAAGATAGATTTGAAGACAGACATGGAAGAATTGAAGAACTTGCTACAAGAAAGGGTCACTAATGGTGAAAAGGTAGTAAAAGAAACTCATGATGAGAACAAAAGAAATGTTAATCATGATTCCATAGACTCTAATGTTGGATCGAAGACTCACCATGTTCCAAAAATCGATATGAGGAAGTTTGATGGCAAGGATCCCGCCACATGGATATTACAGATGGAGCAATTCTTCGATCTCAATAATGTGCAAAACACACAAAAGGTACGTATGGCAACTTTATATTTGGAACCAAATCAGTTTGTATGGTATCAATGGCTTTGTTCTCGTAAACAATTTATCACTTGGGCAATTTTTACGGAAGAATTGATAGGACATTATGAGGATACAAAAAACAACACTTTTTTTAGCCAATTGATAAGTCTCAAACAAAAAGGTTCAATAATGGAGCACATTGAGGAGTTCCAAAAATTGAACATAAGGGTAAAAGATATTCCAGAGGAGCATAGGATTGATGTGTTCATAGGGTCTTTAAAGGATAATATCCAACATGATGTGCACCTTTGGGAACCTGATTCATTAGAGAAGGCATTCAGGTTAGCAAGAAAAATGGAAAGCAAAATTATGGCAACTAGGAAGCATACCATTCACAACTATAAAGATGGAAGTGTTGCTGCCCATAGTCTTCCACAACCTACAAGGTTGACACCACAACAATTGGAAGAAAAAAGAGAAAAAGGGCTTTGTTACAATTGTGATAGCAAATACACAAAAGGTCATAAGTGTGCTGAGAAGAAATTATTCTACATAGATTGTGAAGAGGAAGAAGAAAAGGAGCAAGAAAGGTCAAAAGAAGAGGATATATTCCAGGAAAAAAGCCTAGATGAAGAACAAATAAATCCGACCATATCTTGTAATGCATTGGCGGGAATTACCACTCCTCAAACCATCAAGATAGAAGGACAAATCAAGAAGAAAAAGGTAATAGTGTTGATTGATTCAGGAAGCACCCACAATTTTATTCATTGTAGGGTAGCAAAAGAATTGAATTGCTTCCTATATCCAGCACCAGAGTGTCAAGTGATGATTGCAAATGGAGGAACAATAAATTGTTCTGGAAATTGCCATAATATCAAGCTATCCATGGGAGAATATGTATTGACTAGCCCAATGCTTTCCATTCCAATGGGAGGTGCTGATGCTGTACTAGGAGTCCAATGGCTACAATCCTTGGGTACAATAGCTTTTAATTTTCAAGAACTTTTCATGAAATTTTATGTGGAAGGAAAGGAAGTTGAATTAAGGGGTATTGCAGGGAAACCAGGAAAGATAATCAGCTCTAATGGCATGACAAAGCTTCTAAAAAAGGAGCAAAGAGGTGTAATTGCACAATTATGTTCGCTAGATGTTTCCACATTGGAATCATCTATTTCTCTAGATCTCCAAAAATTCCTGGACAATCATTCCAAGGTATTTGAGACTCCCAAAGGTCTCCCACCTATGCGTGATCATGATCATGCTATTCATCTGATTCCAGGAAGTGTTCCTCCAAACATCAGGCCGTACAGATATCCATATGTCCAAAAAAGTGAAATTGAACGTATGGTTGCAGAAATGCTAGAGGCTGGTATAATTCAACCAAGTCAAAGTTCTTTCTCAAGTAGTATTGGTGCACAAGAAGGATGGATCATGGCGCATGTGTCCAGATTATAGGGAGCTCAACAAGCTCACTATTAAAGATAAGTTCCCCATTCCTGTCATTGATGAATTACTGGATGAATTGCACGGATAAATTTACTTCACCAAGTTGGATCTTCGTTCGGGATATCACCAAATCAGAATGAAAATTGAAGACATTCTGAAAACGGCATTTAGAACTCATGAGGGTCATTATGAATTTTTGGTCATGCCTTTTGGCCTTACCAATGCACCTTCAACATTTCAAGGTTTGATGAATTCAATTTTCAAACCATTCCTTAGAAAATTTGTGTTGGTATTTTTTGATGATATACTAATCTACAGCAAGTCTTGGAAGGATCATGTTGAACATGTTGACAAGGTGCTACAACTATTGGAGGAGAAACAATTATATGCAAAAAGATCCAAATGTTTCTTTGGAGTCCAGGAGGTGGAATATTTGGGTCATATTGTATCTCATGAAGGAGTTAAGGTAGACCCTAGCAAAATTAAATCCATTAAGGAATGGAAAATCCCACATCCATAAAGCATCTGCGAGGATTTCTTGGGTTGACAGGGTATTATCGCAAGTTCGTTAAGGATTATGGGAGAATAACAGCACCTCTAACAACATTTTTGAAGAAAGATTCATTTTCATGGACTTCGGAAGCAACAAAGGCCTTTAAACATCTTAAAGAGGCAATGTGCCAAGCACCGGTCTTAGCTACACCAGACTTCACAAAAACCTTTATTGTGGAATGTGATGCTTCAGGAAATGGAATTGGTGCTGTTCTAATGCAATACTGTTCTAATGCAAGATGAAAGACCCATTGCTTTTGAAAGTCGTCCAATCAAGGGAAAGTTTTTAAGCAAAGCTATTTAGGAGAAGGAAATGTTGGCAATACTCCATGCACTTAAGAAATGGCGACCCTACCTAATGGGAAGACACTTCAAGGTAAAAACGGATCATGATAGCCTTAAATACTTTTTAGAACAAAGATTATCCTCTGAAGAGCAACAAAAGTGAGTCACAAAGATGTTGGGTTATGACTTTGAAATCATCTACAAAAAAGGGAAGAAAAATGTGGTGGCAGATGCACTCTCAAGAAAGGATGAGGATATGGAAGCATTGTGTGTGCCATTTCTATTATCCAACCAGATTGGATAAACGAAGCAAAGGAGGAATGGAAGAATGACGAAGAAGTGTGGGCACTTATTCAAAAGCTACAACAAGATTCCAGTACTTCTGATACATTTAGCTGGCAAAATGATTCATTATGGTACAAAGATCGCTTATACCTCTGTAAGAATTCCCAGCTAAAACAAAAGATTCTTATGGAATTGCACACTTCTCCCTTAGGAGGGCACTCAATATTTTTAAAAACTTACCACAGGGTTAAGAAGGAATTTTTTTGGGATGGCCTTAAATCATATATTCAAAAGTTTGTGGCGGAATGTTTGGTTTGCCAACAAAATAAAGTTGAAACAATTAAGACACCGGGTCTATTACAACCTTTATCCATTCCAAGCCAACGTTGGGAGGAGGTTTCAATGGATTTTATCACAAGTTTACCCAAGTCTGAGGGAAAGAGTGTCATCATGGTGGTAGTTGACAGACTTACCAAGTATGCACACTTTTGTGCATTATCACATCCATTTAAAGCCAGTACAGTTTCTACTGCATTTATGGAAATAGTTCAAAAGCTACATGGAAACCCAAAGATTATTGTAAGTGACAGAGATCCCATTTTCACTGGAAATTTTTGGACAGAATTATTTTCTTGTCTTGGTACTCAGTTAGCTCATAGCTCATCTTATCATCCTCAATCTGATGGGCAAACTGAGATAGTAAACAAATGTTTGGAAGGATATCTTCGTTGCTTTGTATCTGATAAACAGACACAATGGGTCAAATGGTTGCCTCTGGATGAATGGTGGTATAACACTTCCTTCCATACAGCAACAAAAATGACCCCATTTATGGCACTTTATGGGTACCAACCACCGTCAATCACATCATATTTAAGAGAAAATTCTAAGGTTCAGGCAGTGGAACATCACATCGAACATCAACAACAAGTCCTCCAACTCTTAAAGGATAACCTCATGTTGGCACAAAATAGAATGAAACAACAGGCAGATCAACATCGCGGTGAAAGAAGTTTTGATGTAGGTGATTGGGTATTTCTACGGCTACAACCATATAAGAAAATGTCCCTAAAGCAAGCTAAGAAGGATAATAAATTATCACCAAAGTATTATGGTCCGTACAAGGTGTTGGAAAAGATTGGTACTATGGCATACAAATTGGAGCTTCCTGCAGCTTCTCGATTGCACCCAGTTTTCCATGTTTCATGTTTAAAGAAGGTTATAGGCGACAAGCTCCCAGTTCAAACAATATTTCCAGAACTTGACGAAGAAGGAAAAATTATATTGGAACCGGAAGCAGTCACAGAAACAAGAACTCGACAGCTACGAAATCGATCAATTTCAGAGTATCTTATCAAGTGGAAGAACTTATCTGCTGAAGATTCCACATGGGAGGATGAGAATTTTATGCAGAAGTATCCAGAACTGCTCAAGCGTTGAGGACAACACTTTTTTGAAGGGGAGGGGCATGTTGGGTCCCTATAATACTAGTGATTACCCCATTATTATTGTAGTTATACCCCTTATTTATATTGTTGTGCCCCTATTACCCCCATATTTTTATTTCTGTGCCCCATAGAATCCCTCTATTGTTATTTTTGTGGCTTTATATTATTATTGTTAGGTCGGCTGGATTATATTGTGACTCCTTAGACTCCTATATATAGAAAGGAGGTTTTGTCATTTGTATCATCCAAGAATTGTTCATTTATGTAATGTAAAGGAGGTTGCCCCCTCGAAGAGGCTGAATTCTAAGGCGTTGATCTATCTTTTCTATCTTTTCTTGAGCTGGTTTCATAACAGGTACCTTAACTCCCATTACCATCATCGGTGAGTTGTGTCGCGCTTGTTAGCGGTATACATCAATGACCGGTAATCAAATGATTTTTCATGTGGTTGACCTCAGATATTTCATTCCCATTTTGTGGAAATGTACTGCAGAGGTCGGTGAAGACCTCGAGTTGCATTAGCATGTTTTGGTTCACTTGTTAGTTACTCTTGTTGTTTCTAATTGACACCATCCACCTTATATGTTGCAGTTCTTCACAGCGACATCTTATATGCTGGAATTCGAGTTGTGATGTAGTATCATTTTATTCCACCATGTTCATTTGGTACTATTGGGATCCATTTTCGACATCAGTGATCAGCTTCATCCTTCAGCATCATTGATCATCTTCTTATATATGATATTCAGACATGTACTTTTTTGATCACGATCAGATGATCCATTTTGTACTTTCAGTTCCTTTATACTAGTATACATATTGGATCTACTTATATTTGATATGCAGACATGCTTCACTTTCTCTGAGCATGGGTATGCCCGCCTCAGACAACAGTTTCTTTCTAATATCTTTTGATGGCTTGGTAGGCTGAATTCTGGTAAAGTCCTTCTCAGTCTCGGCATGATTCTTTCCATACACTTAATACATTTTGGCCATCATGTACCCCTTCTGACATCATATATTAGGGGGTCTTTGTTATAGCACCATTTACCACTCTTGGTATATGTGATGCTTTGTTTATGGCCTAGGGAAACCCCTCCTTCCATACTTGGTCCAAATATATAAAGAACAATGTTTTATTCCTTGTACACTATTTTTCCCTAAGCTAAAAGCATGTACACGCAGATCAATCAATACCCAACCCGCTTATATGTATTAAAACACTTAAAAAAAAATTCCTTTATTTTTGGCGGAGTTCACGGGTTTTACCTGTTGATTACCTCCTATATCCCATTGCCCAACAGTTTCCCAACTAAAAAACTAATTGGGAGAGGTATAAATAGACCTATATTGGAAGGCCTTAAGGAGGAGAAGAGATAGAGTTATTATACTGAGATTATCCCTGACTAAGTCTGATGAATCCCTATGCCTCATGCACTTCCCCAAGCTTCAGGAAACCCTTGTTTCCTTGATTATAGATATCCTTCCTTTTGCTTGAGATATCATGGTGTTGGTGATGGAAGAAGATTGTTGAAGGTTGGGATAGGACGAATCCGGAGGACAGTTCCGCTTGGAGCCAAAGAAAGACTCAAGTGAATTCTCTCCATGTTATTTATAGCTTACTGCAATAAAAGAAATGTTGCCTTGTTTCCGAAATTAACTATGTCTATGCATCAAATTATGTTTTAGTTCACATATGAATGTCCTTTTGATGTATGATCAATCATTTGTGTATATGATATAAAGTCAATTTCATGAATAGCTTTACTTCTATACTGCTATGTATGTTCGAATTGAATGATTTTCAGGTTTGAAGAACATCAGGAGTTGCAGAGGGTCTGAACCATGTGGGACCTACTCGAACGAAGGAAATCTAGGTACGGTCACTCTTATGTAGTTTGATAATATAAGCATCTTTCCTGAGTTGTATGAGTATTTCTTGTTGTAGTTTATTTATGCTCTATTGGGGTTCTAACCCAAAGCCCTAGGGTGCTTTCACCCGAAACACCAAGGGCCGAGAGGGATCAAATATCTTTTCACTTTAAAAGAAGTTTGTAATTGAATGCATTACACATCTTCATTTAATTAGTAGAAAGTAATTGAATTTTTATACTTTCAAATTGCTTTTTTGTATCCCAGAGGAATCCACTAGCTTTCGTCATAGGGTCTACAACTTGTTCTCCTCTCCATAAATTAAGTCACAATTGGGGGAATTGAACTTAAATCTCTCAGTTATCTCAACGCACATGTTACTTTGATCACCATTCAAGCTACCCATGGGACTATATATATATATATATATATATATATATATATATATATATATATGTACTTTTAAAAAAATACTTCAACATAGTACTTAAATAAAATATAAATACTTCAATATAGTACTTAAATAAAATACTTTAATAACATATTAACTAATATATTCTAATATTGACTTCATATATATATATATATATATATATATATGAATGAAGTTGATATTAGAATATATTAGTTAATAGGATATTCAAATACTTTATTTTACTATATTGGAGTACTTTTTAAAAGTCTAAAAATTATACATCTCACTTTCAAGTCAAAATATAAGATATTTTTAATTTTAATTACTTTAATTTTCAAAGCTTATATAAAATTATTTAATATGGAATCCAGAATATTTTAGTTACTGCAGAAATTGAGAGTGACATAGTAGTTTACTATAATATCAATGAGAGTGGGATTATTCATGTTTTTTTATAATGCTTTTATTAAAATTAACCAAATATGTATATTCATTTTTGTTTTTATTGTAATGGACATTATTTTATTTTTCCAAAGTTGATATAATGTAAACATCTCCCACCATGACCTCGGTGAAAAGCGTTCACTTGCCAATCTAATCTCTCTTGTAAACAATTATAGAGATGGAATTATTAAAAAAAAAATTGTCTTGAGAACTGGAAATAAGCATCACCCTTGTGTTTTTCTTGTCAAGACGAATCCGGTGATATAAATATTTACTTCAATCTAATCTTTTGATCCGAACTTATGATATTTTGACTTTCAGACAAATAATAAAGTGCCATGTCACAATCTCGCCGCGTGGACCCATGTGTCCATGCCATGTAGCCAACCTCCCAACGCCACATGGATATTCGTTAATGGTTTTCGACTTGTTCATGGGTTTGGGTTCCATGACCTCACGTTATGCATTTGGAAACCCCGCTTCACATCTTTGGGAAAAACCCTGGCTCCATTCCCTGATGAAAACTTTCAGTACGCACCCCGATGAAAAATGTTGGTGTGCCCTTGGCAAAAACTCCCAGTGTGCACCCTGGAAAAAAATATTGATGTGTCTCTAGCGAAAAATCTTAGTATGCCCCTGGAAAAAACTCCTAGTGCACCCCAATGAAAACTCCTAGTCATACCTCAACTGAAACTCCTTTGGAATTCTGGGAATAAGGCCTTCTGACCTTCATCATTCCTCCACCATCCTTATCGCGTTAAGGTATAATCAATCCATCCAATTTGTCACTTCCATGTTAGGGCTCTCATCTCACTATTCAGATAGGGTTTAACTAGATGAGGCTATAAGATCAAGTCTTATGCCCAGATTCACAACAATGCCACTCATAGCATCAACTCGATCCATGAGAAATATGTTCGTCCCTAAATCTGGTGGTTTCATCATGCATTTCTCCCTTTCTGCACTATGCACCATTCATAAGGGAGCCCTAATATGGCCCAACTACGGTGGTTCTACAGATGTTTGGACTTGTGAAAATGTACCAATGTGACCAATGAAGTATACTAATGTGCCCACTAGTGTTATCCCTCTTGAGCTTATCTAAAAATTCTTTTCTTTGTGTTCACATTGCCTGCAGTAAAGACCATTGAAAAGGGAGCTATCCATTTAGGCTAGTGACTTTCCTATCTAGTCCCTCAAGGATCTACAGTTCCTAAGATCTCTATTATTTCACCTATATCTCACAGATCTCAGCATAGAGATCTATATGTCTCATTCAAGGACTGAATAATCATGACAAGCTTACAATAGTCACATGAAGCACATGGTACACAAAAGCTCAGAAGGAGATCAAAACTCCTCAAAGGAACAGGGATTCCCTTCCTTAAGTCTAATTGCAAGCATGAGTATTATGGATAAACATATAATTGATAAATTTGCAGACTTACAAGCACTCCCTTCTTAGGGACAAGGAATTCCAGTCATAGTTGCACTAATAGTTGTTAGTTATCTTCTGGTATAGGCTCGGCGATTCCTAAAGGGCCTACAATGCTCACACTACACCCTACAGTGAAACACAAGGCCTACAACGGACATATAAAGAATTGTGTGCCCTTGTCTAGGCACTGCCCATGTGATGGACCAAGAGCTATGGATTACTATAGGTTCTTAGGTAACTCACCTATTAGCAGGGACCAGCGGATGTTTACCCCAAACAGGGTGCCAATCACATCCAACACAAGACTATAACAAACTTCAAGAAATCATGATTTACACAACACAACATACAAATAAATTAGACCAATCTTGAGTAACATCGGCATGTTCTTCACCGAGGGCTTGAAGAGTTCCTTCATATGAGATCACAAATTAATAAGAGTAAAGAAGGAGGAAAATCCTCAACATTATCACATTGTAACATCAACCATGTCAATGCAAGTTATCATCCATGTATCCATCAAGTTGTATCAAGAAGAAGTTTGATTCTACATATCATTGTAATTGAGTCAAGCTTCTTATGGGTTATTCCAATGCCCTTTATACTTTGCACAATGTGTTAATTAATTGTGTAATGTCAGTAACGCACTCTCATATTTGCACAACAACATCATTTCAAACCAGAAATATATCTACACATTCATTATCAGAAACATACTTAAGAAACACTTATCTTTAAGTATTTGGGAAACTAAGTCTGGAATTAGGACTCACAACCCAACCGTATATAGCTACAACCAGTTCTCCCTTGCAATTATCACCCCCAAGCCAGATTCTGGACACTGAGCTCAAGACCGAAAACAACAACTCTAGTTGCTCTTGTGACTCCAAATATCTTGTTACACTAAAATTTGTCACCATGAGTATTTGCAGTCAGTATGGCTCCGTCAATAGTCATACTGTTCTCCTTGGCAAGTCTTACACCTCTGCTCCTCATGTCAAACTCCAAGAAAGAGGGAAAGTCCTTAAAAATTCAATTAACTCTGGTTACGCAGTTTCTCTTAACCTTACCTGCGTGTACGCACCTCTAGTTCATAAAACCTGCATACTTGTACGCTCTGTCTATAAAGGGGTGGGTGCGTACTCCTGTAAAGGTCAAAAGGCGCAAGTTTCACTTCAAAAAAGTTACTTGTGGTCAATTCTAGAGCATTCTAGAAGATGGTTTGACATGGATTGAGCACCTCCAGATGGTTCATGCATCCCATTGAAAGAGGAACTTATCCCATGAAGAGGGGAGCTATCCCATTGAAAGAGGGGCTTATCCCATTCATGGTGGACCTGATTAACTTCCTCCAAAGCACTATAAATACAGGCATTGGGCCAGAGGGAGGGGAGGTTGAAAGCTGAACATTCCTAAGGGTAGATGCTGCTGAAATTAGGACTCCTTTATAGAGCTTGAGAGGAGAGATTACAATCCTTTCTTAGCTTCATTTGGAAGTGGGTGAGCTGATCAAAGTAAAGGAGAACTCTTGCTGGACCTTGGGAGGGACCTGCACAAGACCAATGCACTGGTTGTAATGGTTTCTTTTGTTTCCAATTAATACAATTAAGCTCATTTTTCTCAACAAGTTGTTTTATATAATTTGTTTCATATACTCCTTGGTCTTTATGATGAATATGTTTTATTATATGAGTTATTCAGGTGCTATGTAATCGTTTGCTTGTTAGTGAATGCAGGCTTCGAGGAGAAGGAGCTCATCAAGATCAGAGAGGCTGGACTACAACAAACAAGCGTTGGACTAAAGGTATGTTTTAAACACCTGGTTGGTTGTATTTTAGATGCATGTTTAGGGAAAGATAGTGTTTAATTGTCTTGTTTGTCACTAGAAATACTTAGCTCCTAGGGAGGTCGGTTTTGTCCGCAAAATTGACTCTTTTCGGATGACAAAATGGCAACTCCACTGGGGAACTCCATGGATTTGATTGATTTCTCTTTTGTGTGAAACTTTGATTTGAGAAGAGTCGATTTCTTTCTGGTTTTTGGCTGATTGACTGTGCATTTGGGTGGAATAGCTTATGGTTAAGTTAGATTTTATTTTTTCTTGGTTTTGCTAGCAGTACGCACCCTCTGCGTTAAGCATAGTGCGTACTTGTACGCACTGCAGCTTTGTACAAAGAGCGTACACACACCTGTGCAAACAGGTTGCCTGCGTACCCTGTCAAAAGTTGAGAAAATTTCAATTTTTTCCTTTTTGCCTCTTAGATTTTGTTTTTAATTTGTTTTTTCTGCCCAGATCCACTGGTTACCTGTCAGAAGTCTTCATCTAAGCTTGTTTCATTAGTATCAAGGGTTTTAGTGAAATTCATAGAAGTTCTAGCCCTAGGGTTTGATTTTTGCATTGGTCCTGTAGTGACTTTGGCTTTAGAAGTTGTAAAACCTTGGATATCCCTGGTCTTTTCAGTCTTCTTAGGAGTCAGACCTTTCATAAAATCCACATTTGTGAGAAGCCTACCTTTGTATTGTCTCTTTGCGGAATTTCGAGAAAGATTGTTGGTTAAGCTGTGAATTTCATTCTTAAGAAAAAGAACAAAAGATTTTGATTTTTGTTTTTGACTGGTTTATGATTCTGCATGAACTAGTTCTTGGTTGAATCGTGACTGAGTAAAACATCCTAGAATTATACTTTATAGGCTTTTGGCTCATTAGATGTGCTCTTAGGTGAATTTCTCTTAGATTTTCTTTTAGGTAAAATTGATTTGATTGTCATAGATGTTTTAAAATTTGATTTTTGTTAAGTAGTTTTTATATGCTTTGTTAGTATAGGAAAAATCCAAAAAGTCTTTTTTGAAGAAAAATTTGTTTTAGTAGCATTTGAAGTCTTTAGAAAGAGAACGGAATTTTCGTGAAATAATTAGTGGTCATGTGTTGTATGCTTTAGAAAAGATAAAGAGATTGTTTCTTTGATTTTCATTGCCAAGAAAGTTGTCTTTATATCAATTTTGCATTCTCCAACTCTCTTAGCTAGGGAATTCATTGAAAAAGAAAATTAGTATAAATCATCCTAGGTGCATCTTTTTAGTGGATTTGAGTCGAGTCTACACACCATCAGTTTCATCTCCGCTACCTTTTGTCCTAAAGAAAAGCCATAAAAATTAACGCTTAAAGTAAAATCAACTTAGTAACTTTTTATTTACTAGGGCTCTGAAACACCAATATAGATCAGGCTAGTGTCTTGGAGTAGGAGAGTAATTAACTCTCCAAGACAGTAAAACCAAACAAGTAGCTCATCTTGTGGTAGGATAAATCCAATTGTTTCATTTGTACTCTTGGAAAGCTCCTCTTAAAGGAGAAGCACGAGACCGTGTACGAACCAGTGAGGGGATCAATCCTCCTTCATTGGGAAAGACGCCAGATATGCACGTACTACAAATGGTAAACCTCGGATTATTGTCGAGGAGCCTGGGGTCACTTGTCGGTAAACCTTGGATTATTGTCAAGGAGCCGGCAAGGGGATTGAGCTTGTTACTCTGCCCTTGTGTGCTATCGGGTCGTAGACTATTCCCCCAGGTATATTTGTTGCTGTTGGTAACCTTAGTGACCATTATCTTTAGGATTCTACCCAAGGTGACGGTGGAGGGAAGATCCCACTGTACCTGGAGCAGATGTCGGCTAGACTCACTTGGATTTTCTGGGGGGTTCACTTCACTCGAGACGGTTAAATTGGAGGAACTTGGTCCAGTCTATTCATTAAGCAGGTTGTCGGGGTAACTGTTCCACCCGCCACTTCTGTACTGAATCTGGCGATGTTGGATTTCATCACCAACTAGTGCTTTCAGTCCGGAAGGTTACTGTTTGTGTTTGGTTTGACGCCCTAGATTCTTTAGGCATGTGATTCGAATTTGTTTGATTCTTTAGAGACTTTAGGCGGTTTTCTTTGAGATTTTACTTTGTTTGCGTGTGCAGTAGTTAAAAGTTTTTAACTGTGACTGAATTACCATGACAGTCCCGTAGACTTCGGGGCCAGTCTCCTGAGATTGTAACCGTGGCCGATTTGTTGAGGAAGTCCCGTAGACTTCGGGGCCAACCTCCTGAAGACATCCCGAGTCATTACGAAGGTTTGAAGGTCCTTGTAACTCCTAGTGGCAGTAAAGTAGGTTCACCTGAAGAAGGAGAGTCTTCGTTGGTAGTTCATCCTGATTACCAAAGTCTAGAAACATGTTATAATCCTGAAGCTATTGCAGTTTCTGAGCTTGCTGGTAGTTTTTCATCTACTAGTGATATAGGCGAAGAACCTAAGATATCTGAACCTGTTACTCCAGCTTCTAGTGCTCCTGATTCACCTAGGGTAGAAAGAGTCATCATCGAAAATCTTCCTTCTGGTTTGATAGCTATTGAAGAACTTGCTCCAGAAGAAGAAATAGGCGTCCCTATCCCTGAAGATCAACCTACTATTGATCTAAGGGAGCGTGAATCCATTTTTTACAGTCCACCTAGAAGTACTACTTGGTATCTTTCGTTAACTAATTATTTGGACAACTCAGGGTCAAGTTTTTCTCCACCCCGTACTCCTTATCCACCTGGAGGTATTTATACTCTTGTAAATATGTCTGGTCAATCGTCCATGTTTACTCAATCGCCTGAATCTTTTTTGTACGACGGTCCTTCTGTTCCCGCTGGATATCAGTCACTTTCTGGTACTTTTGCGGGAGCATCTCCTCAACCCATTGAACATGGGTTATTAACTAGAAAAAATGGTAATAAATCATTGGTCGTAGGAGACATTTACATGATGTCAGGTTCGATTCCCAGTTCTCAACCTCAAGGTGGCCAGTTACCGCCTGGGGGGCAGCCTCAATTAACGCCTGGGGGGCAACCTCAAGGTACACAAATTGCGTCTGGGGGGCAACCTCAAGGACAATATGTATCCGTGGTACAATACATTCCTCAAGGTCAAGCCCAGCCTCAATATGTACCCCAAGGTCAACCTCAGTATCAATTTATACCTCAAGGTCAACCCCAGTATCAGTACTTACCTCAAGGGTATCTACCCCAAGGTCAGTACTCGAGTCAAGGTTATCAACCACCCCAAGGTCAATCTTATGTTCAAGGTACGGGAAATGTACCTTTCAATTATCAATCCTATCCTCAATCCGGTTATGGATCTCAATATCCTCAACCTGTTATGGGTCAATACCCCGAAATGAACATAGTGTGGGATCCATCACAAATTCAACAGGTATTGCAACCAAGTGTACAGTTGTCATCTCAAACTAGACAACCTTTAGTTTCTGGTTCACCCCAGCAACCAGTCCAGTCTAATGTTCAAACTTCTGTACCTTCGGTAGTTTCTCAGTCTGGGCCTATTGCACCTAGTACTCCATCTCAAACGACTGCTGCAACTACCGCAACATCTGTTCATTCTACCACACTTACTTCTAGAGTATCGACAGCTCCGGTTTCTACTGTCTCTGCAACAACTCCTCAGACATCTTTACCATTGTCTGGATCCACGATTCAAACTACGGTTCAGATGCCTGTAGGACAGCCTGGTTTAAGTACGGTTGTCACTAGTCAACCACAATTCTCTTATCAACTGTACCAGGGGCAGTACCAATTCGGGCCTGCTGTCCAGCAGCCAGTTTACCAGTATCAACCGTATCCTGGGTACACTTATCAACAACCACAACAACCCCAGTATGGTCCGGTTAATCCTAGTTTTCCAGGAGGATACAATATCCCGAATGCGATTACTATTCCAAGTTATCCTGGATATCCTCCTCCTGGGACTGGTCTCGTGACCCAGAGTTTTAGGGATCCTAATCAACAATTGTCGTTTATCGCAACTTTGGATTTACTAGACTTGACGCGCCTAACGAACGATCTGATCAATTATCTTCCGTTTTGGCCGCCAATGCCGAATAAGTTGCCTAGTGACATTCCCAAGTTCGAGGGTAAGTCTGGAGAGGACCCGTCAAATCATGTGATGACTTACCACCTCTGGTGTGCCTCAAATTCCATCTCAGATGATTCGATCCGTTTACGTCTCTTCCAGCGTACTCTCAATGGTCTCGCAGCCAAGTGGTACATTGAGTTGATTGCAGCACTTCCATCATAGATCTTCGTTTTTACCTGAGGATGATTGTTTTGAAAATGTTTCTCATCAGTTTTTACAACTGAATATGTCAAAGAGGCTCAGAATCCCATGAAACATCCTGATTCAGAGTTGAATTTGGGAAATATTTCTCGAACTCTTCCCATTGACATTTCAGTAAAGCCCGGAATTGTTGAAAACATTCATATAGGTGCCTCGTGTACAGATGACGAAATTCAGACATACAAGGCCCTATTTCAAGAATTTCACGACGTGTTTGCCTGGTCCTATGAGGAAATGCCAAGAATTGATCCCACAATTGTTGTTCATGAGATCAAGACTTACCCGGATTCTAAACCCGTCCGGCAACGTTTGCGTCAGATTCACCCACGAAAAGCTGCTACAATTAAAGCAGAAGTTGAGAAGTTGTTGAAAGCAGGTTTCATTTATCCGATCCCATTAACGGATTGGGTATCGAATATTGTTCCAGTTAACAAAAAACAGGGAAAAATAAGAATATGCATCGACTATAGGGATATCAATCGAGCTTGTCCCAAGGACAACTACCCAACGCCCTATATCGATCAAATCATTGATGATTGTGCCGACAGTGAAATATTTTCCTTTATGGACGGTTTTTCCGGTTACAATCAAATCAATATTCTACCTGCCGATCAACCAAAAACGGCTTTCATTTGTCCATGGGGGACATTTTCTTACTGCAAATTACCTTTTCGGCTTAAGAACGCCGGAGCAACTTTTCAAAGGGCGATTTCTTATGCATTTCATGACATCAAACACATTGTGCAACCGTATCTCGATGATTTGCCCGCTCATTCATTACATCGAGCTGATCACCTTGTCCATTTACGAACAATCTTCATGAGGTGTAGGCATTATCGTATTCGGTTGAACCCACACAAATGTGTCTTCTGTATAGAAGTGGGACGGTTACTAGGATTTGTAGTTTCAAAAGCCGGCATCCGCGTCAATCCCTCGAAGGTAGAAGCTATCATCAAATTGCCTCCTCCTTCGAGTCTTCGCCAACTCCAAAGTTTGCAGGGGAAAGCAAACTTTTTACGATGATTCATTCCTAACTACGCCGAGGTTACAAAAGGTTTTACACGGTTGTTGAAACAGAACGCTCAATTCTCTTGGGATGAGATAGCTCAGAAATCTTTTGATGCACTTAAACACGCATTGACCCATGCACCGTTGTTGCATCCTCCCAACTACAACCAGGACTACTTTTTGTACCTCGTCGCCTCCCATTCCACCATTGGAATGGTGTTAGTTCAGGAAGATGAATTCGAAACGGAACATGTGATATATTATCTTAGTCGGACGTTAAATCCCACTGAGCTAAAATACTCACATGTGGAGAAATTGGCATTGGCAGCCGTTCAAGCTGTCCAACGTTTTCGTCACTACATTTTACTCCGTAAAAATACAGTCATTTCGGATTGCAACCCTATGATTTACATTTTGACTAAACAATTGCTAGGGGGCAAGTACTCCAAATGGATGGTCATCCTGCAGGAGTTTGACTTGGAGTTCGAAAAATCTAAGTCTAAGAAATCCTTAGTTTTTGCAGAGTTAATGTGTGACTTCCCGCATGCTGACACAAAAACTGTGGCAGAAGAGCCCATTGTGGACGAATCTCTATTTCTAATCAGCACTTTAGATCCGTGGTTTGGGGATATCATCATCTATCTCTAGACCCAATCCTTTCGGCCCGAAGCTTCAAAGTCGGAACGTCGGAAAATTCGATTCCAGTCCCAACAATACCAAATTATTGGAGATACTCTTTATCGACGTGGGGTAGACTCTATTCTTCGACGTTGCTTAACTCACGACGAGGCAGAAAGGGTTCTAAATGACTGTCACTCTGGAGCGTGTGGCAGTCATATGTCTGGGTATGCCACAGCCCAAAAGGTGTTGCGCGTTGGCTACTTCTGGCCGTCCATGTTTAAAGATTTTATTACTGCGGTCCGAAAATGCCACAACTGTCAAGTGTTTGATCGAAATATGCGCGCTCCACCTGCTCCTCTCCACCCTATAATTTCTGTTGGTCCTTTTGCTAAATGGGGTATCAATTTTATTACATGTAACCCTCACTCGGCCGGGGGGCATGCGTATATCATCCTTGCGGTTGATTATTTTACTAAGTGGGCCGAGGCGATGCCTACATTCGAGGCTGACGACAAGACAGTTGCAATTTTCGTATTCAATCACATAATTGCTAGGTTTGGTGTCCCACAAGCGATAATCACTGACCATGGGTGCCATTTTCGAAACATTATGATGACAGAACTTACAGGCCAGCTTGGTTTGCGTCACGATAGTTCAACTCCTTATTATCCACAGGCGAATGGTCTGGTTGAGTCTATCAACAAAGTTTTAGTTATCATGATCCAACGAATCATTGGTATTCATCAGTCGAATTGGCACAACATGTTATTTTCAGCGCTTTGGGCGTACCGAACCTTAGTGAAAACATCTACAGGGTTCACTCCTTTCCAACTCGTTTATGGTTTGGAAGCCGTGCTACCCATTGAATGCGAAATCCCGTCACTGCAAATGGCCATCGAGTTACTTCCAGCGACTTCTGAAGAGGAGAAGCGTTTATTATACTTAGCTCAATTAGATGAGAATCGACGTGATGCCACATTGGCAATCGAGACTCACGCAAAACGAATGAAAGCTCAGTATGATCGAAATGTGACCCCTCGAAATTTTTCGGAAGGTGACCTAGTGTTATTATATGATCAAGCTAATGATAAATTAGGTTCTGGAAAATTCGTTCCTATGTGGCATGGGCCCTATCTTGTCAAGCGAAAGCTTGCCAAAGGGGCCTATGAGCTGGTAGACTTTGACGGGGACTCTTTGGGTAAACCCAAAAATGGACTTTACCTAAAGAGGTATTATGCTTAAAAGATGGGTATGGAGATTTTAGTTAGGTTAGGTTTTTCTTTCTAGCTGGTGTGTTTGTTAATTTAGACGGTGTGCTTAGCTTAGAAAGTGTGTTTTCGTCGTTATTCTGGCTTATCTTGGTTTTAATCTTGATGATGCAGATGTCGATGCCTCTCCAAACATACATTGGTTTTGCTGATGGTGCTTGTCGTAGTACACGGAATATCTCTTCCGCAGCTTGGGTTATTTATTCTCCCTCTGACGAGTTAGTTTCTATGCATGGGGTGAGCCTCGATCAAACAACAAACAACATTACAGAATACAGTGCAGTGATTGAGTTATTGTTTAAATCTATTTCGTTTGGGTTTTGGAGTTTTATAGTGAGGTTAGATTCTGAACTCGTTGTATTACAGCTTAATAGAGTGTATGCCATTAGAAATCCAGTGTTATTAAGGTTATTTTTGAGAGTGCGTCTCTTGGAACGTGAGTTTGATTACATTGAATATCAACATATTCCAAGGTCTTTAAATACATTAGCAGATGCAATTTCTTCTCGAATGTTAAATAGACATTTGCAATAATCATACATGTAAATTTAAAAACATTTTATCACACATGTTTAACAAGATAAGCCGGTAATAATGATATATATAGATAGGAGTGAGTCAAAAAATACATTGTCTTCGATCATAGGTTGAAAAACACCTTATGATCGGCAAAAATGATAAGTACAAAAAACCAAAATGTCACATGTGTCTACAAAAACGACCATCTAAATCACTGGTGATGATCTCTATATGACACCACTGCACGAGCCACCCTACACAAGAACCTCCTAAAAGGTCCTGGGACTCCGACTACAAAGCGCTGAAGCCTGATAGGAATATCATCTGTAGTAGTCTCCGGTATGTCTGCTGTAAGACGCTCTAGGTCATGCTCCCACTCAGCTAAAGTCTCTGTGGCCCCGTCCTGTGGGGCTGGTGCCGCTGCAACTGGTAGTCTCCTCTCAAAAGGCCGGAGATTGGTTGGTCGATTTGGGCCTACATCTGCATTTTGAAAATTGTCACTGTCAGCTTTGAGACGATATAAAAGACAAAAAAAGTAGATAATTTAAAAACTTGTGAAAAATGAAGTACCTGTGTCATCCCACTGTTCTCCCGGTGGAAGAATCATGTCCAGATCTCCACGAAAATCAACTCCGGCATAAGGAAAATCCTATATCGAAAAGACCTGGTCCTCTAACCAGTGAAAGTACTCCAGAGTAAATCGGACAACCTCCATGCCCTCGTCAGGATGACGGGCCATAACTGTAACCCATCGCACCAATTTAGGCTCTCGGGGAGGCCCAACCACAACAGTGAGCTGCTGTGGGATTAGCATCGGAACCCTCTCTAGGGCAAAACTCACAACTAAAGGCCCATAACCAAAAGTCTTTAGCTGTCCATTTTTAGTCCTAGTTAGTTGGCCCTTTAAATTGGCCAACACAGCATCACACCAGTAATGGTGGTCTGATAGCAATCAATCGCCATCCGCATCTGGGATCCAGTGGCAATGTGCAAAGCGGCAGCTCCGCAAAGTCTAGTAATTGTAAAAGAAATGACCATAAGTTCAGGGCGGGATATAGTTTTGATCTCTATCCCCTTCTCCTGGTTCTGAGTGTTGCACCACTCTAGTCAAAGACTAGCGATGGACTGGCCACCTGGCCTAGTCCCGAACAGAGTCAAGTGTTCGCCCCTCTTGGGCAAACCAGTGAGAAAGTAAATATATGCGAGCTCTATCTCGAGCTGGTGCCCTCCAATGTAAAAGCACTGGTCTTGAACGTTCCATCTCTCTACCAGCCACTCTAGAAAGCGTACCTGGGCCCTCATGCGAGGTATGGCCCAGTATTTGTAAAGGTCGCATGCCTTCAAAGCATCAATGGACGGTTGATGATTAATGGCAGCCAAATCAACATCTTCGTCCTCTCTCTCGTGCTAATCAAGCATGGTGGGCAATCTACACACCAGAAAACATCCATTAGAATCCATAAAATCAAAATTTATTGGTCCATTTTGGAGAATTTGGGGTTTGTAAACCCTTTGCACGGAGTACACACCCCGCCTTTAGGAAAAGGGTGTGGGTATGCAGCTTCCCTTAAGGCAAGGTGTGTATGCCCGGCATTTTCCCAACTGAGAAAATGTCGGGGTACGCGGGTCACCAGTGGAGCACCTGCGTACCCCGAAAGGCGGACCTTGAAACCCCAAAGTCTCCAAAAAATGAAACTAGGGCCTAAAAACAAATTCTAAACGGATGAAAATGAAGAGGAGGATGTTGTAGAATACCTGATGAGACGACGTTCGATTTCGACGATCGGATTCTCCGCAATGTCCACGGGAAATTTCTTGCCAAAAGCCCTTTTGCTCTCCTCAACAGTAAAATGGTAAAAATGAATTGGTAAAAGCCCTTTTTATAGGTTTTTTGGGTAAATAAATGTTAAATTTGTTTATTTTTCACCATGAAAAGGTATTTTTCAAAGTACTTTTATCTATCGTAAACAGGTATGAGTAATGTGTTGGTTTTTGTGCAGGATAAAGGATTTTCAGGGAAAATTGTCATTTTTTACAAACAAAAACATCAGAGTCATCTTTAAGCCCTTTTCTCACTCCTAAAACATGAAAATGTTGCCCAGCATTTCTTTTACACTCGTTAAAACGGAATTAAAAGACGGTCCCCTTATAGCCCTTTTCTGACCGTAAAAACAGGAAAAGATTGCCGGATTTTTGTTGTTTCAAATTCGATATTGGAAATAAAACGACGTGTCCTTGATCGCTTTTTACTTTTCAGGTCAAAGACACTAATCATGAAAGTACTCCTTGGTCGTAAAAGATCAAGCGGTTCTCTCAAGTATTATTTTATACTTTTTCGGGCTAGGGAGACACAAATTTACGAAAAAGTTCAACCCTGGAGTCTTCTTAAGTTTTTTAGACTCTCTAAAATTGAAAAACGCCGAGTTTCTCCTATACTGGACTCGTTAAAATTTCACAGTAAAGGACCTGTTCGATTACAAACAGGAACGGACCACTCTTTCTTAGGGTTCTAATCTAAACTAAGTTGGACTCATCCGAAGGATGAGCTTATAATCAAGCATATGTTATCCTCCTCAAGCTTGTAAAAAATAAAGAGGTACTTGCCAGAAATGGTGGGGGAAAAGAGAGAAAAATGAGCCTATTTGTTATCCTTTGTCTCAAAAGAAACCTTATCACCACTCTTGAACACGACACTTTTCATTCACCTGGGTTGGGAAATCCTTTGCCTAACAGTTGATCAAACCACATTGAAAATCTTCAACCGGTTCCGGGTATTAACTTTGGGTCAATTTTCACCAAGCCATCTGTTGTGTCGTTATGTGTTCAAGAGGTCACTGCAAATAAACCATTCATCTGCAAAATACCTATCATCCATCTTGACCATCCCTGAGTCAGTCCTTACAACTACATTTCTTCAACTTGATTTATGATTTCGTGTTGTAGGCTTGCCTACGACGGATCGCTTTCTATCGACATCAGCACATTATCTAGAAAGATGATCTAGAAATCATCAGTACCTTGAAATCCACATGCATCAATGGCAGATTTCTCGCCTTTGACGACGGTTTACATCATTGACTTTCGATCGAAGGATTCCGTGACATGTTCGACATCAGCACATTCATTCAAATCTCATGGATTGTACTGGGTACTTTGAGAACCATTGACATCACTGGTGGTCTCTCTCACACTTATTAACAGTTTACATCATTGACTGGTAATCAAGTGGTTTCTACCATGCTCGACATTAGCTCATTTATTCGCATGGATAGAATCGTACTATTTCGGGAAGGAGAAATGAAGACCCTGGATCTAGTTTCCACCATCCAGTCTGCAAGGAGTTTTGGATTCATTGTATAGTAGACTAATTATAAACAGATGGTTGCGTCCATACTGTGTCTACATAAGTCTATGATTATGATGTACTGTGAAATCATTCCTGTATCAGAGCAGTAGTTAGTTTGTTAGTTAAAGTTTTTGATCTGAGTATGGGAATGCCTACCTCAACGATGATATGATCTCATACATGTATTTTGTGTTGAATACTTGCAGGTTCCAACCGGGCTCTCCATAAGATAATCCTTGAAATGATAAAGTACTTCACCCTTCCTAGATGATATGAAACCCTAATCTACTACAGGTTTCGCACTTTAGGGGGAAATCTGTTACACTAAAATTTGTCACCATGACTATTTGCAGTCAGTATGTCTCCATCAATAGTCATACTGTCCTCCTTGGCAAGTCTTACACCTCTGCTCCTCATGTCAAACTCCAAGAAAGAGAGAAAGTCCTTAAAAAGTCAATTAACTCTGGTTACGCGGTTTCTCTTAACCTTACCTGTGTGTACGCACCTCTAGTTCATAAAACCTGCGTACTTCTATGCTCTGTCTATAAAGGGGTGGGTGCATACTCCTGTAAAGGTCAAAAGGCGCAAGTTTCACTTCAAAAAAGTTACTTGTGGTCAATTCTAGAGCATTCTAGAAGATGGTTTGACGTGGATTGAGCGCCTCCAGATGGTTCATGCATCCCATTGAAAGAGGAACTTATCCCATGAAGAGGGGAGCTATCCCATTGAAAGAGGGGCTTATCCCATTCATGGTGGACCTGATTAACTTCCTCCAAAGCACTATAAATACAGACATTGGGCCAGAGGAGGGGAGGTTGAAAGCTGAACATTCCTAAGGGTAGATGCTACTGAAATTAGGACTCCCTTATAGAGCTTGAGAGGAGAGATTCCAATCCTTTCTTAGCTTCATTTGGAAGTGGGTGAGCTGATCAAAGTAAAGGAGAACTCTTGCTGGACCCTGGGAGGGACCTGCACAACACCAAGGCACTGGTTGTAATGGTTTCTTTTATTTCCAATTAATACAATTAAGCTCATTTTTCTCAACAAGTTGTTTTATATAATTTGTTTCATATACTCCTTGGTCTTTATGATGAATATGTTTTATTATATGAGTTATTCAGGTGCTATGTAATCGTTTGCTTGTTAGTGAATGCAGGCTTCGAGGAGAAGGAGCTCATCTGGATCAGAGAGGTTGGACTACAACAAACAAGCGTTGGACTAAAGGTATGTTTTAAACACCTGGTTGCTTGTATTTTAGATGCATGTTTAGGGAAAGATAGTGTTTAATTGTCTTGTTTGTCACTAGAAAGCCTTAGCTTCTAGGGAGGTCGGTTTTGTCCGCAAAATTGACTCTTTCCGTATGACATATCCTTCCACATCCACCCTCCAACTGAGTGGTATTTAATGTTGCACACGGAATCCAAAGAGTCACCATCTCCACCCTTCGACTGAGTTGTGATAAAAGAAAGCACAGGGAATCTAGAGACTCATTCTCTACACCCTTCAACAGAGTTGTGAGTAAAAACATACACAGGGAATATAGAGAGTCACTATATCCACCCTTCGACTATGTTTTAATCAATAAGGCATAGGGAATCTAGAGACTCACCACCTCCACCCTTCAGCAGAATCATGAGCAACAAAATACATAAGGAATCCCGAGACTTGTTTTCTCCACCCTTGGATTGAGTTGTAATCAACAAGGCACTGGGGAATATAGAAACTCACCATATCCACCCTTCAGTAGAATCATGAGAAAAAACACACATAGGGAATCCAAAGAGTCACCATATCCACCTTGGAGAACTCAACACTGTGGTTCCACCCAAATTGGGGAATCCATAACCACAATAATTCAAGCATACAGAAAGGAAGTCATCCAAAAACACTCCAAGAATTTTCTCGGGAATATTTCTTCCACCCCAGCACTTAGGAGGTTTTCTAAGAAACACCATCTCCACCCTCTAGCCAATGGGGACTTCAAAGGAAATTTGTTCCCCACTTGGAGGTGATTTCCTCCCTAGATTCACCTAGCAACTAAATGTTCCTCTTACTCTCTACCTTCTTTCTTTTTCCAAGTTGCCCCCACTTGCTCTTATGTTGTCTTCTTCCTTTTCCTTTTCTCTGTGTTTGATTGTTCTTTTGGTTTTCCACCCTCTTGAGTGTGTGCTCTTGCCCTCTTTTCAAATGTTCCTACATGTTCTCCCCCTGTTGTCTCCCTCTCCATTTTTATCCATAATGGTTCTTCCCTTCACTGCTTGTTTGAGTCATCTTCTCCTTTACATACCCTTTGACAACGACATTGCCAGCGGATCTTGCCAACTAATGGAAAGTGAGCCATGCATTCCTATTTCTTACTTTTTGTTTCCGCTCAACCAGCAACCCATACCTTATGTAGCCTTGATATTCTCCTTCAGTAATGCTTCCACACCTGTATTTAATTTAGGGTTCCCTTCCTGCTTCCCTCTTATTTTAAGAGATTATGGTCCTATGTACTTCCCACTGTCCCATTAAATTCATGAACTAATCCCTTAAAACATACAATAGTCAGCCTTTAATGTTTGTCCCAACCATTCATATTTTATTGTTTTAAGGAAGGTCATACCATCCAGTCAAGCAACCTCCCTAGCCTCTGGAATCTGTATCCCATAACTTAGCCCATAATTCTTTTCATGAAAATATTTACATTGCAAAATGAGATTAAGCAATTGGGTTTGTCACAAACCCCTCCCCCTTGGGGGAAAACCATCCTCGGTGTTCTTTACCATTATGCAAAACATAATACATGCTTAAAACAAACACATATTACCTATGGAGATTTATATGCATAGATTTGTACATCATTTACAGTTATGTTGTAGCGGCTACAACCACCCTCCAAAATCTTTCCTTTGCTTCATTTTGGAGCCTCCCTACCAACCTTTCACAGTAGTATGTCTTGCTTCGTCAAGTACACAAGCTTCAATGATTTTCTTGCAAAATCACAACCTGTCCATCAAAGCTTGTTGTATTCCCAGTTTGTTTATCCGGACTTGGTCCAGCTGCAGGCTCGGTAGCTCCCTTAAAAATTTGCGCAATTCTAGAGGACAACTAGCCTTCCCTCCAAAATTTATGCAATTCTATCTAGCAGCCTGTTGGGCTCCAGAATTGCACAATTCTTCCAGTCAGGCTTCATCTAGAAAATTGTGCAATTCCTCTTAGTAGGGCTGCTCAACCCAGGAATTGCACAGTCCTAGGTAGCAGTCAGCTGCTCTGCCTAGAAATTGTGAAAATCTCCTAGGTAGCTAGCCCATCTCCCTTCCAGAAATGTGCATTTTCTCCTAGCAGTTGAGCAGCCTCTTGCATGTGAAGTTTAGTTGACCAATTCCCTCCGGGACCAAGAAAAACCAATTTTCATGCATGGATTGCTTCTCCCAAGGCAACATGCAAAGGAATCCCTTGATTCATGGATCTACTTTTAGTAGCTAGAGGTTGCATGCAAGGATCATCTCGGAAACCTCCCACCAAGAGTCGATCTTCCTATATTTGTGGCATGCACGTCACATATTTGGTTTTATCAAAACTCATGAACCAGATGCTGCAGAGCTCATTCCTAACATCAACCTTGCAGCTCTAACATCCCACATTGCATCCATGAGCCGTCGAAACATTCAGCTCAGTTGTTTTGGGGTAAGCCCGCTTTCCATGTCTTGTGTTGCATCTCTAGCGCTTTTCGTGTTTCGCTTCGTATGAATTTTGTCTGCTTGATTTCAGTGAGTTCTTGTTGTTGTTTTGATACATACTAGCTCGTACTAGCACCATTTTAGTTTTCGTTAACATCTCACTATTTTCGAATGCATGAAACTATTTTCATGAACAGTCGTTGATTCGGTGACTTGCCTCACCCACATGCATGTTGTTCTGTTTTCTGAATCTTTCATTCACCATTTGCATGCACAATCATTCACTTATGCTTACACTCAATATCATCATGCATTCACATTCACATTCACTTTTAGTTGCCCTTCAGCGAGTCTGGGCAGCCTTGGCCCAGACTCTGCCTCACCAAGACAACATTGTGCAATCTTGAGAGGGAAGGCCCTATCTTCCTCTCAAGAAACATGCATTTCTACCTAGTGACTATCCTCCAGTCTTGCATTGTGCAATTCTAAGGGACTGTGACTGCCAGCTGTTATAGACATTTCTGGGCACTACAACCCCAATCAAACATGTCCATAAACCAAGGGCTCCTAAGTCCCTAAAAGTGTTGTTTCATACCCTAAAGGAACAAGGTCAACTGATTACATCATCTCCCAGAAGTTCTCCACAGGAAACTGCTTAGAACTGGTCAAAACTAGACCATACAGGTTGCTCAGTGCTAAGGGTGCGATGCATCCCACCTGCCTATTGTAAAAGGTGTGATGCATACTGAAAAGCCCTTCTGTAGGGTGTGATGGGCGAGAGTGGACAAATGGCATAGACAGTTTGCGAGGTGGATGATCATAGAATCTTCCAGAAACTTCTCCTGTGACACTTGCCTCTCTAAATTCGCCCAAGGATGAGTAAGAGATCATCAATCTCCAAGAGGAACCAAGAACTATCAGAGAGAGGACACTAATCAAAATCCCAGAAGCTAACTCACCCCCCTGCAATCATCTATATATGGACCCCTCGTCCAAGAGATCCAGAGGCTGGAATTTTGTATCTTGTAAGGAAGTGTTGTTGGTTTCTCATTGGAATATCATAGTGTTGGGTGATATAAGATTTTCATGAGGTGAAAGAAGGGCTTTCATGCTGGAGGATGACGCTGGGTCAGAACAATTGGTTGTAATCCTCTTCGCTTATTCTTGATATTAATAAAGCTATTCAAGTTTTCCTCCACATTCTTGTATGTTTGATGATATATGCATTTGTGTGGTCAATATATATCTGGTCCTCTATTGTTTATGATTGTAGATCTTTGTTCTTCGATAGTATTATGCTGCTTTGATCCCACAGGTTCTCTTCGAAGCTGGGTAGATGAAGGAGAAAGCAGTAAGGATCTGTCAGAAGGGGGAGGAACCGGGCAAGGAACCAAGCGCAAGACTAAGGTTGGTGTCCTTCATTCCCCTCTTATCTACTTTTCATAAAGGAAAATGAAACTAGTTTTAGTTTGTTTGTTTCTAAGATAGCTACCAGTCTTAGTGGGACTAGCAGCTCTGAGTGGACACTAGATTTCCCGATAACAAAATGGCGACTCCACTCGGGAACATGTAGATTGTTTGCTTGTCTATATTTGTTTGTTTTATAAACTTACATACAGAGCCTGAAGTCAAGCCAGCTGGCCTTCGAACTTCATTTTCCCTAGTGGTGGCTCTAGTAACCTCATTATATCAGCCCCTATGATTTCTATTTACTGTACATCACTTTCTCGGCCTAAATCCCTGAACAGAGCTGCAAACTGTGACCTGAAACCCAGTTGAAGTCTCATCCCTAGACCATCGCACCATCTCCTTTTGGGAATCTAGATGCATCGCACTTCCCATGTGTAGTAGGTGCGCTGCATCGCACTTTCCCTGTGTTACAGGTGCACTGGTTAGATAAGACCTCTTCTGCTCTCAATTTTTGGTTTCTATGTTCACTCCCTTCAGCTCTATTCAGGAGTTTTGATGTCTATGATCAGTATACCACTGTCTAAACCCCCTCCCTTTCCATCATTCCACCTCCATTGTGCAAAGAACTGTGAATGTTTTTATGTATTGTGTGCCATTTTCAGTTCTCTTTTACAAAGAAGTAGCATAATCAAACTATCGTCTTCTAATTTGAAAGTGTCGCAAGTGTTGTTTTCAGTCAAAGAAAAGAATTCTATTGTTCTTGATGGTCGTATATACAGCTACTCTTGTATTTGATTTGAATTAGTAGTTTTTCAAGTGTCAAAAGTAGTTTTCAATTCAAAATAGCAAAGTGTCGTCATTATCTTCCTTTCGTTTTTGAAGAGAAATTTGTTAGTACTATCACTTTGAAAAGATAATTCAGATTTGTACTTAGCATTCTTCTTGTCATTCACACATTAAGAAAGCTGAAAACAAATACATGCATGTGCATTTGCATTTAGACTGATTATTTGTTTGATTTAGGACAGTGCATCTAGTGTGTGCTCTCTGCTCTATGTTGAAAGAATATTGTCTCTCTTTCTTTAGTAGCTAGGATTTTCATTGCAAAAAGAAGATTAAACGATTGTTTATCATCTTAGATTGCATTTTAGGAATTATATATACATCACGCGGTGAACCTGAAAGGAAAATTTCTTAAGAAAGATCAACTGTAAAATAAATTTAATGAACCTAAAAACGCTTTGGAACCTAACGCACAACGTCTAGAAGTCTACGATAGAGACGTATTTCGGCGTCGTAAAGCCTGGTAACTATCGCTTTCACTGTTGGTTGGGTGATTCCTCCTCTTTGAGATGACAAGTGCCAGTACGGACTTGTGCTCCCACGTACCATCGAGTATATATTGGGATACCACAATAGGCTATATCCTTTATCCATAGGAAGCAGTGTCTGTCGCCCTATCGATCACAATGCACTGAACACAACATTCGGGAAGATTGACTGCCGTACCGTAAAACGTATTCTGTAGTTTTGCGATTGGTTTGGTAATCCCTCTGTCTAGATTTCCAGAGTAGTTTCTTTCGTTCCTTTTCAGACTCCTTAAAGTAAAAGGTCCATCTGAGCACTTGTCACTTCAGGCTCATTAAAAATCAAAGGCGACTAGAGTCATATTTTGTTTTTTCTCAACGCTTAAAAATTGAAAAAGCAAGTTGTGTCAAAGCATCTAAAATTCATTTAATTCAGAAACATTTTCCACTTTATTTTTAGTTGATCGAGTAATCCGCAATCGTCGAAGAAAGTCAATTGAAACCCCGTCATTCGCGGAGGCTTACAAGTCAACCGTCTTTGTCTCCAAAATCAAAACTATTCCGGACAAAGCAAACTCGTTTAACGGGCTAAAAGTCCCATGGTCGGGTTGGAACAAGTGTTCCGACACCCTCAGAGACTCCAGTTACTCCAAACATTTTTGGTACCCCTGCCTTTACAGAAGAAGTTCCGCAGCCACTAGAGTACAATAGAACTGATCCTAGTATACATGAACCGGCCGAGTCTGTAGTTGATTCGGAAGGTGTTGTTCCCCAAACATCAGTCGCCGCAAAATCCATACCTTCTTTGGAACCGGAAATATTTTACGGACCTGATGGTCTACCTCTTCCACCCGGTTTGATTGCCATAGAAGAGATTGTGGAGGATCCACCATTTACTACTCCATCGCAATTTGGAGTTGGGGTCACTCTATATCCCTCTTCATTAGAAATTAGTCTACCGTTATCAAAAGTTCCTGTAGAATCGCTAGGAAACCTTTTGGATAGACTAGATATGTCTGAGCAACCATCAACATCTAGGACTGTGTCATCTGACACAGCAGTGGCAGAACTTCCTGCTGCTACTCCGACAATGTTCGTCGGCGTACCATCTGTCGCGACTAGCTCTCAATCGATGGATGGAATCCGTTTAGAAGTTGTTTCGAGAGTATGGTCTGTTCCTGTTTGTTCGTCTGGAATAATATCTGGAATCTCTTATGTTGAGTCCCAACAAATTGATCCTTCGCAGTGTCAATTTGGGTAGTCCAGTCTTCAAAGGAAAATCATTCCAATAAGCACCAGAATACCATCGTATGGGGGGAAATATGCCCTTTCATTGTCTCCTCTGGGAGGTCAAACATACAAGGGTTCACAACAGAATTCAGGTTATGCTGGAATTACATCCAATGGTTGGATACCAATACTGCCTCAACAACCAAGAGTTGTATACTCAATGCAACAAAGTATGCCTATGTCAAATATCCCCACTACACCGGCTATTGTGACGGTGTTGCAAGTACAAGCATTACCTGTTGTATGCCAACCTCAAATCTCTCAGGTCGCAATCCAACAGCCCCTTGTCCCTACGACGCCACCACAATCATCGGTTAGTGGCTCCTTAACTGGAGTGACCCAAGCTCAAACGGGTACCATTACCCCTCATCTCGGTCAAACAGCGAGTATTGGACAACAGCACATGGTCTCACAACCATGGTTGGTGCAATATCAACAACCACAATTCCAACAAGTTTACCAAGGATCTGAGCACCAAGTCTTTGTAAGTAATGGGCATCCGTATGTTCAAAACGGTCAACATCAACCATTTCAGAATGGTTATGCCCATCAACCTTATCAAAGTTATCAGCATCAAATGCACTATGATGGTATGCAAAGACCCACTGCTCAGGCAATCCCATCTTATCCTAGGTACGCTTCACCGAACCTGATCAACAGTTGCCCTTCGTGCAAACTTTAGAATTACCAGATCTAAACTGGCTAACAAACGATCCAATCACTTACACCCCTTGGTGGCCAGCGATTCCTCATAAACTTTTGTCAGATATTCCTAAATTTAATGGAAATCCGAGTGAAGACCCGTCGAATCATGTGATGATCTTTCATCTATGGTTTTCATCTAACACTCTAAACGATGATTCGATCAAGCTTTGCCTTTTTCAACGAATGTCAACTGGTCCAGCAGCAAAATGGTATATCGAATTACCTAGAGCTTCGTCTGATAACTTCAGTGCCCTAGCCACAACCTTTTTAACCCATTTTCAGTTACCCATAAGGTACGAAATGGGAATAGAGCTTCTTACCAATTTCAAGCAAACGACAGCCACTCACATATCCAGTCATATTCATGAGTGGTGACGTCGTTGTAGAATGGTAAAAACACATGTTCCTGATCAGCTCTTGGCTGAATGATTTATTAAGTCATTATTACCTTCTATTACGGAAGATGTGGCAAAGGGAGGAGTCGTCACTGAAGAGCAAGTAATTGCTCGTGCGCAATATCTAGACTTGATCTATACTCAAATTGGCATGCTCTACGATAAAATCCTTGATGCTCCTAGACCGGAATTTTCCATTCCTCCCTCTCCTAAATCAAACAAAGACTCTCATGCTGGGGACGGCGTGATAGGAACGACCAGTACAAAAACCGTAAAGGCTAAGTCGAAAAAGGCCTGTACGGTTTCAGGTCAAAATGCGAATGAAGAGCTTCTCGCCTTGGAAGTAAATTCCATATCGACTGACAAAGGAAAAGAAACCAAGCAACCAGGAGGCAAGAAGAAAAAGAAAGGGAAGAAGAAAAAACAGGAGGAGTCGTCCCCTGAAAAATCTTCTGCAAACCCTTCTAGAGATAGGAAACCAAATCGTCCATGCCTAATATGTGATGAGGATCATTGGACAAGAGAGTGTCCGTATAAAGCTAAGCTTAGAAAATTATTCAAGAATTCAAAAACCTTAGCAGTATTGACTGATCCGTTTCCAAATCCAGGAACAAATCTGTTTGCTAGTTACAATGCTTCCCCGTCCCAAGTGCTAATGTTGTTGGTTTCGAAGCAGCAAAACAATGCTTTGATATCGACAAGGAATAAAGATTATGGGAATCCACAGCTGTCGGACAACAAGGCCAATGATCAACCCAGTAGTTCGACAACAACTTCGACCGAAGTTGTGCAACCCATCATTCCTGAACTAATGATAAAGCCGCCAGAGGAAGTAGTACACAAATCGACATTTAATCCTCGTGCCAGAGCAGCACAACATTATAATATAGCGAAGGATCTGGCCCAATCGCCATCCGCTATGTCGACACTTGAGGTACTGCAAAATTTCCCCTCCCAAAAGCAGGCTTTATTATCAACAATAGGTGGGATTGACCCAACGGATTCCAATCTTGTGTCCTTTAATCACAAAGGATATGACCCTCAGTTACCAGCTCAACTAGCTTTCCTCATTCAAGTGAAAGCCCTCAACAAAACTATTCGTCGAACAATTATTGATGAGGGGGCATCCACATGTATTATGTCGATGAGTTGCTGGAAAACTTTAGGATCTCCACCCTTGTCACGATCTTCGACGACATTAAAAGCATTTGATGGATGAACATACACCCCATACGGGATTTTAAGTAACTGGCAAGTTGAACTGGGGGGCAAAACAGTACAAATAGATGTTGAAGTAATTGACGGAAACCTCGATTACAACATCCTACTGGGAAGGCCCTAGATATATGCTATGGCAGTCGTTGTGTCAACCTATTTCAGGAAGATTGCATTTCCCTTTCAAGGAGGAATTACAATCGTCGACCAACAAACTTGTCTCCCCAACAATTCACAAGTTACGAGAAGAATTCCGATGATCCACAGAAGCCCTCATTCGCTTCAAAATATCGGAGTAGGCCTACTAAAAGACCCTATATTAATGGGGACTTTTTCCCTACTGCCTCCAATCAATCTGGCGGAAGTGGCAATGGTGGGAACCTGCAATATGATATCTTCTATACAAAAGATCTCTGAAAACGATATTAACATGGATCATCTGCAGGTATTGCCTCCAAGCCCAATGCAAATTTTGTAGCAATCAATGTTTTCAGCATGGGAGGAAAACCCAAATCAAAACTCATCAAGCGTTTGGATAGATAGGTCTAAGTAATATGTTACGCCTTCAAATCCTTGGTCGCAAGTACACTATATAGACGAAGGAATTGTTCAGTCAATGATGATTTATGGGGCACCATGGGAAGATTACCACCATCGTTCCCATCTTCTAGATTACAAAGAAGATACTCCTAGTGACCTTCATCGTCCCTCAGTTTTTGATTTTTTATCAAAAAATTAAACACGGTGGATTCCGAGCGAAACTTGTCCAATATGGAAGAGACTATCGCCATAAATATCTCGACCAAAACAGATGTTGTAGAGGATATTCATGTCGGCAAATCTTGTTCTCCTTTAGAACTCGAAATATATAACGCTCTTTTTCGCAAATTCAGAGATGTCTTTGCTTGGTCGTATGATGAAATGCCAGGCATTGAATCGAGCATAGTTGAACACGAAATTAAGATGTATCCAGATGTCAAACCGGTATGACAACGGCTACGGTAGGTGCACCCTAAGAAAGCCACTGCCATCAAGGCAGAAGTTGAAAAACTTCTCCATGCTGGTTTTATTTTCCCGGTTCCTTTAACCGATTGGGTATCGAATATTGTTCCTGTAATGAAAAAACAAGGAACGATTAGAGTGTGCGTCGATTATAGGGATGTAAATAAAGCTTGTTCGAAGGACAACTACCCTACACCCTTCATTGACCAGATAATTGATGAATGCGTCGGATGTGAAATCTTCTCATTTATGGATGGATTTTCCGAGTATAATCAAATAAATATCCACCCAGAGGACCAGTCAAAGACTACATTTATTTGTCTGTGGGGCACATTTGCATATCGCAAGCTACCCTTTGGTTTAAAGAATGCAGTGGCAACATTTCGGAGGGCAATGAATTATGCCTTCCATGACATCAAAAACATCGTTCAACTATATCTCGACAATCTTCCGGCTCATTCGCGAAAGCGAACCGATCATCCGCAGCATTTGAGAGCGATATTTCTACATTTCCGACACTACAAGATACGGCTCAATCCACACAAATGTGCGTTCTATGTCAGTTTTGGTCGTTTACTTGGCTTTGTGGTCTCAAAGGATGGGATTCGTCTCAACCCATGTAAGGTTCAGGCAATCATCAATTTTCCTCCACCTTCAAATTTTCTTCAGATTCAGAAACTCCAAGGGAAAGCAAACTTTCTGAGGAGGTTCATTCCAAATTACACTGAACTTGATAAGGGTTATACTCGTATATTGAAAAAAGAAGTACCCTTCGTCTGGGATCAGGTCACGCAAGCTTCCTTTTTAGTTCAAGAAGACAATGGAATTGAACATCCTATATATTATTTAAGTAGAAACTTAAATGATACAGAAAGCAAGTACTCCTACATTGAAAAGCTAGCTCTCGCAGCTGTTCAAGTGATACAGAGATTTCGACACTATATCCTCTTTTGAAAAAATACCATTCTGTCATATTGCAACCCCATGACTTATATATTGTTGCGATAGTTTCTAGGGGGAAAATATTCAAAATAAATATCAATTCTACAAGAGTTTGATTTGGAATTTACAAAATCCAAATCGAAGAAATCCCTGGTTTTCGCAGAGTTACTATGTGATCTCCCATCGTCGTCCAACGATGTCACATTAGAAGAAGCGATCATGGACGAATCTTTGTTTCTGATATCTTCAAGCAATCTGTGGTATGGAGACATAATAATCTATCTCCAAACCAAAACATATAGGTCTAATACCTCCCGCTCAGAACAACGACGCATTCGATACCAAGCAAAAGACTACATGATCGTCGATGATACACTTTACCATCGTGGTATCGATACAGTTCTGGGGAGGTGCCTCACCCACGAGGAGGCCGAAAAAGTCCTGAATGATTGTCATTCAGGCGCGTGTGGGGGACATCAATCTGGTTATGCTACCACGCAAAATATTTTACGAGCAGGATACTTCTGGCCAATAATGTTCAAAGATTGCATAATTGTAGTCAGAAGTTGCCATGCATGTCAAATCTTTGATCGGAAAACTAGAATACCACCCACACCTCTGCAACCAGTAGTTGCTGTTGGGCCATTTTCCCAATGGGGAATAGATTTCATGACATGTAACCCCACCTCGGCTGGGGGGCATGGGTATATTATAGTCGTAGTAGACTATTTTACCAAATGGGCCGAGGCAATGCCTACATTAAACAACAGCGACGAAACGGTTGCCGTCTTCTTTTTCAATCATGTAGTCTCCAGATTCGGCGTTCCACAGGCCATAGTCATAGATCATGGATCGCATTTTTGCACTCACATGATGGTTGAATTGGCTGCCAAATTAGGACTATCCCATGACAGCTCTACTCCATATGATCCGCAGGCCAACAGACAAGTTGAGGCAATCAACAAGGTCCTAAAGCGGATGCTGCAAAGGATGATTGGATTCCACAAAAGGAGCTGGAACCTGATCCTGTACTCAGCCTTGTGGGCATACCGGACATCGGTGAGGAATGAAACCAGGTTTACACCCTTTCAATTGGTGTATGGCCTGGAAGCAATCTTACCAGTTCAGTGTGAAATCTCATCCCTCAAACTCGCAGTCGACCTTCTCCCTAGAACTTCAGAAGAGGAGGCTCGTTTCTTGGAACTAATCCAATTCGATGAAATCTATCGTGATGCCGCTTTGGCTAATGAAACCCATAAGAAACGAGTCAAGGTGCAGTTCGACAAGAATTTCAAACCCCGTGTCTTCTCAGAAGGTGACCTGGTCTTACTTTACGACCAGGGATCCGACAAATTGGGAGCAGATAAGTTCAAATCCTTATGGATGGGCCCCTATATTTTTAAACGTGTATTAGCAAAAGGAGCTTACGAGTTAGTAGATTATGATGGGATTCCACTCGCGCAACCTCGCAACGGGTTGTACCTTAAGCATTACTATGATTGACTCAAGATAGTAACCCCTATGCTTTTGTTATGTTTTTGTTTTCGCTAAGGGTAATTGTTTTGGTTAAGTGATACGCTTTTACATTTGTTGCAGATTTCAAACCTACTGGAATCATTTGTTGGATATGTTGACGAAGCGAGTTGTAGTTCGTGGAACCTATCTTCTGTAGCTTAGGCCATCTTCGATCCAAGCAGCGAGTTAGTGAGTTTCAGAGGGGTATGTATTGGTCCATCAACGAACAATATTGTTGAATACAGCGCATTGATAGAGCTCCTCTCTGATGCCATTATGCATGGCATATGCCAACTCTTCGTCAGGCTAGACTCACAAATCATCATCCTACAGCTCACTGGTATCTACTTCGTACAGAATCTAGCTATCTATCGCATGTTCCTAAGGGTCAAGATTTTGGAAAGGTAGTTTGATTCTATTCAATATCAGCATATTTCCATAAAATTAAACACATTAACAGACTCATTGGAAAATTATGTGTTAGATAGACATTTGCAACATTTATAAAAGAAGCATTTCATCAAATATTTGTATCAAGATCACGTAACTCAACCAAAATAAAACTCCGAAAATCAAAAATATATATATATATATAACTGTTTATGGTTCATACATAATGTTCTGTAACTAAGACAAAATCGGTCAAATGACCCAAAACTCAAAATGCTAGGGGGCACCCTAGTCGAATGATGTTGGTGATAACAAGTCACCGCCTGTGTAATCATGCGCAAAAGCCTAGTCCATCGACTCGGCACGCCAGTAGTATGTCACTGCAACCTCAGAGGCAGCTCGTCAGTCCTCACGTCTAGAATACCAAGAGTGAGGCCCTCGACCTGATCTTACAATGCTGAAAGAGTCTCGTCCACATCAAGGTTGTGAAGGATAGCCCTCCCTACATCCTCTTCTGCTGGAGCGGAAATTGGCACTCTCAGACGTACTACTGGCTGAACTGGTCCAATATCTGCATGAGCACATCAGTTTTGATTAGTCCTGATAGAAGAAAGCACAAGAACATTATAAAAAGAAATGATAAATAGAGATATGGTCAGAGAATTTAGTGAAAGCACCCCACTGCTCACCAGCCAGCAACACCAAATCCGGGTCACCCCGGAAATCCATACCAGCATATGGATACTCGGAAAAAACCATCTCTTGACGATTGAACCACTCGAAGAAGGTATTAGAAAAGGAAACCTGGGACTGACAAGCATGTCGAGCCATAAGGTCGACCCATCTCTGTGTCTGTGTCTCAGTCGGTGGAGGTAAGCCAAGTGGAATATACTGCAGCTGCATCGGTGGGATCTTTTCCAAGGCTAAAGTGGTCAAAATAGAACCATAGTCGAAGTTCTTCAATTTTTCGTTTTTTACCTTCGTCAGTTGTTCTTTCATCACAGGGAGTACTGCGTCACACCAGTTGAACACCTTTGGTTCAAGGCATTCCAATGCATACTGCATATAGGACCTGTTAGCCACGTTAAGAGCCGCACTACCATCCAGTCTAGCAAAAGTGACAAAATGGTCCTCAAGGACCGGTCATTGACATCTCAGATGTTGATCTTGCCGTCCCTACTCAGCTGAGATCCCTCTCTGCAATACCGATGAATATAATCTCTCACGGATTCACCCCCATGGGTGGAACCTAATAATGAAAGAGGGGCACCACGCCTCGATAAACCGGTCAAAAAATAGATGTCCACGACAATCAAGGGGATAGATTTGCCTCTGATCTGAAACACCTGGTTGGTAGGATCCCATGCATCAAGAAGATATTGCAACAACTTGATTTGTTGCCTCATGATAGAGATGCGGAAAAACTTGAACATGCCACAGTTCCGCAGTGCAGTTACGAAAACCGGATCATGTAAAGCAAACATGTCCTCTTCTTCATGCTCGCATTCTCGCCATCTAACAACCATTTTTCTCCAATAAATCTCTACAAAACAAGCAAGAGAAGAGTCAGGATACTGATTTGGAAAAAAATAGGAAAAAATTCCATGAGAAAACAGTGCAAAAATTTCCCTTTTCGCGCCCATCGCACCCCAGCAGTGTATTGGGTGAGATGCATACAGACTGGCCAATGGCCAAGCCAGTATGCATCACACCTTTCAATGTAGGAAGGGTGCGATGGAGCCAGGGCGAATTTTTCAAACCCTAGAGGCTCATAAAAATAGGGAAACATGAACAGAATTCAAAAAGGAAGGAATGCAACTGAAGAGATCAGTTTTAGCTCCTACCTGGTCCAGACAGCACTGAGAATCGTCCACAGAATCTCCCGAAATCAGCTGGTGAAAATCAAAGGGGAAAAGCACCTCCAGAGCTCCAACAAACTAAAGCTCAAATGAAATGGTAAAATGAGGGGTAAAAACCACTTTTAAATTACTTTTCATGTAATTCAAGTAAAATATTAGCGTTTTAACTCATTTTTGAAACATATATTGTTCATTTCTAATCAGTTTGATGAAGAAATTGAACAGGCGGTACAACCTTTGAAGGAACAAAGTGATTGACGGTGAAATTAAATCGATGACCATTATCACGAGCAGTTTTTATGTGGAGTTAAAGATCGTTAAAAATTAAACCTAAGCAATGAGAAATGTTTCCCCCAGAGTTTAAGCTCATTAAAAAATGAACCAATTTCCAGTAAATAACCATTGTGAATGCATTATCATCAACTTTTGAGCCCTGGTCGCGTTCTCATCATCACCTCCACTCTATTTTAGCCAATCATTCACCTGCATTTGATTGTTTACCCCTTTTGAGTAACAGCTGCGAAGAGTGATCCTGTTAGCCATCCTTGTGACACTGTCATGATTGGAAAATTCTAAACCTTACCTGGAATCAACTGCTACCCGAAATTATCACTCGTTCCTCAAAAATGAGTCTCCTTTAAGCTCTTTTCACCTGACTCGTAAAACATGAAAAGATTGCCGAGCGATTGGCCTCTCCAGCTCGTTAAAGTGACCGGAAGTGCTATCCCTCCTCTAGATTTTAATCTTTTTGGACCTGAGGGATTATTACACAAAAAGATCGAGTTCTTGTTTTTTTCGGCTTGTTAAAATTACTGAAAATTCATCCCTTTTATATTATTTTATACTTTTTCAGACTCAAGGGATTACATGACAAAAAATGATTATTGGAGTTTCCTTTACATCCCTTTCAAACTCTCTAAAATTGAAAAGGACCAAGTTATCTTTGTCGTTAAATTCATTAAAACCGAATAGCAACAAACTTGTCCATACAGACAAGAACGAGTTTCATTGTCGCTAGGCTCGTTAAAATATAGCGACGGGTTTGCCCGAATGGCAAATTATAGAACAAGCCTATGTTATCCTCCTCAAGCTTGACAAAAATAAAGAGGTACTGGTCAACAATGACTAGGGAAAAATTGGGAAGAAAACTTGAAGAAACTTTATTGGTAGCAAGTCGCTCTTGAACATGACACTTTCACTCCACATCTGAGTCGGGTTGGATTGTTTTGTTCACCGGTCATATCACCATTGGTCCACCACACCATCCATATTTATGGTTAACGCTACCAATCCATGTCAGTGTCGCCAATATGTTCAAGAGAAGTCGCTCAGAGAATTCACATGTGTCTCATCTGCTGCAATACATTCACGCTCCATTATTTCATGACCGCCACCCTGAACCCTATATCATCAGATCATTTTCACCTCCAAAATAATTGACTCCGTTCTGTTTTGTAGATATGGGATTTGTTAAGGCCCTCCTATGACGGGTCGCTTCTTGTCGACATCAACTCATTATCCAAGAAGTCGACTTAGGAACAACCCTTTCAGTACTTTGAAGCTTGCATGCCTCAATGGCAAGTTTTTCACTTCCGGAGACAGGTTTACATCATTGGCCTTCGACCGAAGGATTTTGCGTGATGTTCGACGCCAAGTCCCTTTTCACACCACGTGAATTTTACTATAGTAACTTGAGGTTCATCATCATTATCGATGATTCCTCTCGTGCCTGTTAACAGCTTACATCATTAGCTGGTAATCAGGCGATATCTTTCCATGTTCAACCCCATAACATCTTTCACATGGATCAACTTGTACTCCGAGTGAAGACTAGATGAGTTTGAAGACCCCGGATCTAGTTTCATCCATCCGGGTTGTGATATATTCAAGAAAATAAAGACGTCCAATGTAAATTGTTGCTGCACAGACGATCATCCGAATCAAAGGATGATGACTCTATCAGAATCATCAGTCTCCCACACAGACGGTTGTCTATCTTATAAAGCTGAGCATGGGAATGCCTGCCTCAGCTAGATCATGAAAAATATTATGAAGATAATGTATTGTATTGTATCTTATTACAGGTCGCCTTCCAGCTCGAAAAAACATCGGATCCTCATGATAAAGCATTTCACCCGACATCAAAAGATTAACGACCTCATGCTTTAGGGGGCAACTGTTATAGACATTTTTGGGCACTGCAGCCCCAATCAAACATGTCCATAAACCAAGGGCTCCTAAGTCCCTAAAAGTGTTGTTTCATACCCTAAAGGAACAAAGTCAACTGATTACATCATCTCCCAGAAGTTCTCCACAGGAAACTGCTCAGAGCTGGTCAAAACTAGACCATACAGGTTTCTTAGTGCTAAGGGTGTAATGCATCCCACCTGCCCAGTGTAAAAGGTGCGATTCATACTGAAAATCCCTTTTGTAGGGTGTGATGGACGAGAGTGGACAAATGACAGAGACAGTTTGCGAGGTGGATGATCATAAAATCTTCCAGAAACTTCTCCTATGACACTTGCCTCTCTGAATTTGCCCAGGGATGAGTAAGAGATCATCAATCTCCAAGTGGAACCAAGAACTATCAGAGAGAGGACACTAATCAAAATCCGAGAAGCTGACTCACCCCCTGCAATCATCTATATATGGATCCCTCATCCAGGAGATCCAGAGGCTGGAATTTTGTATCTTGTAAGGAAGTGCTGTTGGTTTCTCATTGGAATATCATAGTGTTGGGTGATCTAAGCTTTTCATGAGGTGAAAGAAGGGCTTTCATGTTGGAGGATGATGCTGGGTTAGAACAATTGGTTGTAATCCTCTTCACTTATTCTTGATATTAATAAAGTTATTCAAGTTTTCCTCCACATTCTTGTATGTTTGATGATATATGCATTTGTGTGGTCAATATATATCTGGTCCTATATTGTTTATGATTGTAGATCTCTGTTCTTCGATAGTATTATGTTGCTTTGATTCCACAGGTGATCTTTGAAGCTGGGTAGACGAAGGAGAAAGCAGTAAGGATCTGTCAAAAGGGGGAGGAACCGGGCAAGGAACCAAGCGCAAGACTGAGGTTGGTTTCCTTCACTCCTCTCTTATCTACATTTCATAAAGGAAAACAAAAGTAGTTTTAATTTGTTTGTTTCCAAGATAGATACCAGTATTAGTGGGACTAGCAGCTCCGAGTGGACACTATATTTCCCGAAAACACCAGCCCAAAAAATTGCGTAATGCAATCACTAAGCCTGCAACCATTGTGAGCTGATATTGCACATTGTGCAATTCCAATAGTTATCAGCTAGACTGGACTATGCACTACGCAATTCCAATAGTCAATCAGCCTCCCAACATCCCAGATTGTTCCTTACACAGTCTTGGCAGTCAGTCTCCCAACCTCTCAGTGGAAATTGCACAGCCTTCATGATCAGTCACACAGGTGTGTTGCAAGTCAGTTCTCAAGTTCATTTTGGTTTTCGACTGATGGATTACTTGCCATGAGTGTCTCCATGTCTCCAGGTATCACAGATGTTCATCTACCTCTCAGCAGTACAGGTACAATGGTTTCTAAGGCAATAGAGTTGAAGACACCGTTCAAAGCACACTTGGGGATGAAGTCGATCAAGTGTCTATGGACTTGCCTACCCACGAAGACATAAAGTTTTTCATAGAAAAGTACATCAAGATATGATAGCATCCGCATCATAGCAAGAAACATCATGAATAGCAGTTGAAAGAAGCATACCAGATGCAACGAATGCAAGAGGAAGGTTTTTGACAACACAAAGGCGGAACACAATTGCAAGCTCAAGAAAATCCACTTGTGGTGGAAGAAACTTTAGAGACTCAAGCTATGAGGTGACGGACTGACATGAATATCACATGAAGGCAGAGGATAGAACATAGAAGAAGTTGCATCTGCTCAAGCAGCAACTCAAGGAAGAAAAGATACAACAACAGGCACAACATGTACTCAAGGATGAAAATGTGCTCGTACAAGTTAAAGATCCACCCCAGCAAATGGCACTGAGCAGACATGGTGAGCAGTGTTGTTGATCACATGCAAGGGAATTCAGCAGCATGCATGTCATCATGCGCACGTATGCGATCCCACCCATTCAACACACTCATTGAGGCAAAGACAAGAAGCAAGTCCAACTGGAGCTAAACATGTAGTTGAAAGTTGATGTGCATGACCACCAGAACACACTGGAGGATCAACACAGACACTATGCATCAGTGTGTTGCCGGTTCAACCGCACCCAAGAAGACCACATAAATGTTAGCAGACAAGTTGGATGGAGGAGCCACACGAATACACCAAGATGTAATGGAGGCAAGAGTTTGCTCCAGCAAGATGTCATCATGGAGTGCATGCACACCATCATAGACTACCAAGCTTGGCATCAATTCACCACCTTCACCATCACAAGCATGCCAAAGAGTTGGTCTCACCACAATGGACCGAGTGTGAGTCATGTCTTGCATGGCTTTCTCAAGCCATTTTGTCTCACATGGGCAAATGTGCATAGTAATGTAACGTCTTGTCAAGTGGAAGTTCAAGTGTCGATAGTTGGATGTAACAACCATAGAGTATATGAAGAGTCATGAGGGTAGATGAACTGTCACAAAGGGGAATAGCAAGGGTCACCCCACCCTTTGCTATAAATAGAACCTTATAACTCATTGTAAGGGCTTTTGGTCAGCCAAGCTTCCGAGAAGACTATCTTGGAGAGAGCTTGGACAGTATTGTAATGAGCCTTGGCTTGTCCACTGCACAAAGCTAGTACATCTCTTTGGAGGAGAAGGCAGTTGTGGCTGTAATGTTCCACTATTGGAACTAGTGGTTGGACATGGATGTATTGTATGACTAGAACTTACACTTCTTAATATAACAAGAGCCAGCACGTTTCATGCATATGTTGTATTGTATTCTATGCTATCTCGTTTACTCTAAATGATATATGTATTGGTTTGTTTACACATGCATGTATAGCTATCTATGTATTTATGTATGAATATTTCTTAAATGTGTTGTTGGTTTAACCATCACTTTGGATTGCTTGCTAACTTCCCTTCCATGTTGTGATGCATCTTCACTCGTGTGTTCCCTTCTTAACTGCACACTATCACAGGTTTCCAAGGGACACACTCATATCAACCCCCATGTGTTAGAACCTCTCATGCACCTTCCTTGGCTCACTGTAGCTGTCACACCCTTGCTACCAACAGAGTTATCCTACTTGCCTCTGTGTGAAATCGAGGTCATGGAATTACTGTATGACCCACTATTGGGACTCCTACACCAAATGGTCTAAGGTCTAATTGGGACTTCTTACCAAGGAGATCCCCTTACATGTTGGCGGGTCCAGCACCATCAACATTTTGGTGATAAAAGGAGGGTCAGATGACAAGCTGAGTCCTCACATCTCTTTTGAATCTCTACATATCTATCATGACTAACTACCGAGTTGCTCTTCCGGAATGTATGTCTTATGGAAATTATTTCATTATCTCGAAAAAGCTCTCGGATAACTTGTCTCATAAAACATATCATGGTGCAGGCCACGTAGCCTTGGTTAGGCATGCGGTCGACATTGTAGGCTCATGCGAAAGACATGGATTCTTTGAAGAATACATGACCTGCGTGTTGTTCATCTACACGCTTCAAGGGCACCCAATGCACTGGTGTGCCACGCTGCCTGAAAAATATATTCATTATCTTTTTCATCTGGTCGCAAAGATAGACCATGATTTCAATCACTTTAATTATAAAGAACTCAACAAAGAAATTATGGAATTACGAAAAGCACCTGATGAATCCGTTGAACAACTTTACACACACTTTTGTAATCTTACATAGTGATTCCTCGAAGATGATATTGATTGGGAATTTCTTGATGGATATTTGAGTATCTTCTTCACATATCTGAACCCCACTCAGCACACTTCGGTGATGGAGTTGTGCAATCACAGGCAGGCACAGTTTCTATCACAAGCTATTATCCGCCTTCACCTCATCAAATAGATCCACCACCGTGGAGTGGTGTGGGAGATCATGCACACACATCTCTTGAACTATCACATCCTCCCACCCCACCTTCTCTTGATATCTGTGTAGGTTTGGCTTGCCATCTTGTTGGTTTTCATGTGGATTCGTTCCCTCAACCTCCATCCCCATGTTCTATTGATCCTTTGGAATGTACTATCTTGTTCTCTTCCATTCCGGACTCCTCACCTATTGTGAACAAGGATCAAGTTGTAGACGGAGTTGGTGTTGTGCAGCCAACATGTGCCATCATTCATGATGAGTGTGTGAGAGAATCTAAAGAAGAACCCACGGTGAAGGATGACTCCCTTTCAGTCATGCCTCATTCGCTTTATCCTGACATCCCTTGTGATTTTTTCACTGCTGATTTCCCCTATGAAAACTCATTTCCAGATATTTCTACTTTTGATCATTCAGAGGACACATCAGATGTCAGTCATTCATTACAGTGCAAAGAGGACACATCTTCCTCAGAAAATCCATCCAATCTATCATCTATCTTTCCTGAAAACACAAAGGATGAACATATTTGCTTCCCATCTACCCCTCTACCTGATTCATCAAATCATGAGGATGTCGACAAACATCCTAAATTTTTTTATCTTGATTGTCATGATCTATCCACTTTCCCATCTGATCACGATGTTGATTTAATCATTGTTAATCTGTCCAAGGCACTGGTATATGATGATCTATCTATCAATGAAGTCGAAACCCCATAGACTGTCGAGGCACTTCAGCCTGAGTTGATCGTTATGTCAGGCCCTTGTTGTCCTGAGGTTGGTTTCACTTCCGGTCAGGAAATTGTTGAAATACTCAAGACTCCTCATCACTCTCTGCTTTACATTGAATATCAACCAAACACCCAGATTTCACTTACCCCACTCGAACTACACAACCCCATCGCTCATGCATTGGAGGAATCTTACACAGCAAGCACATGTGCACAACGTAAGTGGTCTACCTCTCTCACATTTGCTTGCATGTCACAGTTAAGAGAATGCATACACTCAACATCTACACGCAGTGTAGCATAACACCATGGCAGCTCCACAGAATGCATGTCATGCACTTTCACTCTTTTTCATTTTGTGGATGCTTTTAAACTCGGAGTGTGTTTGTCTTCACTATTACATCTTTCTTGTTTGGTAATTCCCACAGCTATCTTATTCGCGAACCATGCCTTCACCAACACGGGTCAACCAATGCACCGATGGCTACATTGGAAGTATCACTTCACGTGAGATGGCCCATGCATCATTAGATTAGGAGTAGGAGTAGTGTTTGCTTTCAGTCTGTTTGCTTGCATTCTTGTTTGCTTACTTTCTTTGTTGCTTTGTTTTTCTGCTTGCTTTCTTTCTTACTCACTTTGCTTTCACTTTTGCTTATGCTTCTACTTTGCTTTGTTGCTTGTTTGCTTGTTTTGTTCGTAGGTTAGTTTTGCATGACTTGTACAACTATCAACATTTGGTTATCTATTGTCCACTCTCTTATGTAGGAACTTGTTGTCTTCAGTCCATGATACATCAATGAAAAATACGTACGGTTCGAAGTAAACCTTCGTGAAAACAAAATGCTTGCGTGCTAACTAGTATCACCTACTCTTGTCGGTTGTTTTTGGGTTAACCCTTGTCAGCCCAGTCAAGTAGAGTAAGGTGAGGGAAAAAACCTTAACAGGCACGTCAAAGGTATAATAAACTACTTCTATGTGGGAACAACCTATTCTTCTCTCAATAAGTTGGGATCCCTCTTCTGCCTCTAAAATGAATAAGTGCTATGCACAGTTACGAAGATGAAAAATGAAAAAATGAAAAAGTGAAAAAAGTTTGAAAAAAATGAAAATGAATAAGGTGAAAGAAGAGAAAGGCTTCTTGTGTAGAGAGGTGATGCAAGTAACTCCATCGGGGTACTGACCAGGCTCGCTGGCAGCGGAGCCATGCTTGTGTTCCTATGTGACTCCATCAGGGTACTGTCCAGGCCTGCTGGTAGTGGAGCAACACCAAAGATGAAACTAAGACTCTGACGGCTATATTGCTTGTGCACCAATATACCCCTCGACCGCAATCAAAATAACTATTTTGACTTGGCTTGGAATGTGTGTCAATCGACCAAGAGCTTGGAAGATGGTACATCTTACAATCAAGCAAGTGTGGAAACCAAGACAAACTAAGAACTCAACAATACTTCCGAAGCTGTTAGACATGATTTTCACAAACAAGGTCCATTCAGAGAGCTGGAGTTCTACTAGTGTGTCGCCAAGTGTTGTAGCAACTATATCCACCCTCCAAAAATTTTCCTTAGCTTCATTTTGGAGCCTCCCTACCAACCTTTCACATTAGCATGTCTCGCTTCATCAAGTACACAAGCTTTAGTGATTTTCTTGCAGAATGATAGCCTGTCCATCAGAGCTTGTTGCATTCCCTTCACAGGTTGTTCCTCCAGACTTGGTCCGACTATAAGTTGAGCAGCTCCCTAAAAAATTGGCACAATTCTAGAGGGAAACAAGCCTTCCCTCCAGAATTTGTGCAATTATGTCTGGCAACCTGTTGGGCTCCAGAATTGCACAATTCTGCCAGTCAGGCTTCATCCAGAAAATTTTGCAATTCCTCCTAGCAGGGCTACTCATCCCAGGAATTGCACAGTCCTGGGCAGCATTCAGCTACTCTACCCATAAATTGCACAAATATCCTAGGAAGCAAGCCCAACTTGCTTCCAGAAATGCCCATTTTCTCCCAACAGTTGAGCAACCTCTTGCATGTGCAATTGAATTGACCGCTTCCCTCCAGGACCGAGCAAAACTGATTTGCATGCATGGGTAGCTTCTCCCAAGGCATCATGAAGAGGCACCTTTTGTGTTTTGCTTCATATGAATGTTGTCTGCTTTATTTCAGTGAGCGCTTGCTATCGTTTTGATACATACTAGCTTGTACTAGCACCGTTTTGGTTTTCGTTAACATCTCACTGCTATCAAATGCATGAAACTGTTTTCACGAACGGTTGCTGATTCGGCGACTCGCCTCACTCACATGCATGTCGTTCTATTTTCTGAATCTTTCATTCACCTTTTCATGCACGATCATTCACTTATGTTTACACTCAATATCGCCATGCATTCGCTTCCAGTTGCCCATCGGCGAGTCTAGGTAGCCTTGGCCCAGACTCTGCCTCACCAAGACAGCATTGGGCAATCCTAAGAGGGAAGACTCTGTCTTCCTCTTAGGAAATGCACATTTCTACCCAGAAGACCATGTGCATGTTAGAAAATGAGCTAGATGGAGGAGCCACACCAATGCACTGGGATGCAATAGAGGCAAGAGTTCGATTCAGCAAGATGTCACCATGGAGCACATGCACTCCATCACGGATGACCAATATTGGCATCATCTAACCACCTTCACCATCAAAAGCATGCCAAAGAGTTGGTCTCATCACAATGGACTCACTGTCAGTGACATCTTGCATGGCTTGCTCAAGCCATTTTGTCTCACATGGGCACAAGTGCATTGTAATGTAACGTCTTGTCAAGTGGAAGTTCAAGTGTCGATAGTTGGATGTAACAGCCATAGAGTATATGAAGAGTCATGAGGGTAGATGAATTGTCACAAACAAGAATGTCAAGGGTCACCCCACCCTTTTCTATAAATAGAACCTCATAACTCATTGTAAGGGCTTTTGTTCAGCCAACCTTCCAATAAGACTATCTTGGAGAGAGCTTGAACAGTATTGTAATGAGCCTTGGCTTCTCCACTGCACAGAGCTAGTACATCTCTTTGGAGGAGCAAGCAGTTGTGGCTGTAATGTTCCGCTATCGGAACTTGTCGCTGGACATGGATGTATTTTATGACTGGAACTTACACTTATTAATATAACAAGAGCTAGCATGTTTCATGCATATGTTGTATTATATTCTATGTTATCTAGTATACTATAAATGATACATGTATTGGTTTTCTTATGCATGCATGTATAGCTATCTTTGTATGTATGTATGAATCTTTATGAAATGTGTTGTTGGTTTAACCATCACTTTGGATTTCTTGCTAACTTGCCTTCCATGTTGTGATGCATCTTCGCTTGTGTGTTCCCTTCTTAACTGCGTGCTATCATAGGTTTCCAAGGGGCGCAATCATCTCAACCCCCATGTGTTAGAACTTCTCATGCACCTTCCTTGGCTCACTGCAACTATCACACCCTTGCTACAAACTAAGTTATCCTATTTGCCTCGGTGTGAAATCGCGGTCAAGGCATTATCGTACGACCCATTGTTGGGACTCCTACGCCAAATGGTCTAAGGTCTAATTGGGACTTCTTACCAGGGAGATCCCCTTACATGTTGGAGGGTCCAGCACCATCAACAATTTCATATTCATTTTCTTTAACCAACAAACAAAAAGGTATATGTTTCCCTCATTAAATCATCCATTTCCCAAGTGGCTTCCTCATGCCCAAACCTCCTCCACTCCACTTTGACTTGCTCTATTGCTTGATTTCAGAGCATGGTCCTCTGATCTAGGATGCATAGTGCCTCTGGCTGGAACTCTCCCTTTGGTTCCACATGTAGCACAAACCAATCAATCACATGATTAGGATCCTGTACATATCTTTTAAGAAAATAAAAGTGGAAAACATCATGGAATTTTTACTGATGGAGGTGGTTTATTTTGGCTTGACATGGAATTCTTTCATTATGAGCCTCTTCAATTCGTAACTATTTGGCACATAGGTTCTATTCTTGAATCTAATTAGACCATCACTTGTGAGATGATAGTCTCCATCCTCACCATCTTTTTACAACTTCTCCCTTATTCGCTAGTACTTTTCATCATGTTGTCCTACATTTTTTACCCTTTCCACTATGTCTACTTCATAAAGGATTATGGCTTCTAGGTGATTTAGTTGAATCCTTCTACTAATTGCACCAACCACCTTATTCTCTTTGCCCTTTATATATCTAATTTTAAAATCAAACTCATTGAGTATGGCTAGCCACATTTCTTAGGCATAGATTTAACTTGGGTTGTTCAAATAAATACTTCATCCCTCCATAATCAGTCATTAGGATGAATTTTCTGCCAAGAATATACCTCTTCCACATCTTTAGCGCATGAATAACGACAACTAATTCTATAGCATGAGTTACGTAATTTTGTTCATGTTCATTTAGTTTTCAGGACTCATAGCACACCACATGAATTTCCTGCATCAACACCACTGAGACCTTCCTTGCAGGCATCTGTGCATACTACAAAATCCTTATCAGGATTCATAATCCTTAACACCAGTGCATTCATGAGCAACTATTTCAATTCCTCAAAGCTCGCTTCATACTCAATTGTCCATTCAAATTTCTTTCCTTTTCACTACAAGGATGTGATAGGATGGCCTATCTTGGAGAATTTTTTGAGGAACCTCCTATAATAACCTGCCAATCCCATGAATGATCTGCGCTCATTCACATTCTTTGGTAGTGGCCATTCCATTATCACTTTAATCTTCTTTGGGTCAGCTGCTACTCCCTCCCTTGAGACAATATGCCCTAAGTAATGAATTTTTCTTTGGAATAAATTGCATTTACTAAGCTTTTCATAAAGCTTATTCTCTCTTAGCAATTGCAATATTATTGCTAAATTATCTTCATGCTCTTATTCAATTCTTTAATACACCAATATATCATCAACAAAAGAAATAACAAACATGTCCAAATATGGATGGAGCACACTATTCATTAGACATATGAATGTGTCAGTGCAATTAGTAAGCCCCAAAGGTACCACTACAAACTCAGAGTGCTTGTATATTTTCCTGAAAGAATTATTGTGGATATCCTCTTCTTTGAAGTGCACTTGATGATACCCAGATCTCAAATCAATCTTTGAGAACATTGTGTTTCTCCCCTCAATTGATCGAATAGGTCATCAATCCATGGAAACAGATATTGATTCTTAATGGTCACTTTATTCAATTAGTTGTAGTCAGTACATAGTTGGATTATCCCATCCTTTTTATTCACAAATATTACTAGACATCCCCACAGTGACACACTTAGCCATATGTAGCCTTTATCAAGCATCTCTTTCAATTGACATTTTAGATCTACCAACTCAGGAATGCTCATACTATATGGCACTTTGGACGTTGGTGCTAATCTAAGAACCAATTCAATTGAGAAATAAACTTCCCTATGAGGAGGTTAACTAGGTATAACCATTGGAAACACATTCCCATATTGTTGTAATACTAGATACTTCTTCAGTAATTCTCTTTCTTCTTTCCTAGCGTTGTCACCAGCCTCTATTGTTGGATATTTCCATAGAAAATAATTTACATCCTTATGGCAGTGGTGTTTAGTCTAAATTGTTGTGATTAAACTGGCTGAAATTGATTTTTTCTTTCCTTTTAAAATTTTTCTTTCCCCAACATCGTCCAAGAATTCAATTTCTTTTTCAAAACAATCCACTTTGGTCTTATGCATGTAAAACTAATCCATGCCCAATATTATGCTACACTCACCCAATGGAAGTAAATTTAAGTTTGTTGTTGTGGGCATTCCACTAAGTTCAAATACACATGACTTCATCCAATGAATAGCTTTTATCTTTGTCTTAGTTTCCAATTAAACTAGTCATGGATTTGTGTGCAATTCCTTAATCAATTTTCACTTTTCCACAAGCTTTGGGTTGACATATAGTTATAACCATGGTCAATTAAAATGGAAATGCATTGATCGCACATCTTACCTTTCATCTCAAGGATGGACTCTTATTGATCTACCTGGTGATTGTCCACAATTGCATAGATTATGGGCAAGCTTTGAGCTACATCCCCCACTGTGTGACCTTCCTAGGCACTATAAATATTAGGCCCTGTGTTTCTTTGATGTGGGTAGTCCCTTTTACGGTGGTTTTCACCACACATCCAGCACTTTAATTGCTCCTTTATTTCAGCTCTTCGTTGCTATGTTTGGTCGTTGTGTATTCTCTTTAACAGTTGGGCTAGTTTTCTATTGGAATCGATTCATGACAGTTGGTTGTTTACTTCCCTTTCTATCTATGAATTTCTTGGGCCATTGCTTTTTATTTCTAGTGTTAATTTTTTCCCTCCAATTTCTTTTAGTTTATGACCAATGCTTTGCTTGCTCATAGTAGTGCTTCAATTTCTTAATTGCATCGTTCAGCGTCTAAGGTTCAGAGATTTCAATTATGTCTCTAAATGTCATAGGCAACCCACTGATGAACCTCTGGATTTTGGCCTTCTCATACTTGAACATGGAACATGTCTCAAAAACTATATAAACTTGGTGATGTATTCCTCATCTAACATCTGCCCCATTCTAAGCTCATATAATTCCTTTGCCTTACTGTCATAATATCGCTTGGGAAAATATTGATCCTTGAAAAGCTTCTCAAATTGACCCCAAGTCAATTCATCTTCAATGATTCCTTTGACATTTTTCAGATCTTCCCACCATATATCTACCTTTTATTTAAAACTATAGGTGGAAACCTTAGTTTTCATATTTTCAGAATAATCATGAATTATTCTAAAACAATTCCGCATGCCCAGCAACTAGGCTTTTGCATCTTTGGATTTCTTCATATCTCCATCAATTATGGGTGGCTTGGCTTTCTTAAATTCCTATGGGATATAATTATTTTCTTTTCTTCTCTGACGATGATGATGTTGATGATGGTGAGAGTAATGGTGCCTCTTGGTAGTAAAGATAGAATATCCACCAGATTGATGCACATAAGTGTTGGTCCTTCCTTCTAGGGTACCTAGTGGTACATTCCCCTTCAAAATGTCTTCACTCTCCTTCCTATGCCTCTTCCTACACCTACTACCATCTGCTCCATTTTTTTTCTCTTTTGATTCCTAAAGGCTTCCCTTGCCTTTGTGACTAGTGCCCAGCTCATGTTGCTTATGCTTCTACAAATCTGAGAGGATTTGCAAGATAACTACATTGATTTTAGCTTGCTTTTCTTAGACTCTTACCAATATTTCATTGTCTGCCTTAAAACATTTGACCTCAGCCCTTAGGCTCCTCAAGGTGTTCATCCAATCCAGAGATTTTTCCCCTCCCCATTGGTGAACTGATCTTTCTTCTTCATTTGATCTGGCCTCCTCATTTCCATGTTGTGACTAGGAGGAGCTGTAATGCACCATTTTGGTCCTCATTCTTGTGTCTTTCATTGTATTTGTTTCTTATAATTTCTTGTAGTGTAACACAAAATGGTTAGTCACATAATAAATAATTCAATAGCAAGAAATCATACCCCTGATCCTACTTTTACAAAATTGTTATAGAAAACCATCTACAACAACAATCCATATTAGTACATCATTATTAGAAAATCATCAATCATTTATACAATATGCAGGCCTGCATAATCAACGAAATATATCACTATCGGCACCACTTCAATTTATCAAAGGAAGTGAAATAATTCAGCTGTTAGTTTTTGCTAATTAACAATCACAAAAATCAACATATCAGTAATATATAAATACAAACAATTTAGAAAATATTTTAACACCTAAACATTGTTTAGTTTAATTTCTAAAAATCATCATAAGGCCTTCTTGTGGGGTCCTATGGTTACTTGCCTCGTGATAGAGCCCATCTAGTCCAAGTGTTGAACCTGGATGCTCTAATACCACTTGTGAACAACCCGACCTTGACCTCGGTGAAAAGTGTTCACTTTTTAATCCAATCTCCCTTATAAACAATTAGAGAGATGGGATGATTAAAAAAAATTATCTCCAGAACTAGAAATAAGGATCACCATTATGTTTGTCTCGCCAAGAATAATACGATGATATAAAGCTTTACCTCAATCTCATCCTTGGATCATATTTAGTTATGATCCTTTTACTTTCCAGCAAATCATACAATGCCACATCATTAAGCTCACCACGGGGACCCATGTGGTCATGCCGCATAGCCAACCTGCCATCACAACATGGAAATTCATTAATGGTTGTCAACCAATTCATGGGTTTGGGTTCTCTGACCCTGCACTATGCATCAAGAAACCCAACTTTACACATTCGGGGATACTTGTTTCACATCTCCAGGGAAATACCTGACTCCATTCCCTAACAAAAACTCTCGGCGTGCACCGCGAAAAAAACTCTGAATCATACCTCGAATGAAACTCCTTTGGAATTCCAGGAACAAGGATTTATGGGCTTCGTCATTCCTCCACCATAGTTATGGAAATAAGGTATAGTCAATCCATGCAATCGGTTGCTTCCACATTAGGGCTCTCATCTGACTATTCGAATAGGGTTTAACTGGCTAAGGCTATAAGATCAAGTCTTATGCCTAGATTCATAGAAATTCCACTCACATCTACAACTTGAGCCATGATAAATATGTTAATCACTGAATATGGTGGTTTCATCATGGATTGCTTCCTTTTTTCACTATGTGCCATTCACAAGGGATCCCTAACATGGTTGGGTTGCGGTAGTTCTACGAATGTCTAGACTTGTGACAGAGTCTCATTGTGGCCAATGGAGCTTACTAGTGTTATCCCTCGTGAGATTATGTCAAAAAAAATTTCTCCAAGTTCACAGTGACTGCAACAAACACAACTGAATAAGGACCTATCCATTTAGGCCAATGACTTGCCTATCCAGTCCCTCAAGGATCTACAGTTCTAAAGATCTCTAATATTTTACCTGGATCTGATAGATCTCATCATAGAGATCTATAGGTCTCATTCAAGGACCAAATAAGCAGTGCAATCTTATAATAGCCACCATGAAGCACATGGTGCACAAAATGTCACAAGGATATCAACACTCCTCAAAGGAACATGGATTCCCTCCCTTAAGTCTGATTACATGCATGATTCTTATGGATATTCATATAATAGATAAGTTTGTGGTCTTACAAGCACTCCATTTTTAGGGACAGGGAATTCCAAGCATAGATGCACCAATGGTTGTCAGTTATCTTTTGGTACAGGGTCGGTGATTCCTGAAGGGCCTATAATGCTCACACTACATCCCATAGTGAAATATAGGGCCTAAAAACATACATATAAATAATTGTGTGCCCCTACCTGGGCGCTGCCCATATGATGAACCAAGAAGTAGGGCTTATAATAGGCTCTCAGGTAACTTGGTTATTAGCAGGAACCCATAGATGATTAGCCCAGATAGGGTGCCAACCACATCCAATACAAGACTACAACCAGCTTTAAGAAAGCATGCTCTACATAGCACAACATACATATAAATTAAACCAAAACTGAGTAACATTAAGATGTGCCTCACCGAGGGCTTGAAGAGGTCCCTCATATGAGATCACAGATTATTGAGAGTAAAGATGGAGGAAAATACTCAACATTATCACATTATAACATCATTAATTAAATGCAAGTTATCATCCATGTAACCGTCAAGTTGTAACAAGAAGAAGTTATCTTCTAAATATTATTGTAATCAAGTCAAGCTTCTTAGGGGTTATTCCAATGCCTTTTATACTTTGCATAGTATGTTAATCAATTATGTAATGTCAGTAACATGGTCTCATATTTTCATAGCAACATCATTTCAAACCATAAATATATTTACACATGCATTATCAGAACATACTTACGAAACACTTATCTTTAAATCTTTGGGAAACTAAGTTTAGTACTAGGACTCTCCACCAAACCGTAGATAGTTGCAGCCAGTTCTCTCTTGCAATGATCAACCCTGAGCCAGATTCCAAAGAATGAGGGGTTTGTTGCTGAAGACTAAAAGCACCAACTCTAGTTTCTCTTGGGACTCCAAAGATCCTTCCACCTCCACCCTCCAACTAAGTGGTAGTCCATGTTGCATAGGGAATCCAAAGACTCACAATCTCTACCCTTTGACTGAGCTGTGATCAACAAGGCATATTGAATACAATTACTCATCATCTCCACCGATCAACAAATTCATGAGTAAAAACATACACAGGGAATCTAGAGACTCACTGCCTCCACCCTTCAAAAAAATCGTGAGCAACAACATACACAGGGAATACAAAGACTCACCATCTCCACCCTTCAGTAGAATTGTGAGCAACAACATACACAAGGAATCCAGAGACCCACAGTCTCCACCCTACAAAACTCAACACCGTGGTTCCACCCAACTTGGGAAATTCAGAACCACAACAAGTCAAGCATATAGCAAGCAATTCATTGAGAAACACTCCAAGAATTTCTCCAAGAATAATTCCTCCACCCCAACCCTTAGGGATTTTCTGAGAATCACCACCTCCACCATCCGGCCAATGGGGATTCAAGATGAAATCTCTTCCCCACCTGGAGTTGATTTCCTCCCTATCTTCCCCTGCCAACCAAATGTTGCTCTTACTCTTTTCCTTCTATCTTTTTCCTTGTTGCTCCCACTTGTTGTTTTGATGTCTTCTTCCTTTTTCTCTTCTATGCATCTCAATGTTTTTCTAGTTCATCACCCTCTTGAGTGCATGCTCTCTCCCTCTATTTGGTTTCCTCATGCATTTTCTCCCCCTATTCTCTCCCTCTCCCTTTTCATCCATCGTGTTTCTTCCCTTCTCTGCTTACTCGAGCCATCTTCTACTCTACATATCCTCTAAAAACGAAACTTCCATTGGATCTTGCCAACCAATGGAAAGTGAGCCATGTATTCCTCTTTGTTACTTGTTGTTTATGCCCAACCAACTGCCCATAATTTTTGCGGCTTTGACCCTCTCCTTCAACTACCACCCCTACATTTAATTTAGGGTTCCCTTCTTGCGCCCCTCTTCTTTCAAAAGAGGATGGTCCTGCGTACTTCCTGCAGTCCCATTAAATTCATCAACTAGACCCTTAAGATATACAACAGGAATCCTTTAATGGTTGTCCCAACCACTCAAATATTATTTCCTTAAGGAAGGTCATACCATCTAGGCAAGAAACCTCCCCAAGTTCTGGAATTAATGTCCCATAATTCAACCCATAATTCTTTTTATGAAAATATTTACATTGTAAAATGAGATTAAGCAATTGGGGTTGTCACATAAAATTATGTTATCTAACATGGAAGTAAAAATAGTTTATTTATAACATTCGTAACTAATTGTAATTTCAATGAGAGTGGGATTATTGATGTTTTTTCATAATGCTTTAATAAAAATTAATGAAATATGTATATTCATTTTTGTTTTTTATTATAGTCGGCATTATTTTTAATATAGAGAACATTTTTTTTTAAGAGACACATATCAATTGGAGGTTGAATACATAAATAATTACATATTTCTCTTGTACTAAATTCTAAATTATTAAAGAAACTTCTTAATATAATAAAACAATTTATTCAAACTAATTAAACTAACTTATATTATTAAATTATCAAAATGTTATATAATAATTTTATTACTTTTAAATATTTAAAAAAAATCTAATAAACAAACCTAATAACTGTATATCATAGTTAACCAAATTATATCTAAATATTTGATAATAAAATCCATCTTGTTTTTGTCAAGTTGTCTAAGATTTCCAACGATTACATCCGGCTTAATTGGTGGCTTGAGAAACTGTGACCCAGGGGCATCTAAGCCGTTAAAATCACATGGGTATCACACCCAGCCTGGGCCACACCATCCCTTATTATGACTGTATTTTTTCCCACGCAGTTTCGAATCAATGACCTTCAAATCACAGAGTGACTTAAGAGTACACCCCATCACCTTCTATTATACTCCATATAAACAATAATAAACTCCATCTTAGAACAAATGTTAAATTATCAAAATTCTATATAATAATTTTGTTGCTTTAAATATTTTGAAGAGAAAACCTAACAAATGTAATACCATCTAGGGCTAAAGTTGATATTACTTTACATGAAATTAATTTAGAGCACATGACCAAGTTTGGTTGTAAACATGAAAAACCTATTATTTCATAACTTAAATATCTTATATGTGAAGAGTTACTTTCTCTAACTTTTTAGGAGATTATTGGATATATTTGTTAATCTACTAATATCTTTTAGATATATTGTTAGCTATATCAAAGAAGGATTTCTAACCATTAACATTAATACAATATTGAGTAATTCTTATTATAATATTTAATTTTAAAAAAATAAATATTTTTTTAATATAAATGAAAAAAACATTCTTCAAATATATTAGAAAATCATTAAAATGTATTATTGCAATCTTTAGATAAACAATGTCATATAGATAACTAACTAACAATTAGTCTAAATTGTCTGCCCTATTAAATATATTTAAGCAATATAACTTCGTATGAATAACTTACTTCTAAAAAAATTATATGTTGCCTACAAGACATACCTAAAACCTGTGAGCAGCAAGTGTAAGTGCTGCAAGTTAGTGAAAAAAAAAAAAACCTTTTTTTGAAGCTTTCGAGAATCTTTGTGATGAGATTTTCAAATGTGCATTCAATTTACAGGTTTGCATGTCAATTCATTATAAATTGATTACATCTTTTATTGAATTTGTTTGTAGGATGGAGATATGTATTAGTATTGTTGGAAATAATACTGAGAGGGGGGTTGAATCAGTATTATCAAATCAATTAATTTCCTTTTCATAATCAGATTTGTATATGCTACTTCGGCTATGTGAAACTGCATATATATGCTAATATGTCTAAAGAAACCAGCGTATATCAGAAAACTTAAGATTCATTAATTGTTTGATCTTTAATCATTGCATCAGTACTTCATTAATCATAAGAACAGTAAGCAGGAGCAGTAAAACAGAATAGATCATCACACACATGGACACAAAGATATAAGGTGGAAACCCAATGTGGGTGAAAACCACATGTTGCAATTTGTCTCTATCTTCTTTTAAATTAGAAATTTCCTTTTACAATGATGTTGTACTAGTGCAGTCTTATACCAGTACGCAGGCTGCTACCTGCAAAAGGCTACAACCTTCTCTCGTTCTCCAGCTTCTCCTGGAAGGGAGCTACAACCCCCTTAGCTCTTGTACTAGCTGAGGTACTAGTACGTAGGTGCTGACCTACAGAAGGCTACAACCTTCTCTTTTCTTCCAGGGACCACATTTCATAAATTTTTAGACTGGATCCATGAATATCAATCAAACATAAAGTATATCTACATTAGCCAAACTCATTTGACAAACAAATACTGAATCAAACAATAAATTCTCAGAATGCTGTAACCAGAAAACAGTACCAGTAACCAAACACCAATTCTGAACCCAGAACACTGCAGCAATAAACAGGAGTAGTTAAAACATATTTCATGAGATGTACGCTACTTCAATATGTGGAACCTGCGTGCATACAATTCTGTATTAAGGCCAACCATCATATATGTTGTTTTAAGTTAGTGAACCACCGTGTATACGCGCCTTTGCTGTGCTGAACCTGCGTACAGATCTATAAAAGATAATTTACCCTTTTCACTTATTCATACATCAGTTATACCCAGATTATCATATCTATAGATCATATCATGCACCAAATATAACAGATCAAAAATTACACATAGATACTTCTCTTCAAGCCGCCTTAAGATCTTGACCCATCAATAGAACTTATCCTTCTCCTTGCGCTTAAGTTCCTCCTTGATTCAGATCGAGTTATGCACCATAACCCAATGACAATATTCTAGATCTTGCTCTTCATAAGATATTCAATGCTTCAGATCATTCCCTTTCCAAGTGATCTCCTTCCCTTTTTATAGTCTTAGGCCTTACTCAAACCATGGTCCAAAACCATAGAGATCCAATAATAGGGACTCAATACTTGGGTTCAACACTTTGGATGCAATACCAAGGACCAAAACCATAGGTTCAAATATGTCTGACTAAATACCATGGACCAACCATAAGTTTTCCCACATGTACGTGCTTTTCTTTGCATGAAAGTGCGTGCATATGTATATGCGCCTTTTGATCGGTACACCTGCGTGTATACGTGATTTTGTTAAAAGGAACCTACGTATACCTCATTTTCTTTCATTCTAAGAGCCTGAACTGTGATCTGCCCTTTGAGTGAGTTGCCATCAAGGACAACACCTGTGCCATAGTGCCAAACCTGTGTCATAATGCCAACAAGTATAAGGTGTTTATGATGATTGGATACAACTGATTTGCAGGGAAAAATTTCGATTTGCAAGTCAGCCATGGGTTCGATGAATAGTGCAAACACTTATGAGGAAGGTCGCAAGAAATGCTCAGAAGAGAGTAAGAAGTAGATGGATGTTGGTGTACATGCACTTAGTTAGCCTTAGTTAGTTTAAGTTTAACTCTAGTTATTGCATGTGATGTGCACTTGGCTTTAATTAGTTAACTCGAGTGCTTACATGTGGTGTGCACTTGGCTTTAGTTAGTTAACTCAAGTGCTTACATGTGGTGTGCACTTGGCTTTAGTTAGTTAACTCTAGTGCTTGCATGTGGTGCATGTGCACATTAACAGAACATAAAGCACACTTAGCTTCAGTTAGCTTTAATTATCCATAGTTATTGCATGTACAACTAAGCTTAACTTAGTTGCTTTATGTATTGATTCTCAAACCAATATTGTGTAATCAAATTCATTCTTGATTCCAATTTTCTTTTTCAATTTCTTGCAAGTTTGTGCAATTATTCTTCAACTAGATCCACATTTGTGCTATAATAATTTTATATGGTATCATAGCTACAGGGGCTTGGAGAAGGTGCATGAACAATATTTTGTAGGTTTGAAGATCAAAGAATTGGAAATTGTTCAGAGATTTGATTTTCATATCAAAATACTAGATAACTATCGTAGATGTTGCTACAACTACAAGGTGAAAGAATGGAGTTCTCATCTTCAACTATTCTTACTCTGTATAACTACTTCCAATGGAAGCCAGAGATTTTGCTTCACCTCATAGGAAAAGGCTTGTATTGAGATCCACATGCACTTCATTAGAGAACTAATTCATGATAGGATCATCGATCTTTAGTATTGTCCCAGTTCCAAGTATATTGTTGATATCTTCACCAATACTTTCACTAAGTAGAATTTTTTATTTCTGCAAGATCGTCTTGGGGTGAAGGACATGACTACCTAGCAGTTGTCTTTTCTCTACTTTTTGCATTATATTTTGAGGGGGGGGGGGGTTTCTTCCCACTAGGTTTTCCCTCTTTCCTCTTTTCATGCATTGTATATGGGTACCTAAAATGGCCTTGTTGCCGAGACTCATTCATTTTGTATCACACTCACATAAGTTATGCTTAAGGGGGGTGTTGGTGTACATGCACCTAGTTAGCCTTAATTAGATTCAGTTCAACTCTAGTTATTGCATGTGATGTGCACTTGGCTTTAGTTATTTAACTCGAATGCTTACATGTGGTGTGCACTTGGCTTTAGTTAGTTAACTCTAGTGCTTGCATGTGGTGCATGTGCACATTAACAGAACATAAAGCACACTTAGCTTTAGTTAGCTTTAATTATCCATAGTTATTGCATGTACAACTAATATTAATTTAGTTGCTTTATGTGTTGATTCTCAAACCAATATTCGGTAATCAAATTCATTCTCGATTCCAATTTTCGTTTTCAATATCTTGCAAGTTTGTGCAATTATTCTTCAGCTAGATTCGTATTTGTTCTCTAATAATTTTACAATGGAAGTTAGTAACCATAAGGCATTTGGGATTTTCTTATGTTTGTGTAGTTTTGTTTTGAGTGTTATGAACTAATGGGATTATGTTCTCTAATAATTTTACAGTGGAGGTTAGTAACCATAAGGCATTTGGGATTTTCTTATGTTTGTGTTGTTTTGTTTCGAGTGTTATGAACTAATGGGATTATGAGTTGAATCTGGTAGTTCTCTCAACAGTGTTTTTGAGATGAGTAATTCAGTAAAAAAATACAACTCCTCATGTTTGTTTCAAAGTTCAACTAATGATATGTTTTTCTTGTTAAGGTGGTAAGGGAAACTTGACTCGATCAAGTTACCGGTTGTTTTGGGCTTCAGGTATATGACAACCCATGATTTTTCCCATAGTACTATTTATGATGTAACCTATTTAAAGGTCAAATAAGCTCATGTTAAATCATCGTGCTAGCCAATGGGATCAAACAATAGTGTCTTTAGACACCACTACTTCTCTCAGTACTCTATAATCCTAACAAGTGATATCATAGACAAAGGTGGATGGAAAGATCTAGATGCATAGCTTGGTAAATATCAACAGTAGGATAGCCTAATAGAGTATGTTTTCAGTCATGAAGAATGCAGGAGATGGTATAAAAGAATATCGGTGATCCATCTAACATGAGATTTTTATATACGATTCGGGATGTGAGTCGCCTTTGCAGAGAGGATGATGTTCCAGGTGGTATGGGCCCGAGTGGGATGCTTTATGCCCACACTATACTAGTAGGAGATTGGTGCATGATGTTGTAGCGATATGCAACCATATGTACAAAGAAAAGGTGCCACAAAGCTAAAAAAACACATTGTGAGATGTTGTCGGAATATTTGAATAATGTATTGGTTGGTGGTTAATGTAGCAAAGGAGCACGAGGAACTGCCAATTAAAATAATCATTAAAACATATGAGATTCATATGGGAAAGGTGATTATCAACAGATTATTTCTTTGAGCCCTTGGTGTTGTTAAGTGTGAAGCCAAGTTCATGAATCACATGCAGGATTCTAGATTCTTCTACACCGCCATTAGTTTCTAGATCTCCAAGATTCTAGATCTTTCTACACTGGTAATAGTTTCTAGAATCACATGCAGGATTCTAGATCCTTCTTCCGACTCTATAAATTTGTAATTTCTTCGGCCAAGGAAAGCAAGCCAAGGCCCAAGCCTGTTATGTAATGCTAAGTGATTTCTGTTCTTCGGTGATTGTTTTATCTATTCCGCTGTTTTTGACTAAGTAATCTTGTTGTTTCTCCATTTGTCTGTCTCTATGAATTATTCTTTGTTATTTCCATCTAAGTCTCTGAGTATAAATCTACTGTGTGTTATGTATGCTCTGGTCTAACAACTGGTATCAGAGCTAGGGTTGAATATCCACTATGCAAGCCGCTTAGTGCCATTGCCTTACTCTAGCAGCGCTCGTTAAAACGTTGGTTGTTACCCCTGGAGCTGTTCAAGGATCTGTCTAGGAAATAGCTGAGGAATGCTAGAACTAAAAGATAGTTGTTGCAAGAAAAACAAGGTTATGGACCTATGTTGAAACGTGTTGCTGGAGTTTGAAACGTGGAGATTTGTACGTGTTGCTAGAGTTTGAAACGTGGAGATCTGTGGAGTTTGGAGTTGAAACATGGTGTTCATGGAGGATATACTGATTTTGAAGGATCATTATTTGCTGATTGAGGGAACAACAAAGAAACCCTCATCGATGACAAATGAAGAGTGGAATAAGCTAGATAGAAAGGCAATTGCAACAATCCACTAATATTTAGCAAAGAATGTTTATTTCAATGTGTCTGGAGAAAAGACGGCAGAAGGATTATGGAAGAAGCTCCATGATCTATATGAGAAGAACACAGCATCAAACAAAGTGTTCTTGATGAAGAAGCTTTATAATCTCAAAATGAAGGAGGGTGCTTCAGTTGCTGAGCACTTCAATTCATTTAATATTATTACTAATCAACTTGCCTCTGTTAAAATCATTTTAGATCATGAAATTAGAGCCATATTGTTGATGTGTTATGTGCCAGACAGTTGGGAAATTTTAATTGTAGCTATGAGCACTTCAGCAACTACAGGGACCTTGAAGTTTGATGATGTCAGCAGCAGTTTAATGAATGAGGAGCTGCGACGCAAGTCAATTGCGGAAAACCAGGGAGGAGAGGCTCTAGATCTAGCTAATCGTGGTAGGTGAATGGATCGAGGCCAGCAAGGGTGATCAAGATCAAGAGGTCGATCAAAATCAAGGAGAGGCAGGATCATCTGCTTTCATTGTGGCAAACTCGGGCACATGAGGAAAGAATGTCGATTCTGGAAGAAAGGACAAAAGGATCAAAGACCGTCTAGTACAAATCACAAGTCATCCACCACAAATAAAGGTGATACTACTGTTGTAGCCACAGATGGTGATGTGTTGTTTATTGTTTCAGTAGAGGATGCATGTGTATATACATCTAGCAGTAGCTTTGATTGGATCCTTGACTCTGGGGCATCTCACCATGTAACCCCATGCAAAGATAGTTTTGTTTCATATAATCCTGATGATTATGGTAGAGTGCATTTGGGGAATAATCATTTTTTCGGTATTGTTGGAGTGGGAGATGTCCAGATAAAGATGAAATATGGACAAGATATATTGTTGAAACAGGTCATGCATATACCAGAAATGCGCATGAGTTTAATCTCTATGGGATGACTGGATGATGAAGGCTATTTGACAAGCTATGGAAAAGGAGGCTGGAAAATTAGCAAAGGTGCATTGGTCGTGGCCAAAGGACCCAAGACAAGAACATTATAAACATTGAAGACACTGATAGGAAAATCATATTTGGCTGCTATCACAAAAGAAGGAAATTCAACAGATCTGTGGCATAAGCGTTTGGGTCACATGAGCGAGAAGGGCTTAAAAATCCTTGTTGGTAAAAATTTATTGCCAGGTTTGAAATCCTACAATCTTGATATTTGTGAGCATTGTATATATGGTAGACAAAGAAGGGTTTCGTTCCTTAGAGGTGGCTATGACAAAAAGAAAAATGTGTTAGAATTGGTACACTCGGATGTGTTTGGGCCTGTTAACATCAAATCATTAGGAAGAGCATCATATTTTGTAACATTTATAGATGATGCATCCAGGAAGGTTTGGGCATATCCTATGAAAAATAAAAGTGAAGTGTTTGGAATATTTCAAAAATTCCATGTTGCTGTTGAAAGAGAGACTAACAAATTTTTGAAGTGTTTAAGAACAGATAATGGTGGAGAATATTGCTCAAATGAATTTAAGGAATGTAACAGGTTTGGCATAAAGCATGAGAAGACTGTGCCTGGTACTCAACAGAATGGTGTCGCAAAAAGGATGAATCACACCATTATGGAAAAGGTGAGAAGTATGTTGTCCAATTCCAGTTTGGAGAAGAATTTTTGGGCTAAAGTAGTCAGGACCGCTTGCTACCTCATAAATAGATCTCCAACTACAGCCTTGTATGGCGGTATCCCTGAAGAAGTTTGGACTGGTAAGAATTTGAATTATTCTCACTTGAAAATCTTTGGATGTGAAGCATTCGTACATATTCCCAAAGAAAATAGAACTAAGTTAGATGATAAATCTATGAAATGCATATTTTTGGGATATGCAGATGAAGATTTTGGTTATCGTCTATGGGATCCAGTCAAACATAAAATTATTAGAAGCAGGGATGTTATATTTAATGAGTCGGAAATGTTCAAGAGGACTGTAGGTGAGTTGGAGGTCAAGAAGGTTATTGACAGGTTTGAAGAGAAGCAGGAAAACATACCACCAATACAAGAAAATGAATATCAAATTCAGGAGAATGAAGAACAAGAAGTGGAAAATGATGAACAACAAGAAGAAGGAATCTTGTAGGAACCTTTACAAGAGATTCAACTAGATAATGCACCACCACAGTTGGTTCACAGATCTTCTAGGCCTCATAAGCCTTCACAAAGGTATCCTCCTTCAAACTATAATTTGTTGACTGATGAAGGTGAGCCTAATTGTTTTCAAGAAGCTTGAAAAGTTGAGCACAGTAAAGAATGGAAGAAAGAAATGGAAGAAGAAATGAACTCTTTGCAAGAAAATAAAACTTGGGAGTTGGTAAACCTCCCAAAAGGAAGAAAGGCTTTACAAAACAAATGGGTGTACAGGATTAAGCATGATGATGACGAAAAGAAGGAGAGGTATAAAGCAAGTCTAGTGGTGAAAGGTTTTGCCCAAAAGGAAGGTATTGACTTCACTGAAATTTTCTCACCTGTTGTTAAAATGTCATCCATTAGAGTCATTCCTGGTCTAGTTGCTGCTTTAGACCTAGAATGTGAACAGTTAGATGTAAAAATTGCATTCCTTCATGGTGAATTGGAGGAAGAAATTTATATGGAGTAGCCGGAAGGCTTCATAGAAAAAGGCAAAGAATGCCTTTTCTGTAGGTTGAAGACAAATCTCTATGGGTTGAAACAAACACCTCGACAATGGTACAAAAAAATTGATTCAGTCATGTTGGAACATGGTTTTCAGAGGTTGGAAGCTGACCATTGTGTCTATATCAAGAGGTATGATCAAGGAAAGTATATCATATTATTGTTATGTGTGGATGACATGTTGATTGTTGGGCATGATAAGAATAAGATCAATAGGTTGAAGAAAGATTTGGGTAGCAAATTTGCAATGAAGGATTTGGGACCAACACAAAAAATATTGGGCATGTGGATTATGCGTGACAAGAAAAACAAAAGGTTGTGGTTGTCACAAGAAAAATATATCAAGAAGGTGCTTGACAGGTTTAATATGAAGGATTCCAAGCCAGTTGGTACACCCCTTGCAGCCCACTTCAAGTTGAGTACTGAATTATGTCCTAGTGATGACAAGGATAAAGAAGAGATGAGCAACATTCCTTATTCTTTAGCAGTTGGTAGTTTGATGTATGCCATGGTATGCACATGACCAGGCATTGCATATTCAGTGGGAGTAGTGAGTAGGTTCCTTGCCAATCCAGGCAAACAACATTGGCAAGCAGTAAAATGGATTTTGAGGTATCTCAAGGGTACTAGTCATTATTGTTTATGTTTTGGTCATGATGAGATTGTGCTTGAAGGATTTACATATGTGGATATGGCTGGAGATATGGATACCAGAAAGTCCACCATAGGTTATTTGTATACATTTGCAGGTACAACAATATCTTAGGTGTCAAGGCTACAAAGAATAGTGGCCTTCTCTACAACAAAAGCAGAGTACATAGCTGCAACAGAAGCTTGTAAAGAGATGTTGTGGATGCAGCGATTCCTAGGAGAGATAGGAATAAAGCAGGACAAGTATGTGTTATATTGCGATAGTCAGAGTGCCATTCACTTGGCGAAAAACCTAGCATTTCATTCAAAAACCAAGAACATTTACTTAAGGTACCATTGGATCCAGCATGTGTTGGAGGAAGAACAGTTATCCTTGGAAAAGATCCATACAGATAGGAACCCTGCTGATATGCTCACTAAGATTCTACCACGAAATAAACATGAGTTATGTAAAGTCACGGTAGGACTCGGTGTGACTTGATGAGTCTTATTTGGCTTCAAGTGGGAGAATGTTAAGTGTGAAGTCATGAATCACATGCAGGATTCTAGATTCTTCTACACCACCATTAGTTTCTAGATCTCCAGGATTCTAGATCTTTCTACATTGCCGGTAGTTTCTAGAATCACATGCAGGATTCTAGATCCTTCTTCCAACTCTATAAATTTGTAATTTCTCTGGCCAAGGAAAGCAAGCCAAGGCCCAAGGCTGTTATGTAATTCTAAGTGATTTCTGTTCTCTAGTGATTTTTTTTAATCTATTCTGTTGTTTCTGACTGAGTAATCTTGTTGTTTCTCCATTTGTCTGTCTCTGTGAATTATTCTTTGTTATTGCTATCTAAGTCTCTGAGTATAAATCTGTTGTGTGTTATGTATGTTCTAATCTAATAGGTGTGACTGTGACTGAGAACGAGAGGAAATATATCATGGTGTGACCAAAACCGAGTACAAGAAGAAGCACATGTACAAAATTATTCAAAAATTGAAAATCCTTATGAAAGCCACATCATATGGATGTGAGTGTTTAATAATTTATTATGAAATTTTATGCTACATCGAAGCAGAAGAGTGGAAGTGTCCTTTTAATTTTGATGTGAGAAATTTTTATTTTTTTAATATATAAAATATCATGGAGAGTGGATTTTAAAGCTCTGAGAAATAAAGACCACACCACTGAAATGATGAAGCGGGCGAAGAATGCAGTGGTCGAGCTCACCAGTGCTGCTAAAATTATACAGTTGAGGGTGCAATCGAGCTTCAACCTAAAGGAATTTTGAAGGCCTAGGCTTAGAATTTATTATGGTGATTTATGAGTGGATTCTTGGGTGAGGAATAGTAAAACATTGAAGACAGTTCAAATGTAAGGAAATGATGTTTGGGGAGAATTGTTTGAGAGTAGGGTGATTGGAAATGCCAACGAGGAATCTGTTGTAAATGTCCTATAGTTTTTTAAATGAGATTGTAGTTGATATGTGCTACTAATCACCCTACATGAGTTCAATGGAAATTAGATCTACCAACTGGTGATTCAAGGCTATTAAGATAGAATATGGAAATATATGTGCTTTCTGCAAATTGAGAATGTTAGAGCATAAAAGTGAATTGATGTGCTACTCATGCTAGTACAATGCACGTTGTGGTGAAATTATTGAAAGATTAAATTATAGAGATCATCGCGCATAAAGGTGATAAGAGATTCTAGAATTTCAAGTGGAGGATTGCAGCGTTGGAGCTAGGCACAAGACATTGCTAAGTATTTTGTGTCGATTCTAGATCTGTCGCATCGAAATTGAAGCATCATCACTATGGATGTTGGGCATGAGACATAGAGTTGTTGTGCATCACTATGGTTGTTGGGAGTGAGCCATAGAGTTGGGGTGCAGGAAGGCTAGTGTGAGGTTGTTGTAGGTGTTGAAGGAAGTGATATTGCATTCTATGGTGGAAAATTATCTTAGTGTTTTGATGTTGCGGTGCTTGTGGAAAAGTGAATGAAGCATATTAAAAGGGTGCAAGTTGTGTTGATGAGATATCATGTGGACTAGGTGAGCACAATTTGTGTTAAAAATCTAAGTGAAGGTATGGATCGAGCAAGATATAGAAGTCTAGAGAGTGGTCGTATGGAAAAGAGAAAGAATGAAGATGGAGTGGTATCGAGTGAAGGAGCCATATGATGTATCAACACCCTAAAGTTTTTTTGGTCCAAGTTGTGAAATCCCATTATAGGCAAGGGTATTCCCATAATAAGTTCTAAGAATTAATGTTTAAGCAAACATGTTGTGTGAGAGCATGCATTGTTGTAAGGTCTTAAGACGTTCAAGCATACATGCAGTGTAGTGCAACATGGATTCATGAAGTTGTGGAATGGACTACTTAGAGAGGTACGAGGGTGGCAAGTGTACTAGTACCCTAGCTTGAGTGGGGGAATGTGAGATCTCAGGTGAGATTGTTGAACCGTGTATGTGAAAAGGTGTCATAGATAATTGTTGGATACAGCGACTAGTTACCCATGTAATATGGTAGATGGAAACTTTTTTATATGGACTTCAACAAAAAATTATTGTAACCAGGTCAATCTCCTCAAGTAAAGTTTAAAGGGGTGATTGTTAGGGTGTTTCAGGGGAACTTGACTCGATCAAGTTACTAGTGGTTTTGGGTTCCAAGTATTTGAAAACCCATGGTTTTTCCCATGGAATTATATTTGATGTGTCATATTTAAAGGCTAAACAAACTCATGTTAAATTTTCATGTTGGCCAATGGGATCAAGCAACAATGTCTTTAGACATCAACACTTCTCTAGGTGCTCTATGATCCTAACACTTATTTGGGGTTTTCAGACATTTGATGCATTTTGTCGTGATGTATGTTCGTTATAAAGGAATGATTTGTCGGGAACACTAACGTTGGAGAGGGGTCCTACGATTTGGATCTTGGGGCACAAGATCTTATTAAAAAACACTCGAACATCGAGAAGAAGAAGAAAACACACATAATTTTTTATTAAAATAAAGGAAATAGTTTCAACTACATTGTAATGGACTAATCTATCCAAACACAAAGTGAGACATTTTATTTATAGCCTTCTTGAGTTACATTACCATGGGTAAATACCATGGGCAAATACCATGGGTGTATGCCATTTTCCATTTGTACCAATCCTTTCCCCTTAGGAAGCAATGGTCCCCATTGCATGAAGTCCCCTCCTAAGAAGCTTTTGTTGAGGATTAGCCAATGAAGAGAAATGGTTATGTGGTTGGCCCATAGCCATGGGTTTGCGGATGACCCAAAACCAAGTGTTGTTGAAGACAATGGTTTTTTTTGGTCAGCCCATAACCATGAGTTTGTGGATGATCCATAACCATGATGAACAAATATACAAGGATATAGATATCCTATAATTCTTGTGGGTCAACTACTGTGCAGCCTAGCAAATGGACTTCAATGGCAAGGGTTTTGTGCGGTTGAACTATAATTGTGGTTTTTTGGTTGACCCATAACCATGATGAATAAAGGTCCAACGATAGAGATACTTTGTAATGCTTTTGGGCCACATGTGATATCGACAGTGTATGGCCTAGCAAATGGACATTGATTTCAAGGGTTTTGTGTGGTTGACCCATAACCTTGGGTTTGTGGGTAACCCATAACCACGATGAATGAGGTTCCAAGGATAGAGATACATTATAATGCTTGTGGACAAACTTTGAAACTGACAGTACATGGACTAACAAATGGACCTCAAGACAGATTTCTTGTCGACCTACCTAGTATAAATATCGTGGCTTGTCTAGTGGCTTGTCTTTGTAAAATATCACTATCCAAGGAGATATTGTATAGGCTTCTTCCATGTACTCAAGTTTCACATTTTTTATTCTTATTGTTGTGAATTGATAGCCCCACCATGACATTACATTAGCATCAGGAGGGGTATTTTTTCATAGCAAGAAGTACACTTAAACAAATATAGCTCTATCACCATGGGCACCCCTAGATGCTAACTACATAGATAGAAAGGTGAAATACAAAGCTCCAACATTTCAAGTCTGGCTTGCAAACAGATAATGTATCAAGAAGTATGATGCCTAAAAAATTATTACTAGACTGCTCACTGCAACACCTGTCACAAGCATGGAATTTTTGGTTATTGAGGGAGAGTTTGGAGATGCCTCAAACTGAAATAATTTTGTACACATTCTTGAGCTCAAAACAAGTCCCGCAAGCCTTGTTGGAAACCATTATTGAAGTGATCTATCCACCCCTAGCTGAAAGTTGTCTATGAGGATTCTTGTAGCCTGCCAGAGTAAAGTCAAGCTTGGCATAAGATCCAAAAAATAAGACACAATAATTTTGATGGATAGCTCCAATAGATTCAATTCCTAAACTAGCCATTAGCAGTGCATTGGGCATTTCCATCTCTAACACATTTTTAGGCCAAGCAACACTCTTGCAAGGACCCTATTGTGGCATTGAAATTAGTTGACTATGTAGAACAAACTCAAATGGCTTTTGTTGGACACATTTACTATTGGACCCTCTTCAACAAAATATTCAAAATTGGGACCCCCAAAATACGAATGCTCCACTCTATAATCTCCATTGCCATTTCTACCATGATTGTTGTCTTCCTCTTCAAAAAATTTGCGATATTTGAATATTCATCTCCAACATCTTCGTATTGATGTCTGCGATACACGTGTTTTACATCCCTTGTTCCTAACTCAGGTTGATGCTAAAAATGTTGGTTTCCTAGTAGCTCTAGTATTCTCATAGAAATGTCCCTTATGAGTTGGTAATTCATGTGATCAAACTCAAATTCCCTATTCTAAATGATGATTGTTCAGCCAACAAAGTCAAGGCAATTGCAATTTTTTTCCATGAGAGATTTCATATATGGATGTTCATCCCCGATAGCACCCACATCACCTCTAGACACAGCATTATAATGACCAACTTCTTAGAGTAGAGGAACTCATCTATGCATAAACACTCTATAGTATTCTACAAGTCCATTTGTGAATGTAGATCCCATCTGGTACCCAATTCTTGTCTTGCTCACCATTGCATTGTTGATGTCTTTAAGGGTTGGTTGTACAATAGCCAATAAATTTGTTGTATAGCACGATTGCAGAATTCCAATAACAAAAATCCAAGCCATAAGCTCTTTGTGCCCCCTTATGGTCTGTATATCATCCTAATTGGTGAACCAAGTTGTAAAATTAGACCATACTATGCTTCTGAATTGCTTGCTAGGCTTCCCTTGGAATTGTTGATTTTTTCTGTGCTCTAAAATATATACCACCATCCCTCCATAGATGGAGAATGTCATCATTCGTAGCCACATTTTAGAGGTGAAAGGTTTCATAAAAACCCAACCAAAATGTAATGTCCCAAAGCTTAATTTCGACAGATCTAGCACACTTTAGTGTTCTAGTAAGAATAATATTTGCAATCAAACACTGAACACAATGGGATCTGAAAATGCAGCCTTTATTTATATTATTAACTAAAGAAATGAGTGCATACCCATACAAATATATCAGAGCCCCTACAATGGCATGCACGACTACTCATTAAAATATAAAAAAAAGAATGAAGCACAATTGTGGACCTTGGGAGGATCCACGAGACAAATTGCACCCGCGGGGTTTTCATCCTAGGGATCAAACTAGAACTTGCTATGCCAAGTTCTCAAGAAAACACAATAAGATAGATAAACTCGAAATTCTCTCAAATTCCTAGCTTATATGCCCTTTTATAGGCTTGATGGACTCTTTGGACACCTTATTTTATTATTTTCCCTCAAAAACCGAAGGTAAATACCATGGCTTGATACCATGGGAAAATAGCACGGTAAATACCATAGATAGATTCCGTCCATTTTGACCAAATCAAGAATGGGAATATTGCAAATCCTCCCGCCCAAATATTTCTTACCCTCAAGCAATCCACTTCTATCCACACAAAAGCATTTGTACATTGATACTAGGATCCCTTACAAATCAGTGAGTTATCTCATGCCTCCATGTTAAATGATCTTGAATGGACCCTTCGATACCTGGATCAATGCCACTTAAGTCCTGGGACCTGTGGGTTATGATACCACCTCAGTGCTCCATCACTGCCTATGCCTAAGGGCCCCTGTTGTGATATGCCCTTGGCTAAGAGTATCCTCCTAAGAATCATCCCATCAATAGAGTACCAACTCATAATCTCTTGCCAATCCATGTCGTGAGAAGGATGAATATATACACATGGAATAAATCTACCATGTTGATTTTTCTCGATGCCCCATTCCTATTGCTCCACCCAATCACTCAACATGATCCATTTGTAGGACTCTTCCATGTTATCCCCAATGTATAAAGGCAGGTTGGTAGTGCTACAAGCCTTATCTATGTACTCTTGTAGAGGGTTGTTATAGAACTCCCAACTGTACTCCTCTTGTTGCCTTGTGAGGGACTTGAGTCGTTCCTCAACACAAGACATCTTGGTCGTTGATTCGGCACATACCCTTATGACCTTCTCAATTTTTCTATTCTCCTGTAAGACAGTGTCTCGAACTGTCTAGACTCTCTACTTCAAAATCATAATATGTCTTGAAATGCATGATCTTTTCCTGAAAGTCCTCTGCTGGCAATTCTAGTGCCCTGTTGAATTATTTTGTATCTGTCTGCACCGAATGCTCCATTATCATAGCTCCAGCTTGAACCTTTGACCGACTCTCCAGAAATGGCTTATCCTACATACTATATTTTTCATGTTGCTCCTTATGTTCATGCTCATCATACCGGTTTACCATCACTGGCTCCTCATTTAAGTCTCCTTGAATGTCTTCTTCCTGGCCTTCTCCACCTGTGGGGGAAATTTTTTGTATGTCCTCTTTGGTTTTCAAACATGGATACACTGGTGGACTCTTATTTACACTTGGTTTCTCATACTCTTCATGGATGTCCTCCTGGAGATAAGAGTCTACCATATTGTTAGGAAGAATTACCTCCTTCCTTTCCCCATGTACTTTGTCAAGCTAACTGATTATCATCGGCTTGTCTTGCAAGTCTCTCTGAATAACATTGTGTTATTGCTCACCATATGTACATGATTTCTCGGATCCTTCAGATGAATCCTCATGGTCTAGAGGAATTTCCTTCGGTTCTGCCCTTGTTGCCTCATTCCTATCACATGGACATGAATGGTTAAGTGGCCAAGATCCCTTGCATACAAAGCATAGGATTTTCCTTCTTAGTTCATTCTTGTTGTCCCCATAAATCCTTGTTAGTTCCTCCTTGGTCAACTTCCTATTAAGTAGTTTGATGTTATCTTTGACCAACCCCTCAACTAGTTCATAGGCAACAGGCAAACAATTAGCTCCTTCCTCCAAACGGCCAACAATTCAGACCTCAATTGTATGCAGATAGCCTTATCTTCTCCTAAGATTAGGGACATGATATTTTTCATGTCTCTTTTTACAAATTTTGAATGAGATGTTGTAACGCTGGTGCAAAATCATTGGAGCATATGAAGGATCAAGTCATCACATTCTAGATCCAGCATAAATATAAAAAATCTTGATTTTTCCAAGCATTCTAAAAATTTTCACCTCTAAAAGAAAGTAAGAAAGTTGATATTGTCCAATCCTCGAAGGGCTCCTACCATTACTCGAAAAATCCTCCTCATGATGTCATCATTGTAGGGTGGTAGCGACGCTGTTACGGCTAATATTTTATTGAGTCAAGCGACAACTGTGAGTTTAACCTTTTCACAAGAATGCTCCAGGAACCTAGGTTGTATCAAAGTAAGCATGGATGGCTTCAAGTTCGAACTTGACCCTTTCCAATCTGATTACTCCGTGAGACATAAAGCTATGTATAATGTGTCTAACAGTAGGAGGCCATCTTCTGACTTTGTTCTCTTCATTTTGGATCCAAGTTCAAAGAGACACGTGCTTCTTACATCTTCCTTCCAGATATTCTTTGACTATTGAATGATAGCATGGATCTTCAGAAAGGCCTGTTTTTCTGCTCTTGCTTCTAATTTGGAAGTTATTGTCATTTTTTATCCACCAAAGTATTATAGCCCAAAAGACCAACGGATGTACTACTATTTTTTGATTCATGAGGCATTTCCAAAAGTAAAGTAATAACATTATGGCTTTGCATCAATAGATTTTGACACTTGATCTTCCTTCTCTCTCCATGGCTTTCTTCAATAAAATTGATTTACCTTCATTGAACAAATTGTTCCAGTGCAATAATAATCACAAATATGAATTATCTTTACAATAGAATTGCACATACCTTTTAATCATCGAGCATCTTAGAGAACTGATCCCGATGCCGGGAATGAGTAAATGGAAAAGGACGATTTAGAATAATTCGCCACCCCATCCATAGAGAAGTTTTCCACTGTTGGCTAGCACGTGACTAGGGTTGTCACCAGGGCACTTAAATGAACCTCTCTCTTTTTCTTTTTAATACACAATCAAACCCTTATTATAAAAAAAATCCAACGATTCCTATTCAGAATTATAGTTATTCAAGGGAACTAGGCAGCATCATAGACAATCTGTGCTTATTATTGAAGGAACTACGAATTCGATACTGTTTTCAATTTTTAATTAGGATTCTCCCTCCACTCTATTGTTACAACAAGGTTGGAGCTAACCAGCCATATATTGGGTATTTAATGCTATTAGAGCAGCACGCCACTTAGCTCGATAACACGGGAGCGGGCAAATATTATTTAATGTCGAATTTGCCTGCTCCCGTGTTATCGCGTTAAGTCGCGTGCTGCTCTGAGGACATTAAATACCCAATATATGGCTGGTTAGCTCTTTCCGTTACAACAACACTAACCATATTGACAACTCTCCCCTTGATTGAATTGTAGTAATCGACCTTCAAAGTGACCGCCAACTCTTCAACAAATACCAACATCGGTCTCATACTTAAAATAGCATGGCTCAGGAGATGAAGCTTGGTCCTCCCGACATTGTGGAGAATCGACCTCTCGAAGATGAGTCTTGGCCTTAAATAATTATAGTGCCGCCATACCTGTCAGCACACTGGACCCTCGATTAACCACACAATGATGTGTGGTCTCTTGTCCCAAACCGGTTCGGTTGCGCCCACATTGTGAGTGGCTCGGCCTGCTCCCGACCACCCGACGCTCAACCATGGACAACGGATATACGTCGTCTCTGTGCGCTCTCTCGTGTGATGCTCCACAATACAATGTTGCATTGATCGTTGAGAAACCTACGGATAGATCTCTGGCGACGTCGCCAACCACATCTTTAATATGGTGTTGGTAGTGTTTTGTGGTCTTCAGTTTTTCCTTGTGAACCATAAACACCCTTACAATCTCTCGACTGTGGAAAATTTCAGAAGGAAATCGTGAGACTTGTCCCTGCTGTAATATATATGACTAGGTCCCCTAAACATGTGAATGGTGCTTCAGCTGAATGGCACCACAACTCCTACGCACTAACACAACTGGCTACTCGACAAATGTATCGAATCTGTGGCCCAACGCCCTGCGCTCTTGTCCGTTCGACCCTTCAATACTAGTGCGTTGTCTCTATGGCTCCGTCCCACCTGCGAGCCAATGAATCGACCCACTGTATGACCAAAGCGGCTGAATTGGCAGACGGGTGTATGGCCCTCCACAACGTTGGCATCTCAGGGCTCTGCGCGTCCTTCAACGACTGTAATGGAGCTCGTTTGACCCAACGTTCCAGCTCCTATGCAACCACGAATCGGCTTATGATCATCATTCGGCCACGGTATGGTAAGACTCTGCGGACAATGGTATGGCTTGTCAGCCTGAGACCTGAAGAAGCTCTTCGACTCTGTTTCAACTACCAGTCGTTATGGGGTCTCTCTCACCCTTTCTGAGCTCTATGCGGCCGCATATGTGGCCCACCGTATTAGAAACCCGCTACTTCAACAATCAATCTTCGTTCATGCAAAAGATACAGCTCCCTCACCCAGAACACATGTAGATCGGCTCTGTATGACCCAACACTGCTGCAAACTGTCGTGCAGCCTCAATCCTGCAATATATGGTACAACCAAACCCTTCACCGTATGATCAGTGCGTTGACAAGTATGTATTTATGGTCTTGAAGCTCCTCGCATTGGTCCTGCTGAAGTACAAACACCCGGAATAATAAACCTCACAAACCAATGATAATACACCACTCTTTTACGCCCTTGTTTTCACCGGACTGAACCCTCTGACAAAGCGCATGTGACTTTGAATGAATGTCAAACACTTTCAGAAGTGTCTGCAATCCTCGTTTGGAAGGCTCCATATAAATGGGTACGGGTTTAGGATTATCACCAAGTACCTTTATGGTAGCTGAGTAGATCTGTAGGATACCAAACGTTAGGGAGAAGATTTCTTGATTCGATGCCTATGGCAGCCAAGACTAACCCTTAGTGATGAGATCAAATCCCCTCATATAAGGTTTCAATCTCTGCTGAATATTTAGATCTCGGTCTTCTGAACTTGAATATGAATAGGGAGATTTACTGATCTGGTACAAAGGATCTAATTTAATAAAGGCCTACAAAATAATTAAGTGAAAAGTAATAAACCAATTAAGGTGATATTGATACCACTGGAAGAATGCAGATTAGGGTGAGGATAAAGAAGTTTCTTACATGAAACTTTTAGGTTGGCAGGATGCACAATTTTGATACTATTGTAATATCTTAAAGTTTAAAAATTTTGATAGATCTAGCACAGTTTAGTGTTTTAGTAAGAAAAAAAATTGTAATCAAACTCTGAACACAACAAGATCTAAAAATGCATCCTTTTTTATATTATTAACCAAAGAAACCAGTACATGCCCATACAAAAATATTGAAGCCCTTGCAATGGCATGCCTTACTGCTCATTAAAATAGAAAACAAGACTAAAGCACAATCATGGACCCTGGCAGGATCAAATTGCATCTGCGGGGTTTGTCACAGGGATACTAGAACTCGTTATGCCAAGTTTTCAAGAGAACACAACTAGATACATAAACTTGGAATGCTCTCAAATGCCTATTTTCTATCCCTTTTTATAAGATTAATGAACTTTATAAAAACTTTATTTTATTATCTTCCATGAAATAAATACCATAGGCTGATACCGTGGAAAAATACCACAGTAAATACTATAGACAGATTCCATCCATTTTAACCCAATCAACATTTTAACCCAAAAAAAAGTTACACAAAACTAATAATTTCTTGATCTTTCAATGGAACAATTGCCACTAAACCAAAGTCCAATAAAGGTGCAAACAATACTTGAGAACGTTTTGACGTGATGGTGAATTCTCCTATAGCTGCATCAAGTTTCTTAAGCACAATTTGGTGAATAATATAATCATAGTCGGAGGAGTAACCATTATATGAGAATATGAGATGCGTTGGATAGAATAATTGAGTTTTTAACGGAAGGTTCAAACACCTTCGTGCAAAAAACCCCAAATATAAAGTTTGTCCCGTTCTTTTCTACTGACACAACTTCCGTGCACACCGACTTTCAGCATGCTTGTGCTGGGAGAACTTATCGAAGGCGATAGCATGATATGGTTTTGTAGTGCATGTGCTTTCTTAAAAACTGTATGCATGCAAATCATAAACACAATGGAGGTGACAAAAGAAACCAGCCCAACGTGTTCCATTGGCAGACTTCACGTGAGTAGTTCGTCGTTGTTGTTTTTTCTTTTCCTCAAGTCATACAAAGTCGCTAGGCCTGTAACGATTTCTAGCAATGCAGCATCATGCCTCTTGCTGCAGAGATTTGAGATGGATCTTTTCTTGAGAATCAATGAGCCACACAGCATATGCAACAGAGGCGTGAGATTGCACCTGCACGACGGGTGGTTCAATCCATTGCCAATGGTCAGCCTAGTCGCAATGGCAATACCCCTTTATTATCCAGCTGGTTGAGCATATACAAGCTCAGGGAAGGAACATACTTTCTCGCATAGCTCTCGCCTATTACATAAAATGGGCATTTTGGAAACAGGGCATTCAGGTCGAAGAGGCAACATACAAGTCCTTGGCAACCTCGTTGAAATCGCTTCAATAGGACGGTCCAAGAACAGTAGGCCAAACACATAATTCCAAGGTGTCGGATTCTAATGCAAACAGATCCCTGGACTATCGTTGGCTCTCCAGGGACCTAATTCGTAGAAATTCCCAATCATGCCAAAGCAATTGGGGCCTCCTTGCAGCCACATAAGAATCAGAGTATCAGATATTTGTTTTTCGGGGGAGATGGCCTTGTAGTATTCATAGAATATCCAAGCATCGCTGTTCCCTTCTATATTCAGATATCTGCTTTGCCAGCCGCAGGCATATCGATGGTAGTAAATTAGGACGTTTTAAGCTGAAACACTTGTTCATCCATTAGTAAGCACATAAAATTGGAAGTACTACAAAAGAGCATTGACTTAAAAAATGATTTTTCGATCCCTTCTCTGTTGAAAATGTAATTTCAACGCAGCCGTACTGCGCTCTCCAAAACCGCCAGATTGAAAACCACAAAACCACCCAGAGCACATCGCACCGCCTTCCCATGAAAAGTTGTTTCTGTATATTGGCCTCTGATGCGTTTTGGTGCAGTCACGTGGTTCTCGCCTGACGTCAGCATCTCTGACATATCGGGAGGTAAAGCTCGTGGCTTCCGATATCATTCTCCACCGTTGGATTTGCTTCTTCATCCTCCACCGTCGATCTCCGACGCTGCATACGACCCGCATCAAATCAATAGTTTGCGTGGCGTGTGAGGATTCCCGTTGACCGCCGTAAAAGAGAATTAATGGAGCTGGTGGTTGTTCGTATTTTTTTTGGTGGAGGTTCTTTAATAAGGTGATGGGCTCATACGTGGTATACCTTTTTGTTTTGGTGTACACGTTATGTTTTTTATGGTATTCATATTAAAAAATGGGTTAACGTTTTGGAGCGTGAAATGAGCTCGCGGCAGGGGAGCAAGATATTTTTTTTTATGTGTTGGCCATTAAAAAAAAGGGAAGGAGCAGCGAATGCACAGTTGTGCATAAAGAAAAATGGTGGAGCTCATGCATTTTTTTTGAGTTGACATTGTATTGTGTGAGAGTGAAAATGTATGCACAGCAGTGCATAAAAATCAGTTGCTCATTGTAATGAAGAGCGCGTAGTGTGAGGATAATGCACAGCAGTGCTATCCGTAAAGAAAAACAGTGAGCACATGTGTTTTAAGTAAGTTTTTTTTATGTATTGGATTTGCATGGAAATGCAAAAGAAAAGAGCGCTCAAGTATTTCTGAAATAGTAAATGTAATGTAAAGTTTACTGCATATGTAGATTTATTTTACAGCAGTAAGTGTAAAAATGGTTTTTCACAGCAGTGAATGTAAAAATGGATTTTACAGCAGTAAACCCAGCACAGTGAACTCTCAGGTGGAGAGAAAAGACAGAGTTTTGTTTTTGATGGGTGAAAGTAATTTTTGTAAATCCCTCTGAGTGAAAGAGGATGAAGTTTGTATCAGGCTTTATATTTTAATCAATAGAAATGTTTTTATGGCTGTGTAATACTCTGTTATGAATCATTTTGTTTTAAGAGGTTCCCTGTGCAAAGATCCTAGAACAGTGGAAACAGAGCATTGGCTCTGTGGTGTTTGTTTGTCTGGTTTTGGTATTTCCCCATTTAAAAATACCCAATAGTGGTATCAGAGCTAGTCCAGGCTCTTTGATGGTGACAGAGCTGGTTCAGGCTCTTTAAAAGTGTCAAAGAAGCTGAAGGAAAGATTCTTGTTGCAGCAGAGAAAGCTTCTCCAGCAGTGTGAAGTTTCAGCCAAAGGGATTCAGGTATTTCTCAAGTTTTTGAGTTATTATTAAAGGAACAGTCAGTGATTTAAAAGAAAACACAGTCAAGTATTTGAAGCCTAGATAAGAATGGCAAGGTCAAAGAAGAAAGCCTCCAAGCCTGCTAAAAATGTGTCTCCCTCCTCTACTAAACTAGAAGGCAATCCATTAGAATACATTTTATTTGAAACCCCAAAGTTTGATGGAAACTTTGATGTATGGGAAATAAAGATGAGGGCTTTCCTAATGTGTGAGGGGATTGAAGTCTGGAAGTCAGTGATTGATGACAGCAAGATGGATAAAGAATCCATGGAGTATGATGCACAAGCAGCAAAGACTATCTTGGATGGACTGCCTGATTCTGTGAAGAAGAATCTAGGAAAATATACATCAGCAAAAGATATATGGGACAGACTGCATGACCTTCATGCAAAGGGAGCACTGACCATGACAATGAATCAAGAAGAACCCATCATAGAAGCTGAGAATGAAAAGCTTGACCTCATCAAGCTTCAAGTAAAAGAAAGGGATGAAGAGCTTGCCAAGCTCAAGAAGGAGCTGGATCAATGCAAGAGGAAACATCATGAAGAAGTCATGTCTATGACAAATCAGCTGAATGAAGCAAAGAAGCAGGAATATGCCTTGACAAGTCAACTTGAACAAAGGCACAAGAGAGTGAACAAACTTGTAGAAGAGATTGGACAGTACAAGGTAGAGGTCTCCTCCCTTAAGTCCGAACTACAAGAAGCCAAGAAGCAGGCACAAGGAGCTGAAAAGAAAGTGAAGAGCAGTCAAGCAAAAGATGAAGAAATATCCAAAATGAAGACAAACATCATCTCTCTTAAAGTAGCAGCAGCTGAAGCTACTTGTAGCAAAGAAGAAACTGAGGAACAACTTGCAAAGAAAAATAATGAGTGTGAAAGATTGGAAGAAGAGATTTTCCTCCTCAGGAAGAAGGTTGAAGGGATGAACAAGATCATGAAGAGCTCTCAAGCTTTGGATGACATGCTTAGCTATCACAGATCCCCATTTGATAAATCAGGACTTGGGTATGTAGGTGAATCCTCAAACAAGGATGAGGATGCTTTAAGCAAAGGAGATGTGAAGAAGCTAGAAAGAGATGGTGATGCTCCTAGTTCCAGCAAAGGCAAGGAGAAAAATGAAGGCTGCAATAGAAGAGATCCCGCTCCAAGTAGAAAACCAGCTCCAAGAAGAAATGTAGCTGATGGCAAGAAGGCAAGAGGCAATGGTGATCATCAAAGGATCTCAAGGCAGCAAGGCTTCAGAAGTGCATCAAGAAAACCTCCATATTCCAGGTACCAAAGTTCATTTTATGGTTATTGTTATGCTTTCTCAAACTTTGGTCATATGTCAAAAGACTGTAGAGCATTTCATAAAGATAAATGTTGTGATCTCCAGAAATCTCCAAGAAACAATTTTAGAAGAAATCATGAAATGTTATTCATGAAAAATGTAGAATGTTTTAAGTGTCATAACATTGGGCATATGGCACGAGATTGTAACTTGACATGGGCTCTTACACAAGCTAGACCCATGCAAAAGAAGAAAGTTACACAAGTATGGAGAAGGAAGGAAAGGCAATCTGAAAACCCCTTGAACTCCCCAGCGGATCTAAATTTGTTTTGAGAAGAGTCTGCCAAAAGAAGACAAGCATACGCTAAAGGGGAGCTTGAATTTTTTTTTGTTTGCTGAACTGTATTAACAGTCATTTGTTGATAGAGGATGTATTGCAGCGCAGCAGTTGCAAATGAAATCTTTGTTAATCCCTCTAAAAGGTAATATGCAGCAGTGATGAAATCAGCAATGTTTTTGCTTTATTTTTATGCAATATGCACAGAAATGCATAAAGAAGAAAAGATGGCAGCGCTGAAATGTAAAGAGCAGCAGCGAGATAAGAGAAAAATGCAAAGCATGGAGACCCTCACCGCAGTGGGAAGACAAAATACAAAACAGCAGTTTGGAAAAAAAAATTTGGAGCACATGGATTAGAATGAACAGCAGTTTTGAATTTTTGCATGGCAATGGAAGGTAGTTTCCTTCTATGTAAAGTGAGAGAATATACTCACAGCAGAGTGAGTATAATACACAGCAGATGGAAATGTTTTGTATTGGGAATGAAAATGCAAAACAGTGAGAAGAAAATGAGAAGAAAGCAAAACGCAGCAGAACGTAAATGCCCAGTGGCTGAGAATGCAATGAAATTCTTTCACACAGCAGTAAAAAAATGTAATGTTTTTTTTTATGCAATGCAGCATGCAAAGAAATGCATAAAGAAAAACAAGGACAACAGATTTTTAATGCACAATGGTGAATGATAATGTGTGGCAGCAGAAAAATGAAAGAAATTGCACAGCAGTGCATTGTGTAATTAAAAAAATGAAGACTAAGATTGTGTGAAGCAAGGGTGCATGAGAAAAGGCAGCAGCCTGTGTTATTTTTTTGTGGAGAATGAAGTGCCAAGAGTATGGGCACACAGCAGTATGATGAAACAAAAGGCAGCGACAGTGCAAATTGCAGAAGCAATGCAGCAGCAAAAAGTTTTGAACAGCAGCACATGCAAAAGAAATTTTCCTTACAGCAGTAATGGTAAATGTAATGAATTTGTTGTTCATTGAATTGAATTGCAATATATGCAACAGCAGTAAGTGTAAGAAATATTCACACACAACAGTGTAAATTTGTAAATTGGGACAGTGTAATTGTTCCAGAAAAGACAGAGTATTTTGTCTTTGAAAAGTGCAGAAGCAGTGCAAGTGTAGACACAGCAGTGTGGGGTAGACGCAGTAAAGAAGATGGCACAACAGTGCAGCAGAGAATATGCATCAGCATAAAAGAACAATGTAATGAGTTTGCACACACAACAGTGCAATGATTGTTTGTTTTTGAAACTGCATGCAAAGTAGTGTCTGTTTGTAATCCCTCTGTTAATGAGGAAGGTGCTTTTCAGCACAGTCATTTGGTGAAACCCTCTATGAAAGAGGAAGATGCTTTTCAGCATAGTGTAGTGAATCCCTCAGTCAAGAGGAAGATGCTCTTTAGCATAGTTTGGTAAATCCCTCTGTTAAGAGGAAGATGTTTTTTTATAACAGGTGAATCCCTCTGTCAAGAGGAAGGTGCTCTTCAGCACATTGTTATGGTGAATCCCTCTGTCATGAGGAAGGTGCTCTTAAGCACAGTTTCAGGTTAATCCCTCTATTAAGAGGAAGACAACTTTGTTGTTTGTGGAACTGCATCAGAAGCAGTTGGTGAATCCCTCTATGTGAGGAAGATGTCTTTGTAACAGCAGTGTTGGTGAATCCCTCGATGTGAGGAAGTGTTTGTGTATGTTTGAACGCCCAGCAGTTGAAATTAAAGGGGAGTGTTGAAAATGTAATTTCAACGCAGCCGTACTGCGCTCTCCAAAACCGCCAGATTGAAAACCACAAAACCGCCCAGAGCACATCGCACCGCCTTCCCATGAAAAGTTGTTTCCGTATATTGGCCTCCGATGCGTTTTGGTGCAGGCACGTGGCTCTCGCCTGACGTCAGCATCTCTGACATATCGGGAGGTAAAGCTCAGCAACAAGGTGGCTTCCGATATCATTCTCCACCGTTGGATTTGCTTCTTCATCCTCCACCGTCGATCTCCGAAGCTGCATACGACCCGCATCAAATCAATAGTTTGCGTGGCGTGTGAGGATTCCCGTTGACCGCCGTAGAAGAGAATTAATGGAGCTGGTGGTTGTTCGTATTTTTTTTTGGTGGAGGCTCTTTAATAAGGTGATGGGCTCATACGTGGTATACCTTTTTGTTTTGGTGTACACGTTATGTTTTTTATGGTATTCATATTAAAAAATGGGTTAACGTTTTGGAGCGTGAAATGAGCTCGCGACAGGGGAGCAAGATATTTTTTTTATGTGTTGGCCATCAAAAAAAAGGGAAGGAGCAGCGAATGCACAGTTGTGCATAAAGAAAAATGGTGGAGCTCATGCATTTTTTTTGAGTTGACATTGTATTGTGTGAGAGTGAAAATGTATGCACAGCAGTGCATAAAAATCAGTGGCTCATTGTAATGAAGAGCGCGTAGTGTGAGGATAATGCACAGCATTGCTATCCGTAAAGAAAAACAGTGAGCACATGTGTTTTAAGTAAGTTTTTTTTTATGTATTGGATTTGCATGGAAATGCAAAAGAAAAGAGCGCTCAAGTATTTCTGAAATAGTAAATGTAATGTAAAGTTTACTGCATATGTAGATTTATTTTACAGCAGTAGGTGTAAAATGGTTTTTCACAGCAGTGAATGTAAAAATGGGTTTTACAGCAGTAAACCCAGCACAGTGAACTCTCAGGTGGAGAGAAAAGACAGAGTTTTGTTTTTTATGGGTGAAAGTAATTTTTGTAAATCCCTCTGAGTGAAAGAGGATGAAGTTTGTATCAGGCTTTATATTTTAATCAATAGAAATGTTTTTATGGCTGTGTAATACTCTGTTATGAGTCATTTTGTTTTAAGAGGTTCCCTGTGCAAAGATCCTGGAACAGTGGAAACAGAGCATTGGCTCTGTGGTGTTTGTTTGTCTGGTTTTGGTATTTCCCCGTTTAAAAATACCCAACATTCTCCAAATGCAAAACGAAGATTTAAGAACTTCCACGGGATATCTTCCCAAACCTGATCAGCATGGAATTATAGCTCGCTTTAATACCACTCATGCAGATCTTAGGGGCCAAGATTTAAAAAATAAATAAAACATCATGAGAGAAGAAGAAAGCACACATAATAAAAGAAACATTTTCAACTACATTGTGGTGAACTAATCTCTGATTTTACAATCTTTTATTTATAGCCTTCTTGAGTCACTATGCCATAGATAAATACCATAGGTGGATATCATGATAGATGCCATGGGTAAATACTATGAATGGAGGACTATCTTATCTTAGTGTGTGGCTCCTCCCACATTGCCAACATCTTGCCCCCGAATTAGAACGAGGTTAGTAGTGAGCTACCATGGTGGCGTTGAGGTGTATCTACTTTGTGGAATCACATAGGTCTTATACTTGCCTTCATTCACAAAGATATCATTAACAACTATCAATATTTCTGGAGCTATAGCTCCATTAATGCACTGGAGCAGTATATGCTAAACTTTGGATTGAGACAAGTAGATGTTGAAAGGCTAATAGAAATAACTACGGTAGCCAAAAATGAGACTGCAGTCCGAGAAAAAGAAAAAAGTTGTCAAGTACTGGAAAACAGGGGACGCGCTCTTTCACAAAGGAGGGGGTGAAGGGTAAGTACATTGGGGAGTTTCAACACAAAAAAACTTTGGCACAGTTGGGGGATCTATAGTCCTAGGTAGATTGACACAGAAGGCTAGCCCAAGCAACATTTTTCAAGAAACTCCACCTGGATGAAAAATTTCCAAGGAGCAGGGTAAGAAGTCAATCAAGGCTCAGGAGGAAATTCAAAAAGTTATTCTTGGCGCTGACCTGTACTCAGAGAATGTGATCAATCTCAGGAGATGTATGTTGGTTGGGAGGTGGGAGTACATTAAGATGAATGGTGTTCAGATGAAGGATTTGACACAAAAGTGTTGGACTTCCCTCCTCGGTTACTGAACAAAGGTCAATGCAATGTCAATGGGTGGTTTGGTTTCCATTTTCTGAATGAGGAGGGCGCATCGAGGATTATGGGATTACCATGTGTTAAAGGTCAGGGTTTCTTGACCCTCCAACATTGGAAGCTTGGTATCAACCCTATGGTAGAAACACCAAAAAGAAAAATTATATGTGCTAAGCTTCCTGGTTTAAGAGTGGAGTTATGGACAAAAGCTACCATTAAGGAAATTGCAAGCAAAATAGGAAAACTATACTATGTGGACGAGGGTTGAATGGGGTTGTTTGATAAGAAGGTTGTTTGGTTTCTGGTGGAAGTGAACCTTGCACGGGGGTTACCAACAATGATCAATATATGTTGGACAAATTTTTCTATTACACAACAGGTTGACTATTGGGGAATTTGCTTTAGGTGCTTGGAATGCCATAAAACAGAGAACCTACTCACCAGTTACCCATTGTGCTTTGGGGATAGAAAAAAGGTGTCTAGGGAACATATCATGGACAACCGACATCTAGGCTAGAGGGATAGGGAGGCCGATCAAGGCAGTTTTACCTCTAAAGGAAGGACTAGCTCTAAGGCATTGGCCCAAAAACAACGACCTATTCGAAATTAGAGAAAGGCTCTAGACTTTCCTTTGGATGAAGAGACTGGTGTCAAAGGAGATGCAAATAAGGAGAAATCGAGGGAGTCCCCATTTCGAACTACTATAAAAAGAAAGGGGAAAGAGATTGGATAGTTTTCAAACAAAACTAGTCGATTACCTCTTCTTTCCCCAATCTGCAACAATAATACCATTGAAACAAACATATCACCTTTATCGGTGGACATAGACATCCAGAACTTAGAGTATTTTCCTGGATTGGAGCTTGAACCCATATCTGTTAAGAAAAATAATATTCTTAGCAGAGAAACCTTGAAGAATGACGGCTAGGTTTCTTTAGAACATAACCGATGGAGATGTAAAGAACCAAAATTCAGAAAAATTACCACGTTTGGTGATATCAAATATGAATTGAATCAGAGATTTTCTAAGGCCATTGAGGATTCACGTATCCCCTCCTTCAATTCGGGACCCACAAATGATTCATATGAGGTGGAGGATGATCTTCATAACCGAGACCTTAGAGCAGCTTTCTCAATCTCTTTCAGTTCTCAATGAAGTTGATGTCCCTTAATCTAAGAGGGTTGGGCTCTGCCCCTACAAAAATATTCCTCCAATACCACATAAAATCCAATGCTTCATCTATCATACTACTTCAAGAAACGATGTGTTCAGAGGAGAAAGCTTTGGAGATCTCGCTCTCCATTTGTCCATCATGGCAGGGATGTGCATTTAATTCTAGTGGAAATTCAGGGAGCCTCGCTGCCATGTGGGACCCTTACTATTTTACTTTCCATGCCTACAGATTAAAGATCGGAATAATTTTAACAGGTCACAATCGTGGTTGGAATAGTAGGCTATGAATCTTAAGTCTATATGCATCATACTCTCATTGTAAGGCTTACTGGGATATGCTTGATGTTTCTGGCTTGTTGGACTTACATTCTTTGATAGTGGCAAGGGACCTGAATTTTACATTGAATGTTGGAGACTGTTGGGGAAACAAAGCATATTCAAACCCCTTATCTGGTTTTTTTCTTCGATCTTCTGGATAGAAAGGTTCTCCATGACATTGTCCCTGCACCTTTGGGGCCTACTTGGCGTAATGGGAGGTTAAGGCCGAAGAGCATTGCCAAAAGAATCGATAGATTCTTGGTGGATCCTGTTTTGTACTAGCGGTTGAAACATATAAAATCCTAGTCTTTTTATTCAGAAATATCAGACCACGAGGCCATTGTCTTGGAATGGATGGACGAACTAGGGGTTGTTAATATTCCATTGAAGTTCATTGCATGAATTGGGTCAAAGGGCCTGTTTTTCATTATCTAGTACACTATTGATGGTGTCAATTGGTTTTATCTACTGTTAATGATCCCATAATGAGTTTATTGGTGAAACTCAAGCGTCTGAAAACTTTGGTCAAATCATGGGTTAAAGATTAGATAGTGGAGATTAGAAAGGTACTTTTATCAATTGATCATGAAATTGCAATGAGGCTAGACCTGATTTCCCCTAGCCTCTTCTCTGAACTACAACATCCTGCAATCTTAGAAATGGTATCTAGAAAAGACAAAATTTTAAAGTTGTAGGAGGAAGAATGGCATCACAAAAGCAGATTAGCATGGATTAAAGGTGGAGATCGTAACATCAAATTTTTCCATCGGGTTGCATCCAAAAGAAGACAAATTAACTCAATATGGTCTATTGAAGACCAGCCGGGACATATTATTTCTACATCTAGGGAGATTAAAGAGACGGTTTTCTTTTTCTTCAAAAAATAAATTCCAGGAAAGAGGGGAAGATTACATGGATGAAAAAATGGATCTTTCTAATAGTTTCTCCAATTGGGTCCGTGAGGAGGACTCAGCATTGATGGACGACCAGATCTCAGTTGAGGAGTTATGCCAAACCCTTAAGGAGATGGTAGAGGACAAGAGCCCTGGTCCTGATGGCTAGCGAAGCGACTTCCTCCTTCACTTTTTTGACTTGATGGGGCCAGATCTGGTGGGGATGGTGGATGCTGTCAGAATTTCTGGGTGTATCCCAGGTGTAATCTACTCGACCTTCTTAACTCTAATTCCTAATATTTCGAATCCTAAGTTTCTTTCAGATTATAGGCCAATCTCTTTATGTAATTCTGTCTACAAAATGATGTCCAAACTCAACGCTAATCGTGTCAAAAAGATCATCTCCCCACTCATTTTGTTAGAGCAGTTCGGTTTTTTGTCTAACAACAGAATACATGATGTAGTAGCCATTGCTCAAGAATGTATCCACTCGATAAAATCGAGGAAGAAGAAATAATGTATTATCAAAATTGTTTGAATTGGGCTTATGATTGTGTTGATTGGGAATTCCTCACAATAATACTCTATAAAATCAGTTTCAAGCACAGGGATTTTTTAAGGATAATGACATGTGTTTGACTGGCTTCAATGGGAGTTCTTATAAATGGGGAACCTTCAAATTTCTTTAAAATGGGCAGAGGGTTGAGACAAGGATGCACATTGTCTCCTTTGTTATTTATACTAGTTATGGATGCTTTTAGTAGAGGACTTTTGGCTATGAAGGAAACAGGTGCTATTAAGGGATGTAAGATTTCCAGAAATAGTAAGTTATCACATCTACTATTTGTAGACAATATACTTTGTGCAGGTGAGGCAAAAATTGTTGAATGGGAATCCTTTCACAAGTCTTTTCATAACTTTCATAGGGCTTTTGGTCTCTGTATAAACAGTGAGAAATTTGAGCTTATTTTGGATGGGGGAGACTCACCAGAGATAAAAGGTATAGTGTCCTTGTTTGGGGTGAGGATTCAATGTTTATCTAAGGGATTTAAATATTTGGGATGCATATTGAAACCAAACAAGTATAAAATATTGAATTGGGAATGGCTTATTACAAAATTTGAGAGGACTTTGCTCAAATGGGACCATAGATGGCTATCTTTGGGAGGTAGGTTAATTATGGTTCGAGCTATTTTTCAAGGAATCCCAGTGTTCTGGAAGCACATTGTCCAAATTCCACATGCTACCATAAAAAAATTGACTTTATTATAATGATTCTTTTGTGGTCTGGAACCGGTCCCCATAAAAAGATTCCACTTGTTGGGCTAAATCTCATCTCTAGACCATAAACCATGGGTGGTTGGGGAAAACGAAACATCAAAAGCTTCAATTAAGCACTCCTGACGACCAATCTATGGAGTATGTTTAGGGATAGAGGTCTCTGGCATTCCATCAGGATGGAAAAGTACATTTCCCAGGGTGTGCTAGAGGCATGGATATCAGCAGGAACCCCATTGAACTCCTGCATTTCAGTCATCTGGAGAAGCCTAAGGACTATGGTGCCATGGTTATGTAGCAACCTGCGCTGGGTCGTTGGGGATGGACATAAAATACAAGTGGGTTTGGATGCCATCAAAGGAATGTCGAGAAGCCATCTTCTATCTGCCCCATTAATCAATTTCCTCGTCCAGCAGGGGCTAAACAATCTGGCCAGTATTGGGAGGGGTCAATTGTTGCCTCAATCCTCCATTTTGTGGCCACATGCAAGTGATCTTGGGATTCCAGTGTTTATGGAGGTCGAATGGGAAGCATACAGAGGAAACCTTTATTAGTCTGGTATTTCTTTGTCCAAACAACCAAACAGACTAGAATGGGGAGGGAAAAAAATTTATGGCTGCATTGCAGCAGCGGAAGCATGTGAACACATTATTTCTTGTTCATTATCCCTTCCCTTTGTTGATCTAACTGATCCCATGTGGAGTTGGGGGGTCCCACTTAAGATCGTATGTTTCACATGGTTAACCCTCCATAATCATATTCTCACTTGGGACTCCCTTTTGAAGAAAGGTTTTATAGGTCCTGGCAGATGTTCACTTTGTAAGTTAGTGGCAGAGGATTGCTTACATCTATTCTACCTATTCCCTTTTTCCCAAGACATTTGGAAACGGGTGATTTCACTCTTGGGATTACAGATTGATGTGGACCATACTTCTGTGGCAGCTTGCATTAGTTCTTGGGAACAACAAAATCAGGCTTATAGAGTTGTTCCTCTCTATGTCTTCTAGAGTATTTGGCGTGCTTGAAACACATACATCTTTGAAGGATCCTCCCTAGACATATTTTTTATTTCCGTCCATATTGTGGCATATTTCATGGAGGTGGGGCCATGGTTCCCTAAGGTTTCTTCCCGATCTGCTATTTTTGTTGATCTAGCTAACATCTTTCCTATTTGTTTCTTTGATGGGGCCTCTGCTAATGGGTGATGCGGGTGTGGAGTCTCTCTCCATATTGACTCTCTTCTATCCTTTCACTTTAGATAATTCGGGGGTCTAGGCAACAATTGCAAGGCTGAGATGTTGGCATTGTGGGGAGCTTTACAAGTGGCGCTTTGGCTCAACATCGATAATATTTTGTTTGTTGGGGACTCCCTTTCCACGATCCGTTGTGTAAGGTCCCGCAGCTCCGGCATGAAGTGCGACGGTTAAAAGTGCGAGCTCCTTCGAGATATGTGATGGACAATGGGCATAAGGAGGGAAGGCAAGCACGTTTATATGGCGATGGACGTGTGTTAACACATATGGAGGCCGACATGATAACTTGGGGGCTTTTGCTATGGAACAAGGACATGGGAGAGGTCGGTTAGGCAAGCTACGACCTCCCCCTACAACGCATATATATTGTAAGGCGTTGGAACTGTTTTGGACATCATTCGATCATCCAACACTCACTCAACAAAAGAAGAAGTGCGTAGGACAAGTGAAGGCGCAACAAAGGAAGGAGGGCACAGATTTGGAGATGCGCCTGTTCTTGGGTGAAGCCGCACGGAAGTGAAACGTACCTCTTGGTTTTGGGTGAAGGGCGCGGGCAGGGTCGCCCGTTGGTTGGATAAGGGCGTGCAAGGGTGTGTGGCGCCTGCATTGTGCGATGACTTGGCACGGGTTCTTGGGTGGCTTGGGTGAGCGCCCGCCTGTCGTGCAAGTGTGCACAGTGACTTGGTGAAGTGTTGAGATTGTGAACAGAGGTGTGTCTCGGGTAGAGGCGCCCATGTGTGGCGACTTGGAGGCGCGCCCAAGTTGGGCAAACGACACGACCGTGAAGTGAAGGTTGGAACCGGAGGTCGTAGAGTTGGGCAGGCGGTACTACGTGTTGTTCACACGATTTGGGCATTTACCAAGAGTTGGCAAGTGGGACTGCGTGTGGGCAGGTGTACACGGTTTGGGCGTTTGCGACCAAACGAAAAGCGAACCGGCAAAGACGTGCAACAAGGTGAACGAAGAGTTGGTGAGTCGTGCGGCGACCGTGCGGAGGTGCCGACGAGCTGGGCAACCGAGTTTGCCAAAGTTGGAAATTTGGCTAAGTATAAATTTGGGGTTTCCCAAGGACTTAGCCTATACTCGGTAAAAGTAAAGATTGTATAATATATTGATATTCGGGCAGACTCATATTGCAGGGAGTTGCCCCTCCCTTTATACTGTTGTGCATTTCTCTTGTTTAATGTTGTTGATAATGAATGTGTATGGGTATTCATTGGTATAAAAGAACACATTAATAATACTTGGTTGCGAAACACAAACTAAGTAGGAAAAGTGGAATGTTAGGCGTAGTCCACGAACATAAGTATTGGTGAAAAGAAAGTGTTCGGTGGTGCCGCACCTCGCTATAAGCGGTTGAAAGACTACCGCAGGTGTAGGGGCGTGACAGTTGGTATTAGAGCTCGGTTGGAGCTGATGTTAGAGCAAGGTTGCTCATGACGAAGTGACAATGGAAGCAGGTACTTGCAGGTGAAGGAAGTTGGTTTCACACATAAGTGGAACAAGGGCCAGTTCATGATTGCAGGGAACTTGGCGAAGCTGGTGAATGGTGAAACATGTTTAGCAGGGGTGAAGCTTAGTGCTTGGGCCAAGCTGAACGACAAGGCATGGCAAGTTTGAAAGAATGCGAAGGGAAGCTCTTGCTTACCTTATACAAGTTGAAGAGGTTGAAAGAAGAGAATCCCCGGATTCGAAAAGAACTTGAAGTCTTCGAAAAAAATGTTGAGGACGAACTTCTTCAACTTGGTTGGACACTGGAGCAAGGTGAAGTTGCAAATTGCGCTATCAAGGAAGAGAAAGCTGTGATGATTGAGGATGTTGCAAATGTGACAGTGATGGAGGATGAACTTGAGATTGATCAAGTTGAACCAGGATCGTGCAGTTTGCAGACATGGATGGATGAGGATACTCATATGGAGGAGCCTCATGAGGATGAAGTGAGTATTGATACTTGTGTTTCACTTGAGCATTTGGTAGATGGACCATATGCAGGGAAGGGCAAAGCCAGTTTGCTGATGCAAGGGAGCATCTTACCATGGATGTCTATGATGAGACCTCGTATGGAGAAGCAAGGATTGTTGATTGTTGCAGGACTTGTTGGGGTTGTTTGTGACCTTATGGTAGAAGGTGCAAAGGCCCGTGACAAGGGAGGAACATGATGATCGTTGTGGAGGATTGGGTCATGCTTTAGCCATATGGAGAATTGGCTAAGTGCCCGGCATGACTCATGGACAAATTGGAGGGCATACACTTGAGATACTTGGGTGGACTTCTCATGGCTGAGACCAAGAGGTAGTCTTGGTGGAACCTTTAATGGGGGAGCTATGATGGAGAGACTCATGTGATGATGATATGGTTTGGTGACCGAGTTCACTAGACCAAAGATTGTCGACTTGGATGAGGATGACCGATTGTTGTGATGGGTCTACTTGGTTGGACTACATGGGCAACTTAGTCATGGACATCAGGTTGGAGACATGGAGCATGGCAGTCTTATGCAGGGACATGATGCAAGAGCACTTGTAGAGGTGTCATAGGGGCATCCAATGAGGAGTGCTAAGGCAAGGATGTTGTGCAGATGGATTTGCTAGCGTGACATGGAGACTTATTACTTATGAGCTGATGGAGAGGTTGTGCACTCTTATACAACAAGGCCATGGACTTGGATGGAATTGTGAGCAGACTATGGAGCATTCCTACTACATGGAGAGTTGAGGCATCTTGCAGAGACCTTTGGGCCGAGACTTGTATGCTTGCTAGGATGTTGGCTGGGGATGACTTATGGAGCTCATGATGACATGAGATTGTTGTGACTTTTGGGGACTTCATATATGGTGGACTTGGGGACACTTTGGAGCGATGGAGTTACAACGATGATGATGCCTTGGTAGCAACACTTAGGCATGGGTTGAGCCGAGACTCAACCACTTTTTACACATGGGAGCTGATTGATCTATGATCATGGGCAACACATGGATAGATGAGACAGGTGTATACTTGTTTCTATGGCAGACTTTAGGGATGACACATTGCAGATATGATGGAGGTTGCTTAATGGACCTGGATGTGGCACACCGAGAGTTGAAGATTGATGAGATGATCTCTTCATATGGAGGAGATACACATATGGATGATGTTGGGATAGATGTGGCTGATTTCATGCAGCACATTGACACTAAACATCATGGACAGCATGTTGCAGATGAGATGAGCGCTACTTCATGGACCTGAGCATGGCTTACACTTACATGGAGATGGACTCTTGATCGAGTTGAGGATGCGACGGGATGTCATGAGAAACGACTGGTGGTGGCATGAGGATGTGTAGTCCCATGGTTTGGGCGTGACAGTTGGATTAGCTACCCAATTAGTTCAGACATGGGGGAGCTCAGTGTACAGAATGATGTTGTTGTTGGGTTGACATGTTGACACATGGCAGAGATGTGTTAGCATTGTGTTGGAGTATCATGGTAGCAGTTCACATGAGGATGACACATGATGAGGTTGACACAAGATGTTGCAAGAAGCATGTAGCTTGAGATGGAGGGACCAGCCTTCCATGATGGAGAGTAGCATGTGGAGATTGTGACAAGGTGATCGATGGTCATGGATCGAGATGATCTTTGATGTATGACATACCGACAAGGTGTATACCTTGGTATGGTGATCTTGGTGACAGTTGGTTACCGGGGTGATGCATGATGGAGACGGTGGTTCTACATATGTTGCAGAGATGTTTGCAGTATGTGGAGGAGTTGACATCATGGATATTGATGATCTTGGTGGATGATATGTTGTCGAGGACGACAACGACTTCAGGTGGAGGAGGATGTAAGGTCCTACAGCTCCAGCATGAAGTGTGACGGTTAAAAGTGCAAGCTCCTTCGAGATATGCGATGGACAATGCGCATAAGGAGGGGAGGCAAACACGTTTATATGGCGGTGGATGTGTGTTAACACATATGGAGGCCGGCATGATAACTTAGGGGCTTTTGCGATGGAACAAGGGCATGGGAGAGGTCGGCTGGGCAAGCTACGACCTCCCCCTTCAACGCATATATATTGTAAGGCGTTGGAACTGTTTTGGACATCATTCGATCATCCAACACTCGCTCAACAAAAGAAGAAGTGCATAGGACAAGTGAAGGCGCAACAAAGGAAGGAGGGCGCAAATTTGGAGATGCGCCCGTTCTTGGGCGAAGCCGCACGGAAGTGAAGCGTACCTCTTGGTTTTGGGTGAAGGGCGTGGGCAGGGTCGCTCGCCAGTAGGAGAAGGGCGTGCACGGGTTTGTGGCGCCCGCATTGTGCGACGACTTGGCACGGGTTCTTGGGTGGCTTGGGTGAGCGCCCGCCCGTCGTGCAAGTGTGCACGGTGGGTGACTTGGTGAAGTGTTGAGATTGTGAACGGAGGTGTGTCTCGGGTAGAGGCGCCTGTGTGTGGCGACTTGGAGGCGCACCCAATTTGGGCAAACGACAAGATCGTGAAGCGAAGGTTGGAACTGGAGATCGTAGAGTTGGGCAGGCGGTACTACATGCTGTTCACACAATTTGGGCATTTGCCAAGAGTTGGCAAGTGGGACTTCGTGTGGGCAGGTGTACATGGTTTGGGCGTTTGCGACCAAACGAAGAGCGAACCAGCGAAGATGTGCAACAAGGTGAACGAAGAGTTGGTGAGTCATGCGGCGACCGTGCGGAAGTGCCGACGAGCTGGGCAACCGAGTTTGCCGAAGTTGGAAATTTGGCTAAGTATAAATTTGAGGTTTCCTAAGGACTTAGCCTATATTTTGTAAAAGTAAAGATTGTATAATATATTGATATTCGGGCAGACTCATATTGTAGGGAGTTGTCCCTCCCTTTATACTGTTGTGCATTTCTCTTGTTTAATGTTGTTGATAATGAATGTGTATGGGTATTCATTGGTATAAAGGAACACATTAATAATACTTGGTTGCGAAACACAAACTAAGTAGGAAAAGTGGAATGTTAGGTGTATTTCACGAACATAAGTATTGGTGAAAAGAAAGTGTTCGGTGATGCCGCACCTCGCTATAAGCGGTTGAAAGACTACCGCAGGTGTAGGGGCGTGACACGTTGGATACAAAACCGTTTTGTTTTACAGGTCTCAACCCTCCTCAATTAGATGCAAAGTATCTTAGATCTCGAGGCTCTCTTCTAAGAGGTTTCCTTTCAACAGATCTATAGAGAGCAGAATGTTGATCTTGATGCCCTCTCCAAGCGTGCTCTCTCACTTTTGCCTAGCTACATGTTTTTTGAACAGATCATGGACGAATCTATTTGTAGTGAGGGCTCTTTTACTTTTGTTTGATTACACTCTGTTTTTTTCTTGTGGCCTTCATTGCCTTTCAAGTGGCAGTTCCATGTTTTCTACCTTAGTTATGATTCTCTTTCTATATTTCTTACAATTTCCCTTGATGGTATGTTTGTGGAGCATAATATTGTATGATGTGTTGGAGAACATTACAGTTATGTTTTTTGTCGAAAATGAAACAAGGGTCTTTTTCCTTGGCCCATGATAAGATGACTATATGTAATATTAAGCAAGGTTTAAAGTATACTAGAACTATGAATATGTAAAACATTTCATCTATATATGAAAATGTTTAAGTTTTTTCTTCTTAAAAAAACAAATCCAAAAATTGACATATTCTGCACAATTTATTCATTAATAAATCCAAAAATTGACATATTCTTCACAATTTATTCATTAATAGGGCTATAGCTCCAGAAATATTTGTTGCCATCGTTAAATCACTTACCACTGGTTCTTGGCTACTTGCGCAAAGTTATCATTAACACCACTTGAGCACAGCACAAACTCAGATAGTACCTCCGGACAAGATATCGAGAACATGGGAGCTTGCTTTTCAACTAAGGCCAGCAAGTTTTCCAGCGTGCCATTTGGACACAGTCCCGCAGGCATAGAGGTAGATGAAGTCAAGCTGCGTTGTGCGTTGAAATGACAGCGAGTTCGGTTCTGAATGGCTATTCTTCATGTTTACAGTGTAGCTCCCTCTGTTGAAAATAGTGGAAATTTTCACGGGTTTGGGAACCCATCAAATGTTTAGTGTGCAGACAAGACAAGAGAAACCATTAAAAGAATCATGTGAATCAATGGATGGCTTGGTGTGGGTTTGCGCTGGAGCAAACTGAATTAATTTTGATAGCCTCAGTTTCACTTGTATAAAAGCTTCTCGAAGTGTCGATATGTCCGAGCGGTTAAGGAGACAGACTTGAAATCTGTTGGGCTGCGCCCGCGTAGGTTCGAACCCTCCTGGCGACGTTATTTTGATGTCTAACGCTCATGGCAATTTCAAGGGGGACGGTTAACTCGTCTGTGAGAACTCCATGAATAATTGCCAATCTATCTGTTACTGCTCTAATCTTTTCCTAGGCCTCCTTCCTTTAATGTACAGAAAAACTTGTTTCGAACTCATTCAATCACACCACCAGGGGATGCGAGGTTCATGGCGCTGCATTTCGGGTTTTGATCGAAGGATTCGTGGCCTTCAAGAGTTTTCTGCTCGAGTGTTTGAAAACGCAAGGGTTTGTGTATGTAGGCTTCCAAAAGGTCTTCCGAACCCTCACGAAAGCAGATAGCAGCGCTACATCAAGCGTCTTCTTCGAATATCTTCAGCATCTGCCATTGATTAAGAAGCACTCTCTTCACATATCCTCCACGAATCAAATTTTACATGTGAATTCCGTTGATTTCCATGCCATTTCAGACCTTTAAATGTGAATTCCATTGATTTCCATGCCATTTCAGACCTTAAATTTAATAAACTTAATCTTAGATTGATGCACATTCTTCTACAGTTTTGATCAACATACGCATATTTTCCAATATATAGAAGTCCGAGTTACAATGCTCGGCCAAGGAGAGGGCATTACTGTAAAAGAAGCCCGAGTTAGAGCCGTCCACTAGAGAGAGGGAGAGGGAATTACTGGAAAAGAAGCCCTCCCCCTAGTTCCAGGGGGAAGTTACGGTGGTCGGTCGAGAACTGATCCTACAAGCCTATTGGTTCACGATATCAGTCGGGATTACATGGATATTTTTCACGCAACATCGATTCCTTTAAAGATTACAAAATTTGAAGTAGGTTTTAAGGGAAATCAATTCAATTTGTTCTTAACAGAGTAAAATATAAGTATTTTGAAGGTACCAGTTTGTTGGTTTTGATAGACTCTCAAATTTAATCAGTTTTAGAGGTAAATTAGGCCAAACTGTTCTGAACGGACACTGAGATGGTCAGCGTTTAAACCATTCTTAAAAAAATATCAAGGACTTCGAATTGAGGAAATTCCTTCATTGTCGTAATTTGCAGGTGGAAACATTCAATTCATGTATTCTTTTGCTTAAAAACTGATCAAGATGTTAAACCTTCAAGTCATTTTATTGTATGCCTTTGAAATTTTGAAATAGTGTGAAGATGATGATGTACCTATGCGTTAAAAATATGTTTGTGTTTTTTTTACCTTTTCAGTGCTGGGATTTTATTGAGAAAAATGATGTGTGTTTTTTTTTTCTCTCTTCTCGGTGAAATTGTATGGGACTCGCATTTGGGTTCATTTATTATTATTAGAAAACAATATAACTCTGATAAATTATGGTACGGTGTGTTTAGGTAGATTTTTCTTTTAATTGGTATATATAAATTGTGTTTTGAAAATAATGTAATGTCGAAAGTATATAATTAATGATTTTTATTTAAAAAAATAATAATTTAAATAATAAAATTTTGGTATTATATAAAAAATGATTAGAAGTTTTAGTTGGATGAATGGCTTAAAATTGTTTTTTGTTTGGCTAAGAGTTCGTATTTCTTAGAAGTAACGAAACAGGTTAACTGTTCAAACCTTTCATTTGGTCGGAGTGAAAGTCTGCCCCTTGCATCTAGTCGGAGTAAAAGTCTGCCCCCTTATGGACAACCAACCAGTAATTCTAGATAGCTTGGTTTTCTTGAATAACATGAATCAGCCTACATCAAGTGATGACTATCCTACTATTAATTTGACAAGTAAACTATGATAAATTTTGATTTATTCTAGTAAATAGCTTGTTGAATAGTAGAAACTATCATAATTATTAAATTAGGTTGAGTTATCACATACTTCAAACTAGTTGTGACTTGTTAATAGTAGAAATTGTTAAGATTATTAAATTGAGTTGGGTTGTCACATACTACAAAGTAGTTGTGGCTTGTTGAATAATAAAAACTATCAAAATTAAGTTGTGGCTTGTTGAATAATAGAAACTATCAAAATTATTAAATTGGGTTAGGTGGTCACATACCACAAAGTGACTTGTTGAATAATAGAAACTATCAAGATTATTAAAGTAGGTTGGGTTGTCACGTGCTACAAAGTGTTCATATATCTTTGATAGAAAGTGGATGCTTGATATATTAACAACAAAAGAGAGTGGATGCTTGATGTATTAACAATCTTAAAAAGATTATTATAAAACTATGTTAAAATAAAGTATAAAAGCATGTAATTTTACTTACCATTAATGGTGCAGCAATGATAAAGCTATTAATATGACAAATTTGACTTTATGCAAATATTTTGCCAATTGCTCTTCTGGGTAAGTTATGCCAATAGGAGTTTTATCATGATTTTTTAACCGGTTCGTCCTTTCCAGTTTAATCCAGCATTCATGCTGTGCGGATCTCACCATCGTTCTTTCCGGTTTAATCCATCATTCATGCTGTGCAGATCTCACCAGTGTTCTTTCCAGTTTAAGCCATCATTCATACTGTGCGGATCTCTCCAGCAATGGTGAGATCACAGGCGTTAAAAGAAATCGAGTTACCTTTGTGCCCTGGGTTTTTCAGGGAAGAATGAACAACAGATTTTATATTAAATAAAACCAGTGCCCTGAGTTTTTCAGGGAAGAAAGAACAATGGATTTTATATTAAATAAAACCAGTTACTTTTGTGCCCTGAGCTTTTAGGACGAAAAAGCATAATTGTATTTATATAAAAAATATAAACATAGCATATAAGTACAAACATAGCATAATTGTGCCTTGAGCTTATCTATGTATCTATCTATTAATCACAGTTTAGTTGAATTTTTTTTATTTTTCTGTTTCTTCTGAATGATGTTTTTACGACGTAGAATCACTCAGTTTATAAAGGTGTTAGAATTTTTTTTATTTTTTCTGTTTCTTCTGAATGATGTTTTTACGACGTAGAATCACTCAGTTTATAAAGGTTTTTACTTGATAACGGGTGTACATGTGTTGCCTGTTTTGAAAAGAAGAGTGTTGCCTGTTACCATAAGAAAAGTGTTGCATTTTTTCTGTTGAGAATAACCATGCTTATGTTAGAAATTAATGGAGAATAGGTTACTTAGTTATGATTTCTTCTTTATTTGACATTCAGTTCCTATTAATTAGGAATCTGTTTTCTGCTTATGTATCTATTTAATTCCTGATGATTAATGAATAAGTGAAGCGAATGCATTTGCTGGAGGGAGCTCCTGGTGATCTGCACCTGTGAGCTCCCGTGTGTTTGTCTACACTTTTGTCTTCTGCATTTTTTATCATGGTATCGGAGCAATAGGTCAGAGGCCTGTGTGTTGTGTGGTTGCCTCTTTTGTGATGAGATCGTAACAGCCCTTCAAGGAGATCGGAAGCATTTCTTTTGTAGATCGGCGCACTGGAGGTTGACAGTCGAGATTGTTTCAACGTGGCAGAAACTCTTCTTCTTCTGTTTGGCATCTTCTGCCTTGGCGGCGTGGAGTTGCCTTCAACCTAGTCGTGAAGGAGACCAGGATCACCAGGAGGACGGATCGTATAGGGATCACAGTGAGATTGCCCATGGTGTAGCAATTTCGGTGTGGATCGTTTCAGCAGTGGAACATGTGTGGAGAAGCATTTGTTGAATTGGGTTGCGAGTAGAAATTAGCTGAGCTTCATGTCATCTTGTTTCGCTAATAGTCTTCTGAATTTGGTTGTGTATTGTCAGGTCGTATGATCTGAAATCCTTGTTGGGGAGATTGGGGTGTAATTAATTCACCTTGTGAAGAAATTGGGGGTGGGATTCGATCTCTTATTCTCATGTTGCATATTGGATTGTGAATTTTGTTGATAATTCTCAGGCTGTATGATCTGAGATCCCTGTGTGAGGGCGATTGAGATATAATTGATTTATTTTCTGAAGAAATTAGGGCTAGGATTCGATCTGCTGCAACAGCTGTGGAGGAAAGTTGGAGGGTTTCTTCGTTGAGAGTGCGGAGAGACGAAAATAAGTCCAATCAAGGAGAAGCAAGGTCTGTCAAGTTGTAGCAACACGGCTATTACCAAAATTCATTTCCTTCTCGATCTCCATAACACCAGCACTCAAGGTCAGGGTTGAATTTGTGGTTGAGTCTCTTGTGTGTTTGATCACCGTTGAGAGGAGCGCTTGCAAAAGAAGAAAGAGAATTTAGAATCAAGCGAGGATCCACTACTGCGTGTAGCTTGTCAAGTACATTATAAGGAGTAGCCAGAGTGTGTGAGGTGGTGAGCGTGGAGCTCCGTAGTTGGTGCTGGATTTCAGAAGGAGATAGCTGCAAGTCGACCTCTTTGGTCTCATTGACTATTTTCGTGGGCCGAAAGTGGAGCAGGGAAGGTCGAGACCAGTGCTTCCAGATCGAGATCGGTCAGTTGTGTGAGTTCTGTGCCGCGTTGTGCACGTTATGCTCCTTTTCTCATGGCTCGGCACTTGTATGTGCACATTTGTGTATTGAATTGATAATCGTTGCTTGGTGGCTGATATCCACAGATCCATCGTCGGACTGGTGATTGCTTTGCTCGTAATTCAACCATATTCTATTTGTTGCGAGGGTTGTTCTTTTTTTAAGTTGCCGGGTAGCCTGTTTTTTTTCAAAGATGAATTCTCAAATGGCAGATTATTTAAATGAAAGCAGCAAATTGGATGGTTCCAATTACATAAATTGGAAATTTAAGCTTCAGACTTTGCTTGAAGGTCAGAATACCTACAGCATTGTCATCAGTGATGAAAGTAAGCCAACTGTTGCAAATGGTGGAACGAATGCAACAACTCAAGAATGGGAGAAAAGGGAGCTGAAGGCAAAGGTCCTACTAAAATTGTCAGTTAAAGATTGCATCATCCCTCATATTCGGGATTGCAAGACAGCGAATGAGATCTAGACAACTCTCAAAGACATGTATGAAATCAAGAACACCAGCCGAACCTTGTTCCTCAGGAAGAAGATCCTCTCAATCAAGATGGAGGAGAATGAGTCTGTTTCGTCATTCTTATCTCGGATAAAGGAAGTTAAAGATAAACTATCTGATATCGGTCAAACCGTGGCAAATGATGATCTGGTGACAATCACCATGAACGGTATGACAGATGACTATCAGATGTTTATAACTGGATTGAATGCAAGGGAAAAGCCTCCAAGTTTTGAAGAGCTTACTAGAATTTTGCTACATGAAGAGGAAAGGAGGTCGTCTCTCAAGCCTCAAGATCCAGATCTTGCATTGATAACAAAGTTCAAGGCAAAAGGGAGAGCAATGGCTGATCAGAGGAGGGGCAACACATCAGAAATGACACCATAAGGTATGACCTCGTATAGAAATGACTCTGCTCCTGAATGTTTTTATTGTGGTAAGAGAGGCCATATTGCTAAATTTTGTCGCAAGAAGAAGGCAAATCAAGAGAGGTACAATCAGAAAAGGCATGCAGGTCATTTGGCAGATGCAGATGCAGATACAGACCCAGATCAGAATCTGGATGTTAGACTATTTATGGCCGAGGGTGACACTGCTACTGAGGAGGATGAATCAGATATTTGGATCATGGATTCTGGAGCCTCCTCTCATATGTCAGGTAAAAAGCAATGGTTCAGAAATTATAAAGAATCCAACACTGGAGTAAAAGTCTATCTTGGAGATAATAGTGGGTACGAGATCAAGGGACATGGAGATGTCCTTGTTACTCTGCCTGATGGTAAGATTAGGAATATATCTGATGTGTGGTATGTTCCTGGCATTAAGAAGAACCTGATTTCTGTGTCTAGGATTACAGATCAGGACCTCAAGGTAGAATTTTTTAAATCTTATTGCATTATTAAAGATTTGTTGGATCAGATGAAGCCCATTGCTACAGGTATCCGCATAGGAGGACTCTACAAGTTGGATGTGAAAAGTACGCCTCAGCAAGCCTTGATGACGTCAAATAAGTCTGCAAATGAAGACGGACTCTACAAGTTGGCTCAAGAAATAAATACCCCAGAAGTTTCTTCTATATGTGAAGACAATATGCCTTGTATTCAGCGACGCGCCTCGAATTTGGGGTTAAGCCGTTCAATGGATTCCAGAGTCGGAGAGGTCAGAAAGGTTCATGTCGTGTATTTCTTGAGCAGAGGAGGCCAGCTCGAGCATCCGCATTTGATTAAAGTTCAGCAAACAACTTTAAACGGCTTGAGACTCAGAGATGTAAAGCGATGGTTGTCGAAAGTGCGAGGAGATGATATGCCGGATTCGTTCTCCTGGTCATATAAACAGAAATACAAAAGCAGTTATGTTTGGCAAGACTTTCGCGATGACGATCTTATCACGCCTATTAGTGACAGTGAATATGTTCTCCAAGGGTCAGAGATCTTACCGTCTCGAGATACAAACAGGTGTTCATGTGACTGCCAAATGCCGGAACGGAATCGCCTGCAGTCGGGAGAACTCCGAAGCGGTGATGAGCAATCGCAATACTCAGATCTGATGTTAGAATTAGATTTTCCTCTACACCAGCAAATTTACGAGGCTTTAGAGAGTCCATACACGGAACTTCCGCCACATAAAGCCCTTCAGAATCATGACGAAAGCGAAGAGAGCGGGCCGAGTGGTGACTATTCTATATGTGAAGACGGAAATGAGTCTGCCTTTGTGGACATTAAGCCGGTCGATGATGTTGTTAAGGCCAAACCTGTGGACACCCCTATTGAGGTCGATGGTGGGACAGACGATTGTTACAAAACAGAGGATGGCGCCGGACAGTTTGACAAACAATTGTCTGCACTAGAATCATATCTTGGGTTGTCTGAGTATTCTATTGCTAAAGCAAATCCGTGTATAGAAGATGCAGCACCTTATGAAATTCCTGATAAAGAAGCAGTAGCAATGATTGAAGAATCCCCTACAAATGTAGCAATGCTCTCAAGTCCTGGTGCTGATGACTGTGGTCATGGTGCTTCTTCTTGGAGCATGGATTGCTCTACTATAGTGAAAGTCATAACAATACATATAAGCTCTGCTATTTTGGCGGCAAAAAGTCCTTTCTTTTACAAACTTGTTTCAAATGGCATGCGGGAGTCCGAACAACGAGATGTCACTCTACGTATAAGTGCCTCAGAAGAAGCGGCTCTAATGGAGCTACTGAACTTCATGTACAGTGGAACAGTAACAACAAATACTGCTTCTGCATTGCTCGATGTATTAATGGCTGCAGATAAATTTGAGGTGGCTTCTTGTATGCGTCATTGCAGCAGGTTGTTAAGGAATTTGTCTATGACACCAGAATCTGCATTACTGTATCTGGAACTTTCATCTAGTGTTCTCATGGCAGATGCAGTTCAACCGCTAACTGATGCAGCTAGAAGTGCGTCTGATATTGTGCTTACTGAGCCAGGGCTGAGTGTTATTATTAGTGTTGTTTTAATAAGAAGGACACAGGAACTACAATTCACTAAGCCACCAGGAAGACTGAAGTTTGATCTGTTTAGGGACATTTTAGGTGTGTTTAAAAATCCCTTTCTCCATTAAGGGGGGATGTTAGAAATTAATGGAGAATATGTTACTTAGTTATGATTTCCTCTTTATTTGACATTCAGTTCCTATTAATTAGGAATCTGTTTTCTGCCTATGTATCTATTTAATTCCTGATGATTAATGAATAAGTGAAGCGAATGCATTTGCTGGAGGGAGCTCCTGGTGATCTGCACCTGTGAGCTCCCGTGTGTTTGTCTACACTTCTGTCTTCTGCATTTTTTATCAGCTTATAGGGTTTAGCAATTAGGAATCTATTTAAGATACGGTCCAGTGCAAGCAGCTTTTCCAATAATGTCAAAACCTAGTCCTACAGCAATGACTTTCACATTCAACTCCATCAAAATCACAATTGGCAGCTCCTCATCAAACATAGCAAATTGCCATCGTACACCAACCAAAGACGTCATCCGGCCACAAGTAGTAAACTAAATGAAGTAGCAGCAGAAACCTTCCCAACTTATTGTTCACTGTCAACAATATTATCAGAGTCAGGGCAATCAACAATTATAAAAATGGATTTTGCAACAGCAGGCAGTGCCGGGCTTTCAGCAGAACATATTGTCGTCACCACAACCTCAAGTGATAATTCAGCAACAGAACCAACCACGACATTTATCCTTAAGTTCCCATCATGCTCAACATGCTATAAAGTAGAATATTCACCACTTGTGGCAACAACCACTATTCAGGTGTTTGGTCAACTGGCAACTGTAGCAAGTCAGCAGTTATCTTGAAACCACCACCAAAAGGTGATAAAGCAACATCAACTTTCGCTAACAGCAGTTAATGAATCAACTTCAACTACATTATGATTATCAACAAAAGCAGTGCCACTTAGTACAGAGTAATAAACTTTCCGAGCAACAGCAAACTGATCTCAGAGGCCATCTTCCCTGAAGTCACTTCAAATAGATGAAATATGAACATAATTGAAAAGAAGGAGATGTAGCTCACAGGTGTGGCCTGCACCTGGAGACTACACTCACAAAATAGAGAGATCACTCTTGTACACTCTATTGCCATCAATGAAAAGATTACATCATTAAATACAACTCTGGAAATCATGAAGTGGCAACCACACTCCTAAACTCTAGGATCAAATCCTAAACTAAGGAGATACATTACAACTATGTAACCATTTCTCCATTAATACAAAATAATATTAATTATCTTCAACTCCCCCCCCACCTTAATGAAGAAAGGGTTCTCCTAAACTCCTAACATCCCTCTAAACAATACAAATTTCACTGGTGCAAGAGGCTTTGTAAAAATATCAGCCATATTGTCACAAGTTTTACAATATTCAATAACAATTTCTTTTGACTGTACTTTCTCTCTGATAAAATGGAGCTGAGTGTCTATATGTTTGGTGTTTTTATGGAACACTGGATTGTGTGCCAATTTAATGGTGCTCTGGTTGTCACTTTTGTTGGAAGTAGAATTCTTTTGTTCTTTTCCTGCATCATTAAGAAGCCTTCTCAACCAGATCGCTTCACACGTCGTTGCACACAATGCTTGATACTCAGCGTCACACAATGACAAGGCTACAGTACTTTGCTTCTTACTGCTCCATGCTATGACCTCGGATCCTATGTTGAATGCGTAACCTATGATGGACCTCCGATCATCCAAGTTACTTGCCCAGTCTGAGTCTGAAAAACCTGCTAGAGTAACATCAGATGTGTCAGTGTATAAAATACCATAATTAATAGTACCACAAAGATACCTCAACACGTTTTTTGCTACTACCCAGTGACTTTCAAGCGGTTTTGACATGAATTGGCTCAACACACTAACAGAGTATGCCAAGTCAGGTCTGGTTGTTGTAAGATATATCAAGTTGCCAACCAGCTGTCTGTACATTGTAGCATCAACCTCTTTAGTGCCATTGTCACTGCTCAACTTCAGATTCTGCTGCAAAGGTGTCGCTGCTGATCTACACTGATCCATACCAAACTTTTGCAACAGATTTCTGGCATACTTCCCTTGGGTAAGAAAAGTTTGCCCAGTACCTCTGCATACTTCTAATCCCAAACAGTAATGAAGACTTCCGAGATCTTTCATCTCAAAAACTTGTGCCATAAGCCTTTAGATTCCTCTGATTAAATCATCTGCATCTCCTGTTATAATCATGTCATCCACATACAAAGAAATCAAAGTAATATGCCCCTGATTATTGTACTTGGTATACAAATTTGGGTCATTTAAACTTCTATGAAAGCCATGCTCTAAAAAGAAAGAATCAACTTTTTCGTACCAAGGCCTGGGTGCTTGCTTTAAACCATATAAAGCCTTTTTCAATCTACAAACAAGATGTTCTTGCCCCTGCTTTACAAATCCTTCTGGCTGTACTAAGTAAATTTCCTCTTTTAAATCACCATTTAAAATTGCAGACTTAACATCAAGCTGGTGTAATTCCCAATTACATTTAGTAGCTAAAGAAATAAGCATTCTGATTGTATTTAACTTTGCTACAGGTGCAAAAGTATCATCAAAATCTATACCTTCCTGCTGTGAATATCCTTTTGCAACCAGCCTAGCTTTTAATTTCTCTATACTTCCGTCTGCATTCATTTTTGGTTTAAATAGCCATTTACCTCCTATGGGTGTTTTATTCTTAGGCAGCTCAACTAAATCCCAAGTATCATTTCTAAGAATTGATTCCATCTCTTCATTCATTACAGCCCTCCACTCCTTAAATTGACTATCTTCTTTGTAATTAGTGGGCTCTACAATGTTCAAAACATTTGACATTAAAGCATAGTCTCTCAATTTTAGTGGCTTTTGAGTCTTCCTACCTGATCTCCTTGGTAGGGGACTTACCTCAAATTTGTTTCCTTCTGCTTTAACTGGGCTTGCATTATCACCTTCTTGTTGTTCTTCTTTTTGCTCTTCTTTCTGCTCCTGCTCTCTTTCATCCTCGCTGCTTTCCTCTAACAACAATGGAATGTGCCAATCATCACCAACGTCATCTTTCCCTTCCTGTACCTGTTCATGAAACACTACATCCCTGCTTGCAAATGTCTTACGAGACTCAGGATTGAATAATTTATATGCTTTAAATTATGTTCCATAACCAACAAAGATGCATCTAACTGCTTTAGGGTCTAATTTATTCCTATCAACTTTGGGTATATGGGAAAATTCTTTTGACCCAAATACTCTTAGATGGTTTACTGCTGGTTTAAATCCATATAGAACTTCAAAAAGGGTTTTGAAGCCAAGATACCTGGTAGGACTTCTGTTCTTCAAATATACAGCAATGTTAATAGCCTCTGCCCAAAAACTATTAGACATACCCTTACCTTGTAACATGCTCCTTGCGCACTCCACCAAGGTTCTGTTTTTGCGCTCTGCAACTCCATTCTGCTGTGGTGTGTGTGGCACTGTATACTGCTGAACAATCCCGTGAGATTTGCAGAATTTCACGAATTCCCTTAGCTTGTATTCTCCCCCTTGATCAAATCGGAGAATTTTTATACTCTTACCAAACTGTTTTTCCACCAAGGTTTTAAATTCTATAAAGCACTAGAAAGTCTGACTTTTATTATTCAGAAAATAAACCCATGAATATCTAGTGCAGTCATCAGTAAATAACAGAAAATAATATGCTCCTCCTAGCGACCTTGTCTGCATAGGTCCACATACATCAGTGTGCACTAGTTCTAAAATATCTGTTTCCTTCCTCCTATCATGCACAAGAAATTGTTCTTTATGCATTTTTCCTAAGGCACAACCATCACAATTTAACTAAATATTACAAAAGATAGGGAGCCCCTCAACCATACCTTTCTTCTGCAATAACATGAGGTCATGCAAATTCAAGTGACCGAATCTCTTATGCCAGAGTTGTTCGACTGTCGATCCTCCTGCAACCATGGCTTGCTTTGGTATACTTTTTGCATCCAGTTTGTATAGGCTTCCAACTCGCATGCCTGTTGCAACTATTTCATTCCTGCAATCCTTTATCACACAATGAGTCTTGAAGAACTCGACTTGCATATCTTGATCAGCCATCATGGATACAGATATCAGATTTTTCTTAATTCCAGGTACATATAAAACATTTTTAAGGTGACTAATTTTTCCATTTGGTAACTTGACTGAAATCACCCCATAACCTTTAATCTCGTATCCACTATCATCTCCTAGGTATATTTTTGATCCATTTATACTTTCTTCAAGACTATCAAAAAATTCCTTTTTACCTGTCATGTGAGAGGATGCTCCGGAATCGACATACCAAATATCGTCCTCATTAGATGCTGAAAGGGCACAGTCGACTGTGAACAATCAAAATTCATGACTGAAGTCTTTATCTTCTTCTTCAACAAAGTATCCTCTGTGCTTTGCATTTGCCTACTTCCTCTTTGCATCATCAGCCTGCTTCTTATAACATTCACTCTGTATATGACCCTTCTTTCCACAATAATAACATTTCTTTTCAGAATGATTTGCAAGCATACCTTTATGTGAATGTGAATTCTTATGTGATGTTCCTCCTTTTTGCTTTGATTGCTGCTGTGACTGCTTTCCTCTGAATGATCGTCGTTTCTCCATCAGCGCAAGATCATCATTCTGGGGGTTCAGGTTCTGCCGCCGCTCCTCCTCTTGCAGCAAGATCCCTGTCAGATCTTCAAATGTGGGCGCTTTCTCCCTTGCCGCCAATCCAGTAACAAACATTTGAAATTCATCACGCATCCCGCTCAGTGTGATTGAGACGAGATCAGAGTCAGACACTGTCTCTCCGATGGCCCCCAATCCATCTTTCACATCTTTAATTCGCGCAACAAATGCAGTAGCAGTCTCCCTTTCGTCCATCCTCATTGAAAATAGCTTGCTTTTAAGCGCCATAATTCGACTAGTGTTCTGGGTCTGATACAGGCTTTTGATGGTCGTCCAGATTTCCGTGAACATTTTACAGTCTCTGATGTGGTGGATAACACTGTCCTTCACAGACATCTTCAACAAGACTTTGGCCTTGTTCTCTCGTTTCTCCCAATCTTGCTCCTGTGGCCCTGCGTTCCGCTTCTACTCATTGCCTGTAACTATGGACCAAGCATTCGCACCCTCAAGCAAGGTCTGGATCTTAAACTTCCAATTCGTGAAGTTAGATCCATCAAGTTTACTATTCTCGTGAAGGTAAGATTCCATCGTATTACTCATTCTGATCAGATCTACAAAATGAATCTACCCAACAACAAAAAACGATACCTGTCAGATCGATCTGTCACCTCTGCCACCGATCTACAGTGTCTGGAAATCCCGCTCCGATGAGAAAATTCGGCGTTTTCAATACAGCTGAAGAATTGATCTGATCAAAATTGATCCGATCTGCCTCTCCCGGATAGATCTGCAACTTCGCCGATCTGCACCCCTCGCAAATCGCCAAACGAAGATGAGGCTTCCCGTAGATCCCCTTGAAGGTGAGTTGGCGCTCTCCCGAGCGAAAATCCCACGCCAATATAAAATTGGTGCGAGTTAAAATGTCTGGCGCGATTTCCCCCTTAAATTCCGCGCCAATCCAGTATTCTGGCACGGTGGCGCGCTTAATAACCGAATAGACGCGCTAATCTAGAATTCTGGCACACTCCCGAGCCAGAAACCTGCACCAACCCCATTCTACTCAGGAAAAAAAATATTTCAAGTCCGAGCCAGGTGTTCTGCAGTCCACCTACTCAATTGAGCACAAAGCTCTTGTGTACACGTGGCCACAGAGGCACTTAAAGCCACACAGGCAAGCTAGCTACAAAGGCACTTCAGCCACAAAGGTGATAAGAGATCAGGCTCACCCAATCTGAGCTCTAATACCAAGATAAAATGTGAACAGAATTGAAAAGAAGGAGATGTAGCTCACAGGTGTGGCCTGCACCTGGAGACTACACTCACAAAACAGAGAGATCACTCTCGTACACTCTATTGCCATCAATGAAAAGCTTACATCATTAAATACAACTCTGGAAATCAGGAAGTTGCAACCACACTCCCAAACTCTAGGATCAAATCCTAAACTAAGGAGGTACGTTACAACTATGTAACCATTTCTCCATTAATACAAAATAATATTAATTATTTTCAACTCAAATTATAAGCTCTTCAATCCTAGGCACTCTACATTGCATATTGTACAGTAATTCAGGTAAAACTCATCATAAAAACAAAATCAAATATCGATAAATATTTTTCGGATTAATCACATCATTGTGATTAATCAAATCAAATATGTTTCCAAAGAAGAAACAGGTCTTGGATTCAATTTTCTACAGAGTCGCTTCAATTTCTAACTATTAGGGCACTCTAGACAATGTTTCAAACCATTAAATACAATAAAATTGCAGAATCTCACAAAGTATGGTGTATTTCCTATATAACTAACCATATAAATAAAATAGCCAAGGTCACACCTAATAATAGCTAAGGCACTCTGCACACTTGTTTTGGACCATTGAAAAAAAATTACAAAGCCTGCAAATTGTCTAGCTGCAGATACCATTTTTCAAAATTTCCATACATGTGAATCATGATGACCATTGTTAATTGATAATCGCATCTCAAAGCATCCTAATTTCTATATATTACACATCAATTTAAAGTCAAAGCTTCTCCTTAGAGGAAAAATAGTGGCAAAAGCAACATTTCCACTTTTAGGGTCAGTAGTTTTCAATTAAAATTTCCAGCTTGTTCTTCCAGTGCTTTTGCAAAGAAGAGAAGTTCATCATTCAATCACTTATTTATCAGTGATTGTACACGACTTTTCAAGGTAGGATTAATCATTAAACTGAAGTTCTAAGTTGGACCATCCACTGGAAAGGGACTTCAATTTCCGATGCATAATCTTCAAGATAAACATGCCTCAAGTCAATGCACTTATGTTCACATTGTGATAAATTACCGCAACAAATTTTTCCAGCAATTCAAAACTTATAATCTCAGTACCTTGATAGATTCTTACAGCAAAACTTCTGCCAAATTCCAAGCTTTGTAGTTTTAGACCACCTTATCGTGATAAAATTAACAAGATATTTTTTGCAATAATAATCTACTAAAGTCCACATATCCAATCTCTGCATAACAGAGTAGACTTACATATCATTTTATCCTTGTGTTCTTTCAAATGGCCATTGAAGCTTGAAGGTCAAGGGCTAAGACAAAAACTGTGTTAAAAACTTGGTTGGTGGACATGGACAATCATAATTCAGGTCATTATGCCTAGAGATACATATGAGTAATTTTTTTACATAAAGTAAAGGTAAAGTTACAATGCAATGTCATGGGCACCAAAGATCTTGGTCTCCTCCGTTCATTTTATTTAATGGTTGATATCAAAAAAATAAAATTCATGTTATGTTATGTTTTTATGTATTATGTAGGATGCAAATTTTCTGAGTATAATTTCTAACTAGAGTGACCCGGATTAAGTCGTCTTGACGTACTTGCTTAAATACAAAATAGCACATGAAATTTATATTTGTCAATAAAATGATAGGTGAGATGTGGTTTGTATAAATTCTTATAGGCTTTTTTTTCCACAAATAGAAGGAAATAAATTAGTAAGTCAATTGATATGTCTATTTTGAGATAAGGCTTCTAAAATTTTTCATTTTAATTATCAACAATTATTGTGTGGATAGTAGGGATTTAATCTCCGGGGAATATTCTAGAATATTCATAGTAGTCTACACAAATTAAAGGTTGAGATTTATCTCCAAAGTAGTTATGCCTTGTGAGTTATGGTGTTTGGGCATGTGGTATTTGTAGTGTCCCGCCTCTAGCCACGCAACACCAATCATCCAGCAGTGCATAACTGTAATTAAATTGATTTGTAAAAGTGTAGACATGTAATTCATCCAAATTTATGTCTTGTACCTAGCAATTATAATTAAAAATGAATGCAATACTACATGTCGTGAATGCATTACTTTTCACAAATAAATTGTAAGACATAAATTCGCAGTGGAAGTAAATACACAGTAATGCAAATAATCAGAACCCATAAATCTAGAGTTTTAACACAAGAAAAGCAATAATTAATCATGGTACATAAATATACAGTTGAACATAAAAATTAGGAACTTAAATGATAATGAAAAGCCAACAAGTTGTAGGCTCTACATTTTCCTCCCATCCATAGGCCTAGTGGTTCATAAGCTCAACCACCAGTCACCCCCGAGTTGGGACAACAAATCCATAGGCAATAATCGTAAACCAAAATGAAACCCTGGTCGAGGCACCAACCCCAGTATCCAACCACTAACTCACGTCCCCCTAACTGACACGCAAGTGGTGTAGCCCAAGTCTCTCATTGGTGCCCACCTTCCAAGGCAACTTATAGTCAGCCAAGACGATTTCAACCCACAAATTTAGGAGCTCTGTTGTTTTCTAGGCATCCAAGTACCAACAGCCAAACCAAAATAACTCCATAGCTAGTGCGAGAGCCCCATTAGGACTCACTAGCTGTCTCTGAACCAAGTTCCCAAACCAAAACTCCATGGCCACTCAGCCATAAACAAGGCCAACAAACCCTTAGAACACCAGGCTCCCTGGAGCCAACCTATGGGCTCACATCATAAACAGGGTGCTTCCCAGCGGTACAATTAGCTGAATAACCGCACCTTAGCCAGTCTGAGAGTCCACCCTAGGACTCACTGACTAATCAATAATTATCTCCATGAATCAATTGAAGCAATCCAATCAAACATAAACTACACTTATTTATATATGCATGGTCCTAACTTGTCATGTGGCACCCTCTAGAACCCACGTGGGACCGAGGTGCACTTTTCACCAAAAATACCCAACTATTGCCTTTTTCCATGGAGTTACATATCTCATACTTTTTCCACGGAGTGGGCTCCGTAGCCAACCTTATTTTATTAATATCATGATATATGGAAATTTACAATGTCAGGGATGATAACCCTGAAAACACCACTAAAAATAACTACATGGGCACGCAGGCCACATAATAAAACATCTAGCTCACCAAGATAAGCGTCAAAAATATCTGGCTCAACATCCTAATATCAAAAGTATATATATTTACATTGTCAAAAACAGGTGGGGGTATTTTATACATTGTCCCCAATGCACCGTATATACAAATATACAAACATACACAATATATCAGTAAAAAATGTGAGGGTATTCTACCCTCATGATTTTTTATTTCTCCCATACCACATCATAAAGAACGGGCACGGTCCTTTATACCTTTACCATGCCTATGGCTCAATTCCGGAGCAGTTTGACCTTGTTATCCAAGATTCGCACCGGCTGAACTTGGAAGTCTCCCACAGGTTCTATCATAATTTTTTTCCAACCAATAACATGATTAGTGCTAGAGACATATTTCTTAAGCAACAAAACATGAAAAACATCATGAATATGCAGATATGCAGGCAATGTAATCCTATATGGAACAGGGTCGATCCTCTCTGGGATCTCAAATGGCCCACAATATCTAGCTGCCAACTTGGCACAACTTCCCAATTTTAACAAGATCTTCTTTGCTTTTACTTTCAAGAATACACGTTCTCCGACTTTAAATTCCCTATTTGTTTTGTTTGTGTCTGTGTAACTTTTCTGCCTATCCTGGGCAGTTTTCAAATTCTGTTTGATTTTAATCATCTTCTCTTCCATGTCTTTGATCAGTTTAGGATCCACCATAATCCTATACATTAGGTTGCTCCAACTCACAAGAATATCACATTTTCTCATTTTTAATGATGCCTAGTACCTATTATTATATGCAAATTCAACTAAATGGAAGTAGTCCTCCCACTTGGATGGCTTCTCCATCACATATATCCATAACATATCTTAGCCTATTTGATTTACCCACTCAGACTATCCATATGACTAGGGATGATATGTTGTATTGAAGTTTAAATTGGTATTGAGTCCTTTAAATAAATCAATCCAAAAATTAAATGTGAATTTTGGATCTCTATCTGGAATTATTGCCTTAGGCAACCCATGAAGCCTGGAAATTTCTCACATATAAATATCTGCAATATTTATTGTGTTATGCATTGAATTTACCAAGATAAAATGAGTGGACATCGTAATCTTGTCAACAACCACCATTATAGAATCATGCTCTTTCAAAGTTCTGGGAAAATTAGTAATAAAATCAATTGATACCACCTCTCGCTTCCACCCAAGAATGGGAATTGGTTGAAGTAAACCAGTTGGGTGTTTATGCCCGGATTTCACCCCTTGGGATTCCATGCACCCAATGATATAATTAGCCACTTCCATTTAACCCTAGCCAATAAAATTGCTTCTTAACAATTGTCAAAGTTTTATGGTACCCCGACTAACCAACATACGACACCCTATGCATTTCTTGTAAAATTCTTTCTTTTAATGTTGGTATATCTGACACATAAAATTTTCCTTTATAAAAAGCATATTCAATGCAAGAGCATAGACCCCACCCCAAACCAAAACTGATTTTCTCAGACTTCCATAAGGGAAACGTGGCAATCCTAAACAAAGGGCACGAATTCCTTATATTTTTATGTAATTGTAAATGTTTATAAGCCTTTGGAAGGCTTTCGTGGTAGAGGGCGAGATTCCTCTTTTGTTAAGGTTTTTTTATTTCTCTTTGTTTTATAATCCACTTGCAAGTGTGTAAGGGGAGCTAGCTAGGTCACTGTAAAAAATGTTAGGTTGAGGGTCATCAGGCCCAAGAGGGTATAGTGATGTAATTTTTATCTATCTTCATGGTTACCATGCTCTGTCTGCAAGTCCTCTTGCCAAGACTCTTTCAAACCCCGATTGGGTAGTGCTCAAGCCACAACGATTTCATTTGAAAAGTTTCTCGGCGAACTGTGTAAAGGGAGAATTTACAGGGCAATTAGCAGGTTTTGTCAAATTACAGGACAAATAGTAGAGCTTGGCTCAGAGAAGCATAATTTGTCAATTTTTAATCTTTTTGAGCTCAAGAAGAGCCAAGATGGGGGTTTTTGAGCATCCTGAACTCATTGTAGGCATCAATTTTTTTTATTTGATCACTTTATGATGGAGTTTTTGCAGGATCAAGTTTTTTAGTGCTAGATACAATTAGTGTTTTGAGGCAATTTGAAGGCATTTTGAGCATGGAGAGAACCTCATTAGGGGTTTTCTAGCCATCTAATTTCATTTGTAGAAAATGTTACTTTAGTAGAACGACCCTTTTTAGTTTTTCTGATTATGTGTTCATGAGGGAAGCTCTTTTCAGTACTTCAATGTGGAATTGTTGTATGTTTTTGTCCTTGAATTTCATGTGGAGTACAAGGACCTAATGTTTGAGCCCTTTTATGTTGACATTTTCATGGCTTGTTGTAGGGAGTGATATTTTTGGAGTGAGAATTCTTTGTAGAAGAAACAAGCCACTCTCCTATCAACAATTTGTATGTACATCAACAATTTGTATGTACTCATTTGCCACTGAAATCAATAGAGTGCTCTAGCTGTTGGAGCACGCTCGGAGGCATAGCCCAGGAGGGGTGAACTCCGTCATTAAATATTGATGTCTTCTCTTCATGTTTTGTCATTTTGAGTTGCATGTGAATGTGTTACTCTTAAAATTTTATATGAAAACAAAACTCACCATCTTGAAGAGGTTGTGAAACTTTTTTACCTTTTAAGACCCATTTTGTTTACTTGCAAAGTGTCAGAGGACAATCAAATTTTGAGAGGAGAAGTTCTCCTCCATTTTCAGATCAGGTTCTCGTGTGAATGTGATGGCTACGCTTCTCTAGCAATGCCAACATGGTTTTTATTTTTGGATTTTTGGATTTCTAGTTAATTGTTGCAATCAAAGGCCAAGAAGCCAAGTTTTGTGGGCCCATAACCCACAAGCTCCCAAAGTGGAATCCACTAGGGTATCAAAATTGGCAGACCCCTAGTTCGGTTTTCATCAATATCCTCCAAAACCATTTCGTAATCTTGGTATTTTTGTTGTTTTGCACCTTGTTGTAAATTATTTTAATCTGCATATATTGCTGGTCTAAATTACCAACCTAGAGAATCCTTGCCATTAAATATGTTTTGTAGCTACTAACCTTTGCAACATGCATAGCATGCAATCTCCGGCTAAGTGCATTAGCCACCTGATTTTCTTTTCCCTTGATATATTTAATTTGAAATCGTATTCTGATAGCAATTCTAGCCACCTGATTTGACAAGCATTTAAATTTGGTTGCTCAAATAAATGTCGTAACCCATAATGATCAGTCTGCAATTAAAATCTTTGGCCCATGAGATAATGCCTCCACATTTTTAGTGCATGAATAATAGCTAAAATTTCCAAGTCATGGGCAGCATAAGTCTTCTTGTGCTCTTTTAATTTTTTGTACTCGTAATTGATTAATTGCCCATTTTGCATGAGCACACAACCCAATCCTTCTTTGCACGCATTTGTGTACATGAGAAAATCTACATTCAGATTGGAAAATTTTAATACTGAAGCTCTAGCCAATAAATCTTTCAAATGTTGAAAAGTTGCTTCACACTCAGGTGTATAATCAAATTTTACACCCTTTTTCTACATTGATATAAATGGATATAGTATTCTCAAAAACCCTTCCATAAATCTCATGGAATATCCAGCTACGCTCATAAAAGACCTTACTTCCATAACATTTTTTGGAGTTAACCATACTCTGATAATCTTAATTTTCTCCATATCCATTTCTATTCCATTCTTTGAAATAATGTGACCCAAATGATGGATTTGTCTTTGGTAAAATGAACAATTACCCAGCTTAGCCTACAACTAATGCTCCCTAAATACCTACAAAACCAATTTCAAATGTTGTTGATGCTCCTCTTCAAATTTTGAATATATTAAAATGTCATCAAGAAAAACAATGACAAATTTATCCAAATTTTCTCTGAAGACTTTGTTCATTAAACATATCAAAACTCATGGCACATTAGATAATCCAAAATGTACAATAGTGAACTCTTAATTCTTGTAATGAGTCTAAAATGTCATTTTACTGATATCTTCTTCTTTAATTCACGGTTGGTGATATGCAAATCTTAAATCAATTTTAGAAAATGTGTTTGCACCCTGTAGCTGATCGAAGAGGTCATCAATTATCGACAATGGGTATTTATTTTTAATAGTAACTTTATTTGGATATCAGAAGTCAATACACAACCACAATGTACCTTCTTTATTTTTAACAAAAAGAACCGAAGCATCCCACGATGATACAATGGGGTGTATATTTCCCTTATTCAATAATGCTTCCAGTTGCATCTATAATTCTTTGTTTCAGAGTACTCATCATGTACAATGCTTTAGATACCAAAATAGCTCTTGGCACTAGGTCAATAGAAAAATCGATCTCCCTCTTTGGAGGTAAACCAGGTATTTCTACAAATTCATTAGCGAATTCTTGTAGCACTGGGTAAGTTTCTATATTAAATTGTTGGTAGATATTTGATTCCTCCAAATGGACTACAAGAATCTGACATCTTTTCTTAAAATTCTTTTTCAATTGCATGGTTGATATCTCTCTGATGGAAATCAGCCTAGGAATTCCTTGGATTTGCTTCTGTTATCCCTCATCATCAACACAATTAAAGGACTTGTTGTAGCAATCAAGTATTTCATGGTGCTTTTCCAGCCAATCCATGTTAATCAAACAATCATATGCACCCAATGAAATTACATTCAAGTCATTTGTTGTTCTCATCCCATTCATCTCAATTGGGCATTCTCTAATTAATTATGTAACCTTTCTCTTCATACTTGTAGCTAGTTGTACTAACCAAGGTTTGACATATTTAAATTTCTTCAGATTAAATTTTTCAACCAGATTCACATTAACATAAATATGGTTGGCTCCAGTATCAATTAAAATACTAATGGACTGATTTTTTACCTTACCTTCAACTTCTATCATATGTGCTTGATGCTCCACTTGCCAATTATCCAAAGCTACATAAATTTTGGGCATGTCCTTTCCCACATCATCCACATTTGCTTTCATTGGCATGTTGTGCACAATCCTCATCTTCTTTTCTTTATGAGGAAAATCTCTAAATCGATGGTCTCCTTACAACCCCAACATTTACTACATGGAAGTTGAAGCTTCTCGCTTGAATTATCACCCCCTTTTGGTTGGTTAGAAGCTTGGGTTGTTTGTTGGCCTTCCTTTAAATTATTCTTAAATGGAAAGGGTTTGAAACCCTTCTTTCTTTGCTCCATAAAATTATTCTTTTTATTGCCCAAAGCTTTGTGCAAAAAATATCTATTATTGTTTTTCTCATACATTTGTTCTACTTTTCTCATGACTATCTCCAAGGTTTTAGGTTCGTCATATTTCAACTTATCAGCATAAAATGATAGAAATCCATTGAGGCATCTTTATATTTTAATATTTTCATCTTTAATGAAGTGTATATACCTTAATAAGGCAACAAATTTCTGTCCATACTCTTCTATGGTCACGTGTTCTAGTTGAAGATTGAAAAATTTATGCATTTTCAGCTCACAGTAACATTATGATAAGTACTTCCTTTGGAAATATTCTTTAAATTTCCTCCAAGTGATCTGCCTTTCATCCAAGTGCTTAATTGCCTTGAGTTGCTCCCACCATAGATTAGCCTTTCCCTTTAGATGATATATGGAAACTTTGGCCTCCAAGTTTGAAGAGTAATTATATAGTTGAAGATATTTTCTCATCTCTAGAAACGAGACTTCAACCTCCTCTCCTTTATTTTTTTTTCCAATTAAAGGTGGGACATTTCATTTTCCTCAGCTCTCCTTCCAAATTTTCCTTGTGTGATTTTCTTCTTGACTTCCTAATAGGTGACATGCTAGGGATGTTCGTGGACTCAGATGTATAATATGCCCTTTTTTTTCCTCCCTGTTGAGTAATGTTGTTTATGAACAACACTCTTGGAATGCCTCAAACTCCTAGTGCTTCTTTCCCTAGCTTTGGCACTATGCTTGTATGCTAGTTTAGAATCAGTTTGGTGGCCCAATTCTCATTTAATTTTGTTCAAAGTCTGCAAAATTTGATGATTAATCTATTGTTGCTTCTTCATCAGTTTTTCTTTGTCAGCTTTGTAGTGAAGCACTTCCAATTTGAGACTCTTGACAATTTCTTCCAAATCTTCACCCTTTAGTTGGTCCATTCCATGATCATTAGATTCAGTTTTATCATTACTCCTGCTTATATTTTCATCTCTCACCTCTTCTTCCTCACCATATGGAATTTGGGCATCCTCTATACACCTATTTGCCATTATGTAATTTCCCTAAAAAATTCCTGTAGGTTTTCCTAAAAATTTTGCCCAAAATTCTTGTTAAATTCTGAAATTTGGGTTTACTAGGTTGTAGGCTTCTCATCAATAGCTTTCCATTTACAATCTACTTGTGTTATTCTAATACCCGGGCTGAATGATATACGCTTTAAAAGATTGCATCATGTTGTTGGAGATTTTTGGAATAGAACTGTGTAGTATTTGTGATCTGTCCAATGTTTCGAATGGTAACTTCATCCATCATCAGGGAACAAACTGTTAAACTAATTATTGCCCCCTAAAAGCTTTTGTAACTTTTTTTTTAAGTTTTTCCATAATATTTTGCCTCAAACCAAATTTCTAGGTGGATGATTGTATCTGCAAGAAATTATCTTTCCAATAACTTGTTGAGTCGAGAGGCTCATTCTACAGTGCAATGTGGAGGCTATGTGTAAGTATGTTTTTTCTCAACTTGGGGTTGACGTGTGTTCCTCTTAAAATAAAATAAAATATTCTCTAAATAGAAAATAATTGTGAGCAATAATAAAAAAGAAAAAAGAAAAATTACACATTGTATTTTGCACTCTAAAATAAGTTTTCACGGGAAAAAATGTGATCCCTCGTGGCTCATTTTAGATCAGTGCTTAAGATGGATCTATGTTGGTCATATTCCCAATTCCAATTTATGAGTTAAGGCTCATTTTAGATTTGTGCTTAAGATGGATCTATGTTGATCATATTTCCAATTCTGATTTATGGAATATACATTAGGGGCTTCAAAAATTTAACTAATTTTCTCAAATTCTTCCATACCTGAAAGTTAATTTTTAACATGTACTCTTCTTTTAAATGTAACTAACTATACTTGTTGCATATAAACTCCTTTTTCCTACTTCATGTGATTCTCTATAATCATCTCCTTCCTCACACTTCCTTCAACGTCTCATTGAAAAGTAAACTTACCTTCTTAGTCTATTGGAAACAAACTTACCTTCCTAGTCTTTTTTTACACGTGAATGAACATATTATCTTTCTGTGTGACCATAAGATCCAAGTGTCTATTTTTATATATGTATCTTTTTAAAATTATAAAAATGGTATGTATATAAATATATATTAATTAAACATAATACAAACTAAATATATTACATGTAATACTAATAATATACAAATTAAAATATAATTGTTTTTTATAAATAATTAATTAAATTATGAAATTATATTAAAACTAAATAATTAAAATAAAAATGTAAATGTAAACTAATTTCATTTCATGCATATCTCTGGCTTTATGACACTCAAAAACATATAAATTAAAATGTGATAATAAAGAAAAATAGCATATATATATATATATATATATATATATATAATAGAACACGTGGAGTTTCTTCAGCCAGAATATTACGCGATGTATATATTTTAAAATGTATGAGAGCTCTCTTTCGGCCCCCTCCACGAGTTCCCCCCGAGACCTGTAGACCCCATGACCCAAACCTGTGATCGATCAAAGGTGCACTTATACAAATAATCAGATGGCGAAGAGACTTGCATGGGCATTAGGGCAAAGTTGTCGCGTGAAAGATCTAACGGCTGAAATCGCGTCGCGTCCATCCGATGTTGGTGATCATTTTCGAGTCCCAACGAGATCGCCTTATACCGGGCCTCCTGTGACCCGACCCCACCCAGCTTCTTCCTCCCTCACGGTTCCGGTTCTTCACAACCAGGCTCCAGCTCCAGCTCCAACTTGTAAGCCCATCGTGGCTCATTCCTGTCATGGCAACACACCCGGAGTATAAATATTGGTCACAATTTGATTATATTGACCTCGCCTTTGCATACCCGTCTCCAAACCATAGGCCCCTCTACTTGCGCAAGGCGTTCTGCGAGTTAAATAAATAAATCATAGGCTAGGCTCCATCTGGGGCATATTTAAAACAAAGCATTTTAATACAACATCGAAGCCTCCAATTCGTCCCCCCTGTTAGACTTGGGCATATTTAAAACAAAGCATTTTAATACAACATCGAAACCTCCAATTCGTCCCCCTGTTAGACTTAACACTTGGAGTCAAATCAAATTTTCAAATAACTGGGTTATATATATATATATATATATATATATATAACAATTAAAATTTAAAAATTATTAGAAATGGAAGCTGTGAATTACAATGCAGTTTAAACTACTCGTAATTTTGACTGTTCAAAACTTAAAATTTATACGAGTATCAAAAAGCGAATAATTATAATATATATATATACACACACGAGACAATGATTAAAAATATAATTTTGGCTTTATTAAGTATTTACATTCATGTGGATGATTAAAAATATACTTTTGGCTTTATTAAGTATTTAGAGGGATCAAATTTCTTGAAGTGCAATTTTTTTTTAGTATAAAATTTGAAGAAATGTTTGCACTTAGAGAGATTTGATACCTCTCGGCACTTAATAGATCCAGAGTTAAAATGGATCTACGTTGGCTTTAGTCGTGTGCTGCCAAGAAAAATCTATCATAGATATGATTAATTTTATCAATAATATGTAAATACATCTAATATCAATATAATCACTTTAAATATGCTAAATATGTTTGAGATTAATCTGGTCATTTAAATTTTAAATTTTCCTAGTTACTTCAATTTGTTGACATGATAAATATTGTTAATAACTTTAATGATGAAAGTTGATGAAATAAAAATTTTGGATGCAAAGTGACAATGTACTAGTGTTGAATGATAGAAAATGTGAATAAAGAATATAGTCAATTAAAAATAGTCTTCATTGTGATTAATCTCAAATTATTTTCTTCTACTATTCTTATTGTCACCCTTGTTACTTTTGTCATTTTTTTCATATTGATTATATGAAAATGACAGGTTAAATCGTAAACCATTTAAATAAATAGTCTTCATTGTAATTAATCTCAAATTATTTTCTTCTATTATTCTTATTGTCACCATTGTTACTTTTGTCATCTTTTCATATTGATTTAAATAAATAGTCTTCATTGTGATTAATCTCAAATTATTTTTTTCTACTATTCTTATTGTCACCCTTGTTACTTTTGTCATATTTTCATATCGATTATATGAAAAGAAAAGGTTAAATCGTAACCATTTAAATATTTAGCTTGAGTTGTTGTAGTAAACATCATACTTGTCTCTCTTGCTCTCCAATATTAATAGGTTGAATTATTATAACAAAAAACTCAATTTACATTGTGAATAATATTATGTGCTTACACTGAAATCAATGTACAATGTTAATCCAATCACTTTAATATTAATGTACCATCATACATCCAATTACATCAAATCAGAAATCAACATCTACACTGAAATCAATGCATCTAATACAAGCAATCAAATAATATTAGAAATCAACATCTACACTCAAATCAATGCATCTAGTGCAAGTAAGCAAATAGGATTAGAAACCAACATCTACATTGAAATCAATGCATCTAGTATTAGAAATTACCATCTACACTAAAATGAATGCATTTAGTGCAAGCAATCAAATAGGATTAGAAACCATTTACATTGAAATCAATGCATCTAATGCAAGAAATCAAATAGGATTAGAAATCACCATCTACATTGAAGTCAATGCATTTAGTGCAAGCAATGAAATAGGATTAGGAATCATCTACACTAAAATCGATGCATCTATTGCAAACAGTCAAATAAGATTAGAAATCACCATTTACACTAAAATCAATGCATCTGGTGCAACAAATCTTCTTCGGTCTCTCCACCCTCCGCATATATATATATATATATATATATCTTCCTCCATCTCTCTTTCTTTGTCTCTCTATCTCACTCCCCCAACCACGTATGTTCTCTCACTCCACATTTATCAATACTTTTGTCCCTGCCTCCATCTCTCATTCTCTCTCTTCACCTTCCATCAATATCTCTATCTCCCTTTATCTCTTTATATCACCCCCAAAATATACACTCTCTTTCTCCAATCTATCTATCTATCCCCCTCTCTCTCCCTCTCTTCCCCTTCTCTGCCTCTCCCTCACTTCTCTCTCTTTCTTCCTGTTGTCCTCTCTCTCCATCTTACTTATCACTCCCTCTCTCTCCACCTTTAACATAGTTACCGATGAAACGAGAACTATTACCTCAAAACCGGTACTCAAGCCCAAAAATCCAAAAAAAACGTGAAAAAAACCCGAAAATGAAAATTGTTTATGCCAAAACAATGTTTTTTTACGATAAATTTTCAACATTTTTTAAAATGGAAGTAAAAACCATTTCTTTTTAAAATAGATGAAAAAAACACCCGTAAAAAAATTGGTTATTCTGGAATAACAAAAAAAAAAACGGGTTACAATTTTGACATTTTTTAGCAATGGAGTTAAAGAGAAAATATCCGAACTTCGAAAAACTGTAAAATTCTAACAATTCTCGGAAATGATATTAAAGATAAAATATCATGTCTCGAATCTTGATAATTTCAACTATTTCCATCCATGTTGTTAAAAATTAAAATATTATGACTTAGAAAAACATTAAAATCTTGACAATTTTTCAACCATGCAATTAAAATCAAAGATTATGACTACAAATAATTTTCAAGTTTTCAAAATATTTCAAGCATGACATTATGAAAAAAATTATGCCAAAAAAATTTAAAAATGAACACCCAAGATTAATTTATTTTTTAAATGCAAATTATATAACGATTTTAAAATCTTAGCTTAAGACGACTCGATACATTGCAACAAAAAAAATTAAATCAACCATCAAATTGACACGCGGTGTAGGTGAACTCGGTCCATTGTAATTAAATCTTAAAGACATACCATGAAATTGATACATTGTAGGGTAAACTCTATCATTATAACAAAAAATTTAGAATCAATTATCAAATTGCCCATAATGGGATCGTGTTAGACGAGCATCGACACAGACCTGGTAGAAAAAAATGAAAATAAAAACCAAAATAAAAAAATGAATGCATAAAGAAATAAACATGAAAAATACAAAAGAAAGCAGAAATTCATTGAGATATTGGAAAAAAACACAGAAAAATAATACAAAAGTTTTTTTTTTTAATATTGATAAAAATGATAATAATAATAATAAACAAATTTTAAATATTGAAAAAATAATAAAAACAATAAAAAAACATAAAAAATAATATAAAAGAAAACAAAAATTCAAATATTGAAAAAAAAAAAAAAACAAAAACAAAAACACAAAACATAATACAAAACCACCAAAAATTATAATTAAAAAAGTAAATAAATATATAAACATAACCTTTTTTTTAAATAATAACAAGAAATAAAGCATTAAAAAAACTTATAAACATTATAAAAAAAACCTTTAAAAAATATAAAAAATTACATAAAAATTAACTTATAAATATAAAAAATTAGATAAGAAAAAGTTTTAAAATATCATAAAATAAATAAAAAATAAACATAATTTAAAAAAAAAAAAAAAAACATTTTTTAAAAATAAAAAACACATTTTTAAATAATTTTTTTTTTAAATACGAAACATTTAAAAATAAAATAAAATAAAATACATAACTAAAAACTTGAATTGAGTTGAAAAAAAAATTAAAAGAAGAACAATTAAAAAAAATCAAAATCAAAATAAAACAATTAAAAACTAAAATAAAATAAAAAACAATAAAAAAATAAAAATCAAAAATCAAAAGAATTAAATTAAAAATTAATAAAAAAAATATTTAAAAAAAATACGACCACTCCCCGACCGAGTTGGCTGCGAGCGCAGACAGGGAGACAGTTGCGTGGAATCAACTTGCCATCCCCCAGGCAGGGTTGGTCGTGGGCACGGGCAGGGAGGCGATTGGACGATGCCACCTCCCCGCCCGCGCCCGCAGCCAACCCCGTCAATGGGTGGCCGTTTTATTTTTTTATTTTTTTTTTATTAATTTCTTTTATTTATTTATATTTCTTTTAACTTTTGTTTTTTTTTAATAACTTTTTTTGTTTTAAATTTTTTTTTGCTTTAAATATTTTTATTTTTTAATTGTTTGGTTTTGATTTGTTTTATTGTGTTTTTTTAATTTAGGTATTTTTAACTTTATAACTTTTATGATTTTTTTAGTTTTTTTTTTTTTTTTTTTAATTTAAATATTTAATTTTTTTTTCAATTTTTTTTTGTTTTTTTCGTTTTTTGTTTTCTTTTTAAAGGTATATATATATATATATATATATATATATATATATATTAATGTGGTTGTATTTTTTATTTATTTATTTTTTAATTTAAAAAAAAAATGGTTATGGATGTATTTTTTTTTATTAATATTCATTTTTTTTTTAATTTTATGGTTTTTTGAAATATTTTCCTTTTTTTGTTTATTTTTATTTTTACAATTTAATTTTGTGGTTGAATTGATGCTTTTGTGATCCATAACATTCATAAGAAATATTTCGGCATAAATCACATGCAGAAAATATTTGTCGACGCGTTTTGAACCAAAAAGTGTGGTTCATCATCAGGACAAGTTTTTAACATGCTAAGCTAGATCTATTTCTTCAACTTGTCCTGATAATGAACCACACTTGTTGGTTCGAAACGCGTCGACAGATATTTTCTGCATGTGATTTACGCCGAAATATTTCTTATAAATTTAATTTTGTTTTATTTTTACATTTTTATGGGTGTCTTTTTGGTTTTTTATATATATATTTTTTTATTATTTGAGTTTTTTTGGTCATGTTTTTTATTTTTATTTTTATGTTTTATTACCAACATGAAAATCACAAACATTTAAAAAAAAAATCCACACCTGATACATCAGAAAATTTGAAGTGTAAAAAATAAGCCCTTTAAACAAAAAGGGTTGATTGTGCATCAACCATTTTCAAAATCAAGATGAAAATCACTAACATTTAAAAAAGGTGTTCATACTTGCTATATAAAAAAAAAAATTACAATATAAAAAATAAACTCTCTAAAAAAATGTGTTGATGCTACATCAACACTTTTCAAAATCAAGATGAAAATCACTAACGTTTTAAATTAAATGTTCATACTTGATACATAAGAAAATTTAAAGTGGTAAAAATATGCTAAAAACAAATGTATTCTCTCATCACCACTTTTCAAAATCGGATGATTTTTTGTTACCTCAAAAAAATGGGTACTAGTTCATTTTCTCGTTTGATCGGTAATTATGTTCTTTATCTCTTTATGTCTTTCTTCTTACCTCCCTTTCTCTCCCCCTCCAACTTCATCTCTCTTTCCCTCCATCTCTCCACTCTCTCACATCCTCTCTCTTCCTTCCTCTCTCTCCCTTTCTCTCCCACCTCTTTCTCTCTCTTTCTTCACCCTCGAACTCTATTACTATGTCCCTCCCTCTCTCCTTCTCCCCCCTACTCTCCATCTCACCTTCTTTGTCTTTTTATCTCACCCCCAAACATACACACTCTCTCTCCATCTCTCCCTTGGCACTCCCTTTCTCTCTCCACTCCTCAATCTCTATGTCTTTCTTCTCCCCCTCCAACTCCATCTCTCTATCCATCCTCTCTCCTCCTCTCTCTCCCTTTCTCTCCTACCTCCCTCTCTGTTCCCCCATCACACACACACACACACACTTTCTCTCTCTTCCTCTCTAATCCTCTCTCTTCCCCCATCAATCTCCTCCTCCTCTCTCTCTCTCTTTTCCCTACGATCCTCTATCTTCCCCCATCACATACTCTCTCTCTCTCTCTCTCTCTCTCTCTCACCAACTATGTTACTATATCCCTCCCTCTCTTCTTCTCTCCCCCTTTTTTCCATCTCTCCTTATTTGTCTTTTTCATCGTACCTATAAACATACACTCTCTCTCTCCATCTCTCCCTTGTTACTCCCTCTCTCTCTCCACTTCTCACTCTCTATTTATTTCTTCTTCCCTCCATCTCTCCCTTGTTACTCCCTCTCTCTCTCCACTTCTCACTCTCTATTTATTTCTTCTTCCCTCCATCTCTCCCTTGTTACTCCCTCTCTCTCCACTTCTCACTCTCTATTTATTTCTTCTTCCCTCCATCTCTCCCCCTCAATCTTCATCTCTTTATCCCTCCCTCTCTCATCCTCTCTCTCCCTTTCTCTCCTACCTCCCTCTCTCTTCCCCCATCTATCTCTCTCTCCCTCTCTCTCTCTCTGCACTCCAATCTTCTCACTATCTCCCTCCTTCTCCCCTTCTCTCTCTCTCTCCATTTTTGTGTATCCCTTTCCCTCCCTTAACCTTCTCTACCTCTCTCTCTCTCCTCTCCCTCTTCATTGCTCCACTCACCTCTCCTTCAGTTTATCTCCATCTCTCCCCCTATCTCTCCACCTCTATCACTCTATGTCTTTGTTCTCCCCTCCCATATATATAGAGAGTTAATATATATCATGATATATTATAATATAAAAAAATTAATATTGTATTAATCAAAATTTATTAAGTTTAATAATATTAATATTATAATGTATTAATATGAATAGTTGATTTAATAATAATAACAATAAAATATTAATATTATGGTTAATAATGTTTTTTTTTGCATGGTATTAATAATAATTTGGCCCATGGTATTTGGCACATAGACTTCACCTAAATAAAACCTCTTTAAATAAATAGTCTTCATTGTGATTAATCTCAAATTATTTTCTTCTACTATTCTTATTATCACCCTTGTTACTTTTGTCATCTTTTCATATTGATTTAAATAAATAGCCTTCATTGTGATTAATCTCAAATTATTTTCTTCTAATATTCTTATTGTCACCCTTGTTACTTTTTTCATATTTTCATATCGATTAAATGAAAAGGACAGGTGAAATCGTAACCATTTAAATCTTTAGCTCAAGTTATTGTAGTAAACATCATACCTTGTCTCTCTCGCTCTCCAATATTAATAGGTTGAATTACTATAACACAAAAATCAATGTACATTATCAATAATATTTTGTGCTTACACTGAAATCAATATACAATGTTAGTCTAATCACTTTAAAATTAATGTACCATCATACATCCAATTACATCAAATCAGAAATCAACATCTACACTGAAATCAATGCATTTAATGCAAGCAATCAAATAATATTAGAAATCAACATCTACACTCAAATCAATGCATCTAGTGCAAGTAAGCAAATAGGATTAGAAACCAACATCTACATTGAAATCAATGCATCTAGTGCAAGCAATCAAATAGGATTAGAAATCACCATCTACACTGAAATGAATGCATTTAGTGCAAGCAATCAAATAGGATTAGAAATCATCTACATTGAAATCAATGCATCTAGTGCAATCAATCAAATATTATTAGAAATCAACATCTACATTGAAATGAATGCATCTAGTGCACGCAATCAAAAAGGATTAGAAATCACTATTTACACTGAAATCAATGCATTTAATGCAAGCAATCAAATAGGATTAGAAATCATCTACACTAAAATTGATGCATCTATTGTAAACAATCAAATAGGATTAGAAATCACCATCTACACTGAAAGCAATGCATCTAGTGCAAGAAATCTTCTTTGGTCTCACACCCCTCCATCTATATCTATATCTATATCTCCCTCCATCTCTCCTTCTTTGTCTCTCTATCTCACCCTCCCAAACACATACGTTCTCTCACTCCATATTTATCAATACCTCTGTCCCTCCCTCCCTCTCTCATTCTCTCTCTTCTTCCCCCTCTTCACCTTCCATCAATATCTCTATCTCCATTTGTCTCTTTATATCACCCCCAAAACGTACACTCTCTTTCTCTAATCTATCTATCTATCTCCCCCTCCTCCTCTCCCTCCGTCTCTCTCCCCCTTCTCTGCCTCTCCCTCACTTCTCTCTCTTTCCTCTTGTTGTCCTCTCTCTCCATCTTACTTATCACTCCCTCTCTATCTCTCCACCTTTCTCTCTTTATGTCTTTCTTCTTACCACTGTCTCTTTTCCCCTCCAACTTCATCTCTCTTTCCCTCCCTCTCTCCACTCTCTCACATCCTCTTTCTTCCTTCCTCTCTCTCCCTTTCTCTCCCACCTCTCTCTCTCTCTCTCTCTCTCTCTCTCACCCTCAAACTCTATTACTATATCCATACCTCTCTCCTCCCCCCACACTCTCCATCTCACCTTCTTTGTCTCTTTATCTCACCCCCAAACATACACACTCTCTCTCCATCTCTCCCTTGGAACTCCCTCTCTCTGTCCACTTCTCCCTCTTTTATGTCTTTCTTCTTCCCTCCCTATCCCCCCCCCTCCAACTCCATCTCTCTATCCCTCCCTCTCTCCTCCTCTCTCTCATTCTTCCTCTCTCTCCCTTTCTCTCATACCTCACTCTCTATTCCCCCATCACACACACACACACACTCTCTCTCCAATCCTCTCTCTTCCCCATCAATATCCTCCTCTCTCTAAAGTTCTCTCTCTCTCTGTCTCTTCTACATTCCTCTCTCTTTCCATCTCTCTCTCTTTTCCCTTCAATCCTCTTTATCCTTCTCTCTCTTTGCCCTATGATCCTCTATCTTCCCCCATCACATACTCTCTCTCTCTCTCTCATCAACTATGTTACTATATCCCTCCCTCTCTCCTCCTTTGTCCCTTTCATCTCACCCCTAAACATACACACTCTCTCTCCATCTCTCCCTTGTCACTCCCTCTCTCTCTCCACTTCTTACTCTTTATGTCTTTCTTCTTCCCTCCATCTCTCCCCTTCAATCTTCATCTCTCTATCCCTTCCTCTCTCATCCTCTCTCTCAAGTCCTCTCTCTCCCTTTCTCTCCTTCCTCCCTCTCTCTTCCCCCATCTATCTCTCTCTCTCTCTCTACCCTCCAATCCTCTCACTATCTCCCTTCTTCTCTCCTTCTCTCTCTCCCCCTCCATTTTTGTGCATCCCTATCTCTCTCTTACCCTTCTCTACCTCTCTCTCTCTCTCTCTCTTCATTGCTCCTCTCACTTCTCCTTCAGTTTATCTCCATCTCTCCACCTTTATCACTCTATGTCTTTGTTCTTCCCTCCCATATATATCTAGAGTTATATATATATATATATATATATATATATATATATATATATATATATAAATAACAAATTTAATATTGTATTAATAAAAAGTTATTATGTTTAATAATATTAATATTATAATATATTAATATGAATAGTTGATTTAATAATAATAATAAAAGATTAATATTATGGTTAATAATTTTTTTGCATGGTATTAATAATAATTTGGCCCATGGTATTTGGCACATAGGCTTCACCTAAAGAAAACTTCTTTTTTGAGTGTTGGTAAATATAAAGTGGATTATGGAGTAAATATAAAATGAGGTTTTATTTATTTACCACAGCTATGGTTTATTTATAATTTTATTTATTTACCACACCTCTTTTATTTACCATGGTATTTGGCCCATAGGCTTGGTATATAATTAGATGTTGGTTTCTAATCTTATTTGATATATTTTTATTTATTTCCCATACCTCTTTATGCCTCTTTTATATTTATTTATTTACTATACCTCTTTTATAAATATGATATTTAGCCCATGGTATTAAAATGGTATTAAAGAGGTTTTATCTTTTTACAATACCTCTAGTTTATTTCTATTTTTATTTATTTACCATACCTCTCAAGTAAGCATACAAATGAGTTTTATTTATTTACCATGCCTCGAGTTTATTTATATTTTTATTTATTTACCATACCTTTTTTTAGTGTTCTTAACCCTCTTTATATTTTAAATTTAAAATGTGTTTATACATAATAATAATTATATTGATTTTTAAATAGGGTGGACATTAGATAAAAAATGTTAAATGTTAAACATTACATTTTTAAATAGGGTGGATATTAGATAAAAAATGTTAAATGTTAAACATTACATGTTTAAATGTTTACATGAAATCTACCCCATCTATGTTTACCTTTTAAGTGAGATCTATCTCATACATGTTTACATGTTTAAATGTTTATGAGTTTATGCTTTTACGTGATATCTACCCCATACATGTTTACGTGTTTAAATGTTTACCAGTTTACGTTTTTACCTGAGATCTACCCCCATACAAGTTTACGTGTTTAAATGTTTACGATCTACCCCATATATGTTTACGTGTTCAAATGTTTACCAGATTACATTTTTACCTGAGATCTACCCCCATACATGTTTACGAGTTTACATGAGATCTACCCCCATACTGAGTTGTAGCTCGATGCAGTAAAATAAACAAAAAAAGCAACACCATTCCACCCTCAACTTTACGAGTTTACGTGAGACCTAAGATCTACCCCTATAGTGGGTTGTATCTGTTTACGAGTTTACGTGAGATCTACCCCCATACTGGGGTTGTAGCTCGACGCAGTAAAATAAACAAAAAAAGCAACACCATTCCACCCCCAACTCTCCTCCAATGTTTAAGCAATTTAAGTTTTTACCTAAGATCTACCCCTATAGTGGGTTGTAGTTGTTTACGAGTTTACGTGAGATCTACCCCCATACTGGGTTGTAGCTAGACGCAGTAAAATAAACAAAAAAAGCAACACCATTCCACCCCCAACTCTCCTCCAATGTTTACGCAGTTTAAGTTTTTACCTAAGATCTACCCTATAGTGGGTTGTAGCTCGATGCAGTAAAAGAAACAAAAAAAAAGCAACACCATTCCACCTCCAACTCTCCTCCACATGCATTCATTCCTGATCAACATTCTTATGGAAACAATTTTAAAGCCCACCCATTCCAAGTGTGAGGTAATTAAAATGTGCATGATAAAACATGTAACATATGAAAGCAACAACATTCCACCTCCAACTCTCCTCCACATGCATTCATTCCCGATAAACATTCTTATGGAAACAATTCAGAATGTGCTTGATATAACAAGTAACATATGAATGAATGAATGATGAATGATATTTTAACTTCTACGAGACTAAAAATAGTCTATGGGACCACCAACATCTCTCTTTTTCGCCTTTTGCAATTCAATCATTTTCTTATTCACATTGATGATGAGCTAACCCAACCTTTTAAGAGTTCTGTTATTAAAAATATATTACCAAGGGACCGATGCTAACTGTCTTTGATGTCTTTGAAACCATCACATTCCAAAATGAAATGATTTTCCGATTCCACTACCCCAGAAGTACAAAACTTACACATTCTTCTCAAGCTTTTTGATGTATTTTCCACCGTTTTGTTTCGGATGCTAACATACTACTATAATTGTCTTTTATGTCTCTAAAAGCATCACATTCCAAAATGAAATGATTTTCCGATTCCACTACCCCAGAAGTACAAAAAGTACACATTCTTCCCAAGCTTCTTTATATCTTTTCCACCCTTTAGTTTCACACCAAAGTTGGTGCGAATTAGTTCTTAATTGAGTAATAAGAATCTTTGCTCTCCACTAAATATTAGCTCATATTATACATATTACAAATCATATATATATATATTACAACTCCGCATGTGATTTTCCTATATCATTTTGATATAGATATTAATGTAAAATTGATATTACAAATCATATATATATATATATATTACAACTCCGCATGTGGTTTTCCTATATCATTTTGATATAGATATTAATGTAAAATTGACGGGAGGGAATATTAAATTATTCCATACAAGCGTAAGCCTTGTATCGTCGCTTACCATTTCATAAAAAAATTATTACGAGCATTATAAGCCCATGTAACTTATTATGTCACTACAAGTGGCATTTAGTAATCACATCGTGATATTATTTTGGAAGTAGTACAATAAAGAAATCCTATTTCTAATCTAAACGTTTGACTTTGGTGTTTTCAAAACGGTGACATCAGGCCGTAGCACCCACCGGGGCTACAGAGCCCAAGGCGCGACGTCACTTGTTCTTCTATCCGCTCCGCAAGGTATGTTTATTGTTTGCATTTAGCTACTGCAGTGGAGTGAATATTTTCATCTACAAGATTCTTAGAGGAATTAGATAAGTCATAAGATAAAACACACTATGAGCGAGCAATCGTTGATCATTGAACAGGTACGTCCTGCATGTGTGGTAATATTTAAAGTGGGGATTTTCGAGATTTGTTTGCTTTAGTTGGTTTATTTAATTAGTCATATTCGATCCCACACACTCTTTATTGGATGCGCAAACCAGAACAAATGGCACAACCTCGTGGGTGATTATCAGAGAGCAGCAGTATCAGTCGCAACATCGTTAACGATGAATAAGTCACGTCGTTCTTTTATTATTCAATGAGGTAGCCTGTTTGAAGTCATTCGAGATCCATTTCATGGTCACATTTTATCAAGCTATGACTGAAGCAAGCCGATTTGGTGGATGAGCTTTAACCAGTTCTCGAGTCCTCTGCTTTGCAAAAATATCCCCAACAAGCCGTCTGAAAGCGGTGGGGCAATGAAGGATCTATTGGAGCAAATAAATATTGGACCAATTTCTTCGAAATGTGGTCCTCTATAGATTCTGAAGTGGGGTTTTCTATTCTCCATTAGTGTTCTCATGTTGATTGTTGTTCTGGATTCCAACCTCCAATCGCCAGTGCCTTCGCCCAATGTTTATAAAGGTTACAGGTAGGTAAGGGAGAAAGTCATAATGGAGTTCTCGAATATAGGGTTGTTTTATCTATGGGACAAGGAGAAGTTGGGACTTTGTGGCAGGGCCAAGGCGCAGTTGGGACTATATGGCAGGGCCAAGGAGTAGTTGGGTCTCTATGACAGGGCCAGGGGCATGGACAACTTCATTCCCTGCTATAATGTGTCTCACAATCGAATTCTTGGGTATGCGAATGGAGAGGAATAAGATTGGCATTGTGGGTTTTCGATATCAATGCAACAATATTGCTTGGTGTGCCTTCTCAAGGAGGGGAAAATTCCACTCAAGAGGCCTACTAGCAAGGATGTCATATGGAGCGGCAATGTGACTATCGGGGATGTCATATGGAGCGACAATGTGAGGATCATCAAAGAACAATTGCTTCCTTTAGAAGTATTACAAAGAGTTACGTTATTATGTACCACAGTCTATACCGACTTCTTTCGCTGTTTGGGTTCCATTTTGTGTTCGTTTTGTATACTGTTGAATTAAAATTTAGATTGAATACTCATTCATAATATCAAATTTCTACATGTTTTCATTGCATCTCAGGTTTTGAGACTAGCCTTAATCAGTGAAGAAGCAAGCATGTTTTAGGTTTCCCTACTTCAAATGACTTTGTATAGTTGTAAGCTTAATTTTGAGCTCGCTAAGTTTAGGGCTCCAATCTAAATCTGGGCTTATCAGGGATCCATGTTGTCATCAGGGCGGCTTGGGGGTTTGCGCCAGACATCTTGAGGAGTTTCGTCGTATTTGCAGCTGAATATGTTGAAAATTCAAGAAATTAAAGAGAGAAGATCGAATTCTGATCATGCTAATATCTGGGCATTGAAGGATGCATTTAATGTTCTAGATAGGGACGAAGATGGAAGTGCAAACACAAAGGATCTAAATACTTTCTTCTCCTCCTATATCGCTAGTTCCAGTAGCAACGGTGGAAGATACATTGTAATAATGTGTGAGAAAGATTTGGTGGAGATGATAGAGGCAGCAGACGGTTCTGCCAAATGTTGTGTCTGTTATGAAGGAAGGTTTTACTCCGCTGATGATGATGATGAATGGCTTCATTTAATTTGTCTTTGGTTGCTTCTGCGTTCAGAGATTAAAATGTTTTTGGTCTGTAAAATCTTGGTAGTTAAATATTCCGTAAGGAAACTTGATTTTAATGATCTTTTTAACAAAATTTTATATTGTGCCATATTCCCTAAGTATTATGTAACGGAACTTGATATTGATGATCTTTTTTATAAAATATTTTATAAGTATTCGTGTGAGCATGTTCTGTTGCATGTTGATCTAAACACCATTGCTAATCACTAAAGCCAGGGTCAATGACAGGAACTGTTTTAGCTAATGTGCTCTCCACATTATAAACCATGTAGTTGTGACTATCTATTGTCATCGTCGATTTAGAAACTGCCTAGGCATCATGGCTGTGTGTAAGTGAACGAAGGGTGCTCGTGTGAACGTGATTCCTACATTGCTTTGGCAGTGTCAATGTGGTTTTTATTGGGGGGTTTTTGGATTTCTTGTTAGTTGTTGCAATCAAATGCCAAGAAACCAGGTTTTGTGGGCCCATAACCCACAAGATTCTGAATTGGAAGCCACCAAGGAATCGAAATTGACAAATCCCCTGGTTCGGTTTCCATCAATATCCTCCAGACCCATTTCATAATTTTGGTATTTCTGTTGTGTTGCACCTTTCTATAAATTATTTTAATCTACATATATTGCTTGTCTAAATACCTTGAGAATCTTGTCCATTAAATATGTTTCGTAGCTATTAACCACTACGACATGCACTCTCTGGCTAAGTGCATCAGCCACCCAATTTTCTTTTCCCTTGATATATTTAATTTCGAATCATATTAGGCTAGCAATTCTAACTACCAGATTTGACTGGAATTTAAATTTTATTGCTCGAATAAATGTCGCAATCCATAATGATCATTCTGCAATTCAAATCTCTAGCCCATGAGATAATGCCTCCACATTTTTAGTGCTTGAATGATAACTAAAAGTTCCAAGTAGTGGGCAACATGATTCTTCAGGTGCTCTTTTATTTTTTTGGACTCGTAACCAATTACTTGCCCATTTTACATGAGCACACCACCCAATCCTTCTTTGCACACATCTGTGCACACCTGAAAATACACATTAGGATCGTCAATTTTTAATACTGAAGCTCTGGAAAATAAATCTTTCAAATGTTGAAAAGTTGCTTCACTCAGAATTTACACCCTTTTTCCACAATAATGTGATTAGATATGCTATTCTAGAAAACCCTTCGATAAATCCCATGTAATATCCAGCTAGCCAATAAAATACTTAACTTCCATAACATTTTTCAAAGCTAGCCATTGTTTGATAGCCTTAATTTTCTTCATATCCACTCTTATTCCATCCTATGAAATAATGTGACCCAAATAATGAATTTGTCTTTGGTAAAATGAACATTTACTCAGCTTAGCATACAACTGATGCTCCCTAAGTACGTGCAGAACCAATTTCAAATGTTGTTCATGCTTCTCTTTAAATTTTAAATATATTAAAATGTCATCAAGAAAAACAATGAAAAATATATCCAAATATTCTCTGAAGACTCTATTTATTAACACATAAAAACTCATGGCACATTAGATCATCTTAAAGTTACGACAATGAACTCTTAATGCCTGTAACGAGTTTGAAATGTCGTTTTAGTGATATCTTCTTCTTTAATTCACAGTTGGTGATATCCCGTATATTAAATCAATTTTAGAAAATATTTTTGTATCTTGTAGTTGATCAAAGAGATTATCAATTCTCGACAATGGGTACTTATTTTTAATAGTAACTTTATTCACTTATCGAAAGTCAATACACAAGTGCAGTGTACCTTCTTTCTTTTAACGAAAAGAACCAGAGCACCCCACGTGATATAATGGGGTGTATATATCCCTTCTTCAATAATGATTCTAGTTGCATCTGTAATTCTCTGTTTCATAGTACTCATCCTGTGCAGTGCTTTATGTACGAGAATAACTCCTCGCACTAGGTCAATAGAAAAATCGATCTCCCTCTTCATAGGTAAACTCGGTATTTTTGCAAATACATCAACAAATTCTTGTAGCATTGGGTAATTTTATATATTAAATTGTTGGTCAATATTTGATTCCTCCAAATGGGCTACACGAATCCGGCATCCTTTCTTAAAAAAAATTTTCAATTACATAGTTGATATCATTCTGATGAAAATTGACCTAGGAATTTGTTGGACCTGCTTCTGCTATCCCTCATTATCAACACAATTAAAGGGATTTTTGTAGCAATCAAATATTTAATGGTGCTTTTCTATGTAATCTATGTCAATCAAACAATCATATGTACCCAGTGAAATTACATTCAATCCCTTTGTTTTTCTCAACTCATTCATCTCAATTGGGCATTGTCTAATTAATTATGTAACCTTTCTCTCCGTACTTGTATCTAGTTGTACTAACCAAGGTTTGGTATATTTAAATTTCTTCGGATTAAAATTTTCAACCAGATTCACATTAATATAACTTTGGTTGTCTCCAGAATCAATTAAAATACTAACGGACTAATTGTTTACCTTACCTTCAATTTCTATCATATGTGCTTGATGCTCTACTTGCCAATTATCCAAAGCTGCATAAATTTTGGGCATGCCTCTGCCCACATCATCCACAGTAGTTGTCATTAGCATGTTGTGCACAATCCTCATTTTCTCTGCTTTATGAGGTCAATCTCTAAACTGATAGTCTACTTACAACCCGAACATTTAAGAGGTGGAAGTTGAAGTTTCTTACTTGAAGTATCACCCCCTTTTGGTTGGTTAGAAGAATGGGTTGTTTGTTGGCCTACCTGAAAACTATTCTTAAATGGAAAAGGTTTGAAACCCTTATTTCTTTGCTCCATAAAAATATTATTTTTACTACCCAAAGCTTTGTGCAGAACATATCTATTTTTGTTTTACTCATACAGTTGTTCGGATTTTCTCATGGCTACCTCTAAGGTTTTAGGTTCATCATATTTCAACTTATCAACATAAAAGGATAACAGTCTACAGGTGCACCTTTTTATTTTAATCTTTTCATCCTTAATGAAGTATACATACCTTAACAAGTCAACAAATTTCCGTCCATACTCTTCCATGGTCATGTGTTCTAGTTGAAGATCGAAAAATTCCTACAATTTTTGCTCACAATAACATTATGATAAGTACTTCCTTTGGAAATATTCTTTAAATTTCCTCCCAGTGATCCACATTTCATCCAAATGCTTAACTACCTTGAGTTGCTCTCACCAGAGATTAGCCTTGTTCTTCAAATGATATATGGAAACGTTGGCCTCCAAGTTTGAAGAGTAATTATAGAGTTGGAGATATTTTGTCATCTCCAGAAACCAAATTTAAACCTCCCCCCCTTTCTTGTTTTTTCCATTAAAGGTGGGAGGTTTGATTTTCCTCAACTCTCCTTGTAACTTTTCCCAGTGTGATTTTATTCTTAGCTTCCTAACTGGTGACACACAAGGGTTGTCATTGGACTCAGATGTAAAATACGTCCTTTTTTTGTTCTTCCCTACTGAGTAATGGTGTTGATTAAAAACACTCTTGGAATGCCTCAAACTCCCAGTGCCTCTCTCCCTAGCTCCAACACTATGCTCGTATTTTAGTTTAGAATCAATTTGGTGGCCCAATTCTCGTTGAATTTTATTCAAACTTTGCGAAATTTGATGATTAATCTATTTTTTCTCCTTCATCAAATTTTCATTGTCAGATGTGTAGTCGAGCACTTCCTATTTGAGACTCTTGACAATTTCTTCCAAATATTTACCCTTTAGTTGGTCCATTCCAAGACCATTAGATTCAATTTCATCATTAATCATACTTATATTTTCACCTCTCACCTCTTCTTCCTCAATGTATGGCCTTTGGGCATTCTCTCTAGACTCCTATATGCCATTATGCAATTTTCCTTGAAAATTTTCCTGACTTTTTCCTACACTTGTTTCCCAAAATTCTTGCTAAATTCTGAAATTTGGGTTTTCCATGTTAGAATTGATGGATAAAGTTACAGTTAGTTGTTTTAAGGATAGGATTGGGACTCTAACATTAGGTCTCATATCCTACTATCTAAGGATTCGTTGAAACCACCCTGTTAGTGTGAAAACCTATATGTACTAGGTTCTTCTGACTAAATAGCATGTGCATCGTGTGAAGTGTTTGGGCACTCTCCAGGTATCTCACCTAGAGAGCCACTTAATTAATAGAATATTGGTTTTTAACATGGTATCTGAGCTTCAAGTAGAAGCAAGGAGAGTTTGTTTCTTGACTGAGAGAGAGGTCCTGGGTAGATCACAACCTCCTCTGAGTCATATAGTCCTTGAGATGATAATCAAGGTTCCCAACTGCTATGAGAAGATCACGTGTGGCTAAGCACTGGTGTTGTAGGTGAGGGGATATCTGCCTCATGTAGAAAGATGGCTACCAAGAAGACGTTTGATCGATTCGATCTACTAGGATACGATCCCAGGTTTGTGTTTGGTGTATGTGAGCTTGTTGCGTGGAGCTATTGTTGGTGCAACGTGGGTGGTGGATCTATGGTGAAGCAGAATCAGATCTGCGTGATTTGAAAATTTGCATGAGAGGATATATTTGTGGATCTGCTGGATCAATTGAGCCACGAGGCATTGAGAACCATGAAGAGCTGCCACTGGTTGTAAATATAGTTGTGGTGGATTGTAAATAGCAGCGGATTTTGAGCTTGGCTGAGGAGAAGCGGCCGAGGAGAAATTTTTTGCTGTTGATTTGGAGCTGTTGCGTGGGTGGAGTCAATCCGCATGGGCCGAATTGACTTGTGTTAGACGTTGTGGAGTTCTGCAACAGAAGAGTGAAGGGCCCGAGTCTGGCATCGATCCACCTAGTTAAGCCCGTGGAAGTGTTTGAGTGGCCTGGGTGTGTTGTGAAAGCCAAGGTATTTTAGCCAGGGAATCAAAGATCCATTCTCTTCCCCTCTATCAGAAAGAGGAGATCCACTTGATAGCGAGTCTAAGGGAGCTGCGTGGAGACGCAGGGTGGCGCAGAGGAGATGGAGGAAACAAAGATCACTTTTCCAGATGTGTATTCTTTTTGTTGAGTTGTGTTTTTTGTTGCTACTTGTTCTAGGTGTCTTGATGGAGTCTAGGTTTGAAAAGGTCGAATTCATTTTGTAATGATCCAACAAATTTCTCTGTTATTCTTTTAGTTGTATTGGTGATTTTCTTCAGATTTGGTTGTGGGGCATAGAAGCCACAACGTGCACCCCAAGGTTCTACAGTTGAAGAGCTGCCAAAGGGAGAAGTTTCCGGCCTACATGCTAACGAGGTTGTTACAGCTCTTGAGAGGACCAAGTGAAGTCAGAAAGAAATCTGGAAGAGAGATAAGCTAGAATTTTCCAATATGGCTGCACTTTTAGGCAGATTTGACCCCGATGATATTTTTTTCATGAGGCTTAGTGATTTTATTAATGACCATGATTATCAAGAGATATTATATGTTATACAACAATGTGAGACTGAAGACTCACGAGTTGTTTTTTAGGAAGGATGTAAAGAGGAACGTATGGTTGAAGATCAAGAAGACCCATTAGTTGTTCTTGAGGAAGGAATTGAAAAGGAACAAATTGTTGAAGATCAATTGGACGAGCCACATGAAGCCGATTGTAAAGACTTGGCAGAAGAAGACAAAGTTGGAAAGAATTCAAATTATCATGATCTCATGAATGTTGAAGACAACATGAATAGCGTTCAGTTGTTTGACCTCGAAAGTAGTGAGAGGAAAAATTCTCCTACCAATCTTGTACATTCTAAAGTACTATCAATTACCATCCTACAATCAAGATCGAGGAGGATAACCGTTCAAGAATTCCATCTTTGGGGAAGAAAACTCAAAAAGGAGGTGAAAATATATCACTACCTCATGGAAAAGAAAGTAAATATGAAGCCTCACCTAGGAATGAACAAGAATGGACTCTCAAGCAAGAAGACTAAAATGAAAACTCTGTTACCAAGTTGTTTTTTATGTATTATTGTAAGCTTAGCTGAGACTAGACCAATAGGCATATGTTATTTTTTCAATAACCTTTCTCCATTAAGGGGGAGTGTTAAAGTTAATGTAGTTACAGTTAGTTGTTTTAAGGATAGGATTGAGACTCTAAGATTAGGTCTCAGATCCTACTATCTAGGGAGTGGTTGAAACCACCCTGTTAGTGTGAAAGCCTATATGTACTAGGTTCTCCTGACTGAATAGCATGTGCATCGTGTGAAGTGCTTGGGCATATCAGTTTTTAACATTCCTGGTCATTCTCCTCATCAATATCTTTCTATTTACTATCTACTTTTGCTATTCTGAAATCCAAGTTGAAAGATATGAGCTTTAAAAGAATGCATCTTGTTAAATTGTTCTTGCCCCCTAAAAATTGTTGTAGCTTTCTTTTAAAAATTTCCATATTTTTTTATTCAAACCAAATTTTTAGGCGGATGATTATATATACACGAAAATATCTTTCCAATAACTGGTCATATGCCTAATTCCAATTTACGGGCTATAAATTAAGAAATTTCAATAATTTTCCCAATTTCTTCCATGTTGAAATTTAATTTTTAGCCTACTCTCAACAAGTCAGTACTCTTCTTTTAGCTAGTAACTAACTGTACTTGTTGCATACGAACTCCTTTTCCTTGCTTCCTGTTATTCTTTGTAATTATCTAGTCTCCTCGGGCTTCCTTTAGCTTCTCATTGGAAGCAAACTAACTTTCCTGACCTCTTTTTTTTTTAACAGGTGGCCAACATGCTATCTTCCTTTATCACCATAAGCTCCAAGTGTCCATTTTTATATATGTACCTCTTTAAACTATAAAAATCACTTTTATTTTTATTTTCGTTTTTATAAAATTCATCTTAACATTAAACATAAAATTCACCTTTGTCTCTTTCATCTCACCCCTAAACATACACTCTCTCTCTCCATCTCTCCCTTGTCACTCCCTCTCTCTCTCCACTTCTTACTCTTGATGTCTTTCTTCTTCCCTCCATCTCTCCCCCTCAATCTTCATCTCTTTATCCCTCCCTCTCTCATCCTCTCTCTCAAGTCCTCTCTCCCCCTTTCTCTCCTACCTCACTCTCTCTTCCCCCATCTCCCTCTCTCTCCCCCTCCCTTTTTCTCTCTCTGCGCTCGAATATTCTCACTCTCTCCCTCCTTCTCTCCTCTCCCTCTCCCTCCATCTTTGTGTATCCCTTTCCCTCTCTTACTCTTCTCTACCTCTCTCACTCCTCTCCTTCTCTCTCTCTTCATTGCTCCTCTCACCTCTCCTTTAGTTTATCTCCATCTCCACCTCTATCATTCTATGTCTTTGTTATTCCCTCCCATATATATCTAGAGTTAATATATATCATGATATATTAATATATATTATAAGATAAAAAATTAATATTGTATTAATAAAAAGTTATTAAATTTAGTAATATTAATATTATAATGTATTAGTATGAATACTTGATTTAATAATAATAATAAAATATTAATATTATGGTTAATAATGTTTTTTTTGCATGGTATTAATAATAATTTGGCCCATGGTATTTGGCACATAAGCTTCACCTAAATAAAACCCCTTTAAATAAATAGTCTGCATTGTGATTAATCTCAAATTATTTTCTTCTAATATTCTTATTTTTACCCTTGTTACTTTTGTCATCTTTTCATATTGATTTAAATAAATAGTCTTCATTTTGATTAATCTCAAATTATTTTTTCTACTATTCTTATTGTCACTATTTTCATATAGATTATATGAGAAGGACAGGTTAAATCATAACCATTTAAATATTTAGCTCAAGTTATTGTAGTAAACATCATACCTTGTCTCTCTTGCTCTCCAATATTAATAGGTTGAATTACTATAACACAAAAATCAATGTACATTATCAATAATATTTTGTGCTTGCACTGAAATCAATGTAAAATGTTAATCCAATCACTTTAAAATTAATGTACCATCATACATCCAATTACATCAAATCATAAATCAACCTCTACACTGAAATCAATGCATCTAATGCAAGAAATCAAATAATATTAGAAATCAACATCTACACTCAAATCAATGCATCTAATGCAAGTAAGAAAATAGGATTAGAAACCAACATCTACATTGAAATCAATGCATCTAGTGCAAGCAATCAAATAGGATTTGAAATCACCATCTACAATGAAATGAGTGCATTAGTGCAAGCAATCAAATAGGATTATAAATCATCTACATTGAAATCAATGCATATAGTGCAAGCAATCAAATATTATTAGAAATGAACATATACATTGAAATGAATGCATCTAGTGCAAGCAATCAAATAGGATTATAAATCACCATCTACACTGGAATCAATGCATTTAGTGCAAGCAATCAAATAGGATTAGAAATCATCTACATTAAAATTGATGCATCTATTGCAAACAATAAAATAGGATTAGAAATCACCATCTACATTGAAAGCAATGCATCTAGTGAAAGAAATCTTCTTCGGTCTCTCCCCCCTCCATCTATATCTATATCTATATCTCCCTCCATCTCTCCTTCTTTGTCTTTCTATCTCACCCCCCCAAACACGTACATTCTCTCACTCCATATTTATCAATACCTTTTTCCCTCCCTCCCTCTCTCATTCTCTCTCTTCTTCCCCCTCTTCACCTTCCATCAATATCTATATCTCCCTTTGTCTCTCTTTTATATCACCCCCAAAATATACACTCTCTTTCTCTAATCTATCTATCTACCCCCCGTCCTCCTCTCCCTCCCTCTCTCTCTTCCCCTTCTCTGCCTCTCCCCCGCTTCTCTCTCTTTCCTCTTGTTGTCCTCTCTCTCCATATTACTTATCACTCCCTCTCTCTCTCCACCTTTCTATCTTTATGTCTTTCTTCTTACCTCCTTCTCTCTCCCCCTCCAACTTCATCTCTCTTTCCCTCCCTCTCTCCACCCTCTCACATCCTCTCTCTTCCTTCCTCTCTCTCCCTTTCTCTCCCACCTCTCTCTCTCTCTCTCTCTCTCTCTCTCTCTCTCTCTCTCTCTTCACCCTAAAACTCTATTACTATATCCCTACCTCTCTCCTTCTCCCTCCTACTCTCCATCTCACCTTCTTTGTCTCTTTATCTCAACCCAAAACATACAAACTCTCTCTCCATCTCTCCCTTGGAACTCCCTCTCTCTCTCCACTTCTCACTCTCTATGTCTTTCTTCTTCCCTCTCTCTCTCCCCCTCCAACACCATCTCTCTATCCCTCCCTCTCTCCTCCTCTATCTCATTCTTCCTCTCTCTCCCTTTCTCTCACACCTCCCTCTCTCTTCCCCATCACACACACACACACACACTCTCTCTCCAATCCTCTCTCTTCCCCCATCAATCTCCTTTTCTCTCTCATCCTTCCTCTCTCTCTCTCTCTCTCTTTCTCTCCTACTTTCCTCTCTCTTCCCCCATCTCTCTCTCTCTTTTCCCTCCAATCCTCCTTATCTTTCTCTCTCTTTACCCTATGATCCTCTATCTTCCCCCATCACACACACACACACACTCTCTTCCCCCATCTCTCTCTCTCTTTTCCCTCCAATCCTCCTTATCTTTCTCTCTCTTTACCCTATGATCCTCTATCTTCCCCCATCACATACACACACACACTCTCTCTCTCTCACCAACTACGTTACTATATCCCTCCCTCTCTCCTTCTGTCCCCCCTTTTCTCCATCTCTCCTTTTTTGTCTCTTTCATCTCACCCCTAAACACACTCTCTCTCTCTCCATTTCTCCCTTGTCACTCCCTCTCTCTTCCCCCATCTATCTCTCTCTCTCTCTACCCTCCAATCCTCTCACTGTCTCCCTCCTCTCCTTCTCTCTCTCCCCCTCCATCTTTGTGTATCCCTCTCTCTCTTACCCTTCTCTACCTCTCTCACTCCTCTCCCTCTATCTCTCTTCATTTCTCCTCTCACCTCTCCTTCAATTTATCTCCATCTCTCCCCTTATTGTTGTTGGGAAAAGTATCCAATACGGAATGACCCTATCCCACTCTAAGGGTGATAGTACCTTAGCAACAATCAAAGCAAAGCTATTCGAGATTACTTCTTTATGAGATGTAAGAGAGAGGAGAAAGAGATCCACTAACCGTTGTCTTCCGCTAATGATTGATACAATCTTCTCTCTTTGCTGCTTGCTCCCAGCTCCTTGCTCTTTCACTGGCCCAGCTACACCAAGATCCTGCAAAATGGCAAGAGAGGGAAACTACAAGAAGCATACATTCATAATTGATTCAAGGATCAGAATAAATCAAGTATACAAGCATAACAATACACCATTGAGATACATGCATATAGAAGAACCTCAAATGCTTTATTAATGGAAGAAGTAAAGTTCTGAGAGTGTTACAACCACAAGAGGCCCAATCCAGCAACACCTCCCAGCAGAAAGAAATCTCCTCTTCACCTCCTTCAAGCAAGTCACCCAATAGTTCTATACTCAAACCAACAACACTTCCTTACATGCACAAGATTCCAGCCTCCCTAGACCTCATGAGAGAGCTCTATATATAGGAGTTTTGGAGAAAGGATGAGTCAGCTTGAGACTGGCATGAAGCTGACTAGTGTCCTCTCCCACTTCAGTTATTCTTCAGTTCTTGAGTCCACTTGGAGGTTCTTGCTTCCACTTGGAGATCTAGACCCTCTTACTCATCAATAGGCGAATTCCCTGATCCAAGTGTCATTTTGGAAGCTTCCTGGGCATTGACACCTTGACGAATGACTGTGCCACTTGGCCAATCTCGCCCAACGCAGGTAGCCTTCATTAGAGTTGACATTCAGCGCAGGTACCGAGTGGAGCAGTTGACATTCAGCGCAGATGCTCAGTGGAGCAGTTGACATGATCCAGAAATAACTTGTTTTTGAGTGTTTTTAGGTGGAGAACTGATTTTCAGTGCTGTGGTTTGCTGACCTTGTTCCTCCAGGGGTAGGAACAACATGTTTAGGGACTTTGGATCCCTTAGATTATTGACATTTCATGATTCATGCTGTAAGGCACAAAAATGTCTATAACAGTTGCCCCCTAAAGTATGAGGTCGTTTATCGGGTGAAATGCTTTATCAGGAGGATCCAAAGTTCATTCAATCGCTGAGAGGTGACCTGTAATAAAATACAATACAATACATTATTTTTCATTCTGCTTTCATGATCTAGCTGAGGCGGGCATTCCCATGCTCAGCTTTATAAATTCATTTTGGTACATAGAACAGACGATCGTATGATGATAGACTGATAATTCTCTGCTGAAATTATCATCCTTTGAGTAGGATGATCATCTGCTGCAATGATGTACATGTCAAATGTTTTTATGTTTCCTGAATATATATCGCAGCCCGGATGGATGAAACTAGATCCGGGGTCTTCAAACTCGTTCGATCTTCACTCTAAGTACAAGTCGATCCATGTGAGAATTGCGCTGAAGTCGAACATGGAAAGACATCGCTTGATTACCGGTCAATGATGTAAACCGTTAACAAGCGCGAGAGGAATCACCGATAATGATAATGACCCTCAAGGTACTGCAGTACAATTCACGTGGCGCGAATAAAGGACTTGGTGTCGAACACCACGCAAAATCTTCTGGTCGAAGGTCATTGATGTATACCTGTCGCCGGAAGTGAGAAACTTGCCATTGAGGCATGCAAGCTTCAAAGTACTGAGGGGGTTGTTCCTAGATCAACTTCTTGGATAATGAGCTGAAGTCGACAAGAAGCGATCCGTCAAAGGAGGGCCTTAATGAATCCCACATCAGTGACACAGAACGGAGCTAATGATTTTAGTGGGGGTGAAAACAATCTGTGAGATATGATTCAGGGTGGCGATCATAGGTGGATGAAGGATAATGTATGGCAGTGGATGGGACACGGTTGACTCTTTCTGAACAACATCTCTTGAACATATAACGACACCGATGCGATGGATTGGTAGCATTACCCCAAATGTGGATGGTTTGGCGAAGACCATGGTGATGAGACCGGTGAATGAAACAACCCAACTCGATGTGATACGGAGGAAAAGTGTCATGTTCAAGAGCGACTTGCTACCATTAAAGCTTTGAGGTTCTCCCAATTTTTCCCCAGTCATTTCTGACCAGTACCTCTTTATTTTTGTCAAGCTTGAGGAGGATAACATATGCTTGTTCTATAACCTGCCCTTCGGGCAAGCCCATCGCTATGTTTTAACGAGCCTAGCGATAGGGAAACTCGTTCTCATCTAAAGACAAGTTTGTCGCTATTTAATCATTTTAACGAGTCTAACGACAAGGAAAACTCGGTCCTTTTCATTTTTAGAGAGTCTGAAAAGGTACAGAAAGTTAACTCCAAAATTCCTTTTTCGTCATCTAATCCCTTAAGTCCGAAAAAGTATAAAACAATACAAAAGGGATGAGTTTTCGATAATTTTAACGAGCCGAATAAAACAAGCACTCGACCTTTTTGTGCAATAATCCCTCAGGTCCAAAAAGATTAAAATCTAGAGGAGGGATAGCTCTTCCGGTCCTTTTAACGAGCTGGAAGGCCAAAACTCGGCAAACTTTTCATATTTTACGAGTCAGATGAAAAGAGCTCAAAGAAGACTCGTCTTTTGAGGAACGAGTGATAAACAGGGATAGCAGCAGATTCCAGGTACAGGTTGGAATTTTCCAATCACGGCAGTGTCACAAGGATGGCTAGGTGAAATCACTCTTCGCAGCTGTTCCTCAAAATGGGTAAACAATCATATGGGGGTGAACGATCGGCCAAATGGAATGGAGGTGGCAGGTGCAAACACGACCAAGGCTTTTTATGGCTAATAAATTTACGATCACAATGGTTATTTACCGGGATAGGTTCATTTTTTAATGAGCTTAAACTCTGGAGGAAACTCTTGCTCACGCTTTTCTATTTTTTAACGAGCATAAATTCCACGGTAAAACTGCTCGATCTTATGTTTATTTTTTAACGAGCATGAACTATGTATAAAACTGCTCGGATCTCGCTTTTCTATTTTTTAACGAGCATAAATTTCGCGGTAAAACTGCTCGATATACCAGTCATAAGATAAGAAATGTCTCCTGTGAGATCTCTATTTTTTATAGAGCTTCATCTTCACTAAGCTTTGCTCCCTCTCATCCTTTCTTTATGCAAGTTCGGAAACGACTAATCCAAAAAACAGACAAATAACCGCTCTTTGCTTGCACTCCAAAAGGTTTGCATGCCCCCAGGTATAAAGTACAATTTCAAGGCTGCCCCTACTTATCCGATAAAACATTTGTTTTAAAGGGTGAGGCTTGCCTCTTCCTGGTTACCCAAAGATTGTTTTGTTAACACCATCAAACGAAAACATTTCCTCGGCACTGTCTACCGAAGTAGACAATGGTGAATGACTGTTGTCAAACAAGTAACCTTAACAAAAGAATCCTATTCTAGAACAACCCCTCTTCCAACCACGGACGGGGTACGGACTAGTCATATTCTTTCGCGGAAATTCTACCTTATACCCAGGGTTTCCTCTGCCCGAAGCAGACCAGGATGCATGCCCCCTGGGTTCCAGTCCCATCTTTCCGAATCACTCGCACTCATCGGGAAGGAGGACTGGGGGTGGAGACATTTCTTGAGTGAATAGACCATTGAGGGTTGGTATCTGACTATTTGCGATGCGTGATCCCGGAAATGAAAGTTGGTCTACGAGCTTGACCATTCTTCCTTCGTGTGGAAAACACATTACTCTAAAGAGTGAGGAGACTATAGCTCCCATGCAATATATATAGTCTCGTCCAAGGAGTAGGTTAACAATGTAAACTTTGAAACGGGAACTATAAACTCAAAACGGGAACTCTGGCCCAAAAACCCCAAAAAAACCACAAAAACAGTGCTCAAAACGAAAAGTGTGTATACTGGAACGATGTTTTTTTTTTAGGTGTCAATTTTGCGGCTGTTTTAAAAATGGCAGTGACTACGAAATTTTCTACGAAATTTTCCTGCAAAATATAGCTTCAGAACGAAAGTGTTGATACTGGAATAATGATTTATTTTTTTAGGTGTCAATTTTGCGGCTGTTTTAAAAATGGCAGTGACTACGAAATTTTCTACGAAATTTTCCTGCAAAATATAGCTTCAGAACGAAAGTGTTGATACTGGAATTGACCCGTCGCCGGTCCGGCGGGGCGGGGCGGCCCGGGGGTGCCGCTGCATGGAATTGGTAATGTGGATCGTCATTTGATGCGTGGAATTGGTAAAACCCAAGCTGCCCATCAATGGAGAATGTCTGCGTCTTTTCACTTTGCCGAGTCTCTCTGTCGCGTACTGTCTCTCTGTCCGTTGTATCGCACATACAAGCTGACGTCCACCCTCGAAACCTGTAGTCGGGGATGCAAAGGCAACCTAACGTCACCTTAAAATTTTCATCAAAACTATAATGCTAACTATATATAATTGGAGTACAGACAAAATAATAGAGCTCGACCAAATATAGATATCGTTGCTCAAACATTCACATAATAAATAACAAATTTAATATATACAATTAATTTTTCAAAAACATGCTACTTGGACCATTGCTGACCTAAGAGGCATCCTTCAAAGTATCATATAATAAAATACAATATATTACAATAGTCTTTAAGAGTCCATGAAGTGTAATATGGTCTTGAAATACACTATACATGTGAGGACTTCTAACCAAAGGGCGTATGCATCACTAAAGAACTTATCCAATCCTAATATTTGTATTGTTCCAAAGCATAAGGGTTCAATGAATATGCACGGTTGTTTTTTAACTAAGCGCAATCATATCTATGAGAATCCTCCTATTTGAATTCTCTCATGCATCCCCCTAGCAACTTCCCCTGAATCCTTCTTCTTATTCCAAGAATGGAGGTGAGACACCTCTTTAGTCTTCCTAGTCAGAATTTGCCTCCAAAATTTCTTAGGAGCTAGCTTAGAGAGGTGGAAGAGATTCCCTTGTCTTTGACGAATGTATTGCCTCTTTTTCCTTTTAGTTAGGGCTTTATATATTTTTATCTTGTCCATTTTAAGAGATTCATCAACAGCTTCCTTAATTGCTCTCCTCGCACTTTTACACTCTTTGTCATACCATGGATTGGTTTTGCTATTTCTTTTATTATTTGATATAGGAAAAATAATTTGCAAAATTTGATAACTAATTCTCTAAATCCCTTTCCAAGACTAACACTTGAAAAATCAATTAGGTAACAAACATGCTATTAGATAGAACTATTTGTTTCTTTATTTCACCAAACCAAATTGAAAAAATAATTTTATAAATTAAAAATCAATAATACAATCTTAGAAGCAGTTTAAACCTATTATTATAATCATGATGTGAAATTGAATAGCTAGATTCTTAGCACATCTAATATTCTCTTTTATTCTGCTGTCAATGATATCATATTTTCCAACGTTTGATACATTGTGCAAGGCCTATCTATATAAAAGGATCATGAAATACAAAAAATGGAGAACCTTTTCCCACGAGCATGTGTGTGCTTGACACAATAATACTTGCAACAAAAAATATTCAATAAGATGCAGACACTTTTAAATTGGTTGTAATTTGGAGAACCTGATCTTTTTTCAACCTTTTGAACTCATTTCTGTATCAGCCATAGCCAATATTATGCTTTGACTTCCTTAAAATTTTCAATGGTTAGAAGAATAAATTACTGATTAGCAGAAATAGTAAGATATGTACAATTTTGGTTTTGTTAATATCACAGTTATGAGATCAAATTACATGTTATAAGTTTAGAAATTTAATTTAAGACATCATTAAATCATTATCCAATATAGCATACAACATTTAACCTTATAAATAGTGTTTTATTAGGACAGGGTCCACATTAAATATATTATTTACTTCTTCCAAATCATCTGGGGAGGGTTTACGTGGGGTATCATGGATCCAACACCCGTGGCATTCCCCACGTCCATTCTTCCTGTCATTTTTTGTGATTGCATGATAATTTTGTTGACATATTGTAACTAAATTTTGACGTTGAGTACGTCGTGGAATTTCCAAACTCGCTCAACCTCCTCTGTGAATCAATGAATTGTGGGTTGTTACCGTAAATTGGGGCCACGTAATATGGCCACTGCCATCGACATTGTGAAACCGCTCGTCGACATACACAACAACCTGCATGTTGTGTGGTTATATGTAGGTTGCCACCTAACCATTTCCATGGAATAATATGTGGAACTCGCCAATATGTGGCTGCCAACTTCCCTCGAGGCTCCAACCCTTGCCGGATCCCATCGACGAATATGGAATTGATGTCGTGATAAGTGTTTAACTGGAATTACCACCGATACAACATGACCCACTACTAACGGACATTCAAACCGATGGAACGATAACCATTATTTCATCGCTAATTACGTTGACGTGTGGGTTGTGGGTTATAAACTAGAGCTCACAAGCTCCGAAGCCGGTACGGGTCGATTCCCGGAATCGACCCGCCGCCGGTCGGGCGGGGCGGGGCGGCGCGGGGGTGCGCAGCGCCACCCCCGCGCCGCCCCGCCCCGCCCGACCGGCGGCGGGTCGATTCCGGGAATCGACCCGTACCGGCTTCGGAGCTTGTGAGCTCTAGTTCACCAGAATTACTGTAAACGGTGGGAGACTCTGAAACTAAAAAGTACTCATCTCGTGATGCTCCAAGCAAAAAGATGTTGGTGGCCGAACGTTCAACTCATCTGGATTCTGAAAGTAATCTGCAACATTTTGGTGCCAATGTTTGCACAGCTCAATCTGCCTCAATCTCTGTTAATACTCATGCCGGCACTCAACGCGGTATTTTGCACTTTGGCGTGGTTATGACGGATCAATAATTGATGAAAAGACGACAGATGGGTCACGGACGTTCCAGAGAGACCCTTCAACCATCTTCAGGGTTTGAAGATGAGACCCTTCACCCATCTTCAAAATCTTGAAAATAACGATAAGTGAAAGATTAACCCAAAACATTGAACAAACATTTGATCCCAAAATACATACATAGTATTCATCAACAACACAATATTATTTCTATAACTATAAAAAATTATAGCACAATATTAGTCCTATTTATCCCTAAAATGGGGCGACACTAAGTTTTCAGATTATAACGTGCATGATGAATCCTATCAAATACTCTCTAATTGAAATTTGCAGGATATAAATTTCTGGGGTAGTGTTTATCCAACATTCTTTGCTCTGCCTCATCTGTGCCGAAGAAATGGGAGGATTATTGTAAATGCTTCTGTCGAAGGCTGGCTGCCAATCCCGAGAATGAGTTTATACAACGTAAGTTGAACAAATAATTAATGCATACATCTCTCTGTTTACATATATAATTTCTCTGCACAAGATGTCATTCATAAATGGGTGATCAGGCGGCCAAAGCGGCTGTGGTCAGTTTCTACGAGACGCTGAGGATTGAGATCGGTGGCGCAATTGGCGTAACGATAGCGACACCTAGATGGATCGAAAGCGACATGACAAGGGGAAGATTCATGACGGAGGAAGGCGAAGTCCTTTTCAAGGAGGAACCGCGTGAGGTCTGTGTATGTTTCTGTGTCTCCATCTGTCTCTGTGCTTTTGTCATTATACATAAAACCTTAAAAGTGGCGTGGTGGGGTCGGTTTCGGGTTTGAATCTCGTACTGTTACGCTATTTATCTATTTTTCAAAAAGATAAATGTTGTTTCTGGAATAACAAGTAGATGTTGTTACAATGAACCATTCAAAAAACCTAAACCCTAATGCGTTTTGCTGCAGATGTTGTTACCAATTGCTATAAATTTACCTCTTTGAAGGTTTAATATACATGTGAGCTTTTTGGGTTTTCCAAGTGGTCAGCACCTTTTTAATTAATTAAAATTTTGGCAAACAATTATCGCTTCATCTATGAGTTAACAATTACCATAAATTCAAAAACTGTTACCTTTTTCGGTTGCTGTAAATTTCAGTGTTCATTATTTATAAAAATTGAGGAAGATTTCACTTTATCTACCGCACTTTTTGACACATATCAACAAGTTAGAAAGTTGTTTGTAAAAAGCTAGATGTATCAACATGTTTCTCGTTGGAATAACAATCATGATGATGGTCATTCAGCCGATAACTTGTCGTAGCTTCCCATGCCATGCTCCCGCGGGATAGTCGAGTAGTTGGAATAACAATCATCATTCTTTTTATGACAAAGACTGCCGTGATCTCGACAAATAATTAAAAGTCATCCAAGATTTTTGTCATTGTTAATGAAAACAAAACTTAAGGTTATGGCAATCAAATTCAAACATATCACTTACGCTTATGGCAATCAAATTCAAACATATCACTTACGCTTACGTCCTGCATGACAATAATAGCATGGAGGAAGTCATATATCCATACAAATATATCCAATTGGAAACGGAGGAAGTCCCATGTCCCGATGATAACAGAGATTTCTATTTCTATTTCTATGGTGCTGTCTTTTTCCCACGCTCACCACAAACGACTTCATAATGAGTTATAATCGATTATTGAAAGGACAACCAAGCAACTCGGAAAACCTATTGCGATTCAATTGACATTACAAACACAAATTTCAGTAATTTATTGCTGGAACGGCCGTCTATCGTGATAACCACGCCAAAGCGCAGGTCTTCCTGGAACGTCCGTGACCCGACTGTCGTCTTTTTATCCATCCGTGATAACCACGCCAAAGCGCGGGTCTTTCTGGAACGTCCGTGACCCGTCTGTCGTCTTTTTATCGATTATTGCGCCGTGATAACCACGCCATAGTGCAGGTCTCTCTGGAACGTCCGTGACCCGTCTGTCGTCTTTTCATCAATTATTGATCCGTCATAACCACGCCAAAGTGCAAAATACCGTGTTGAGCGCTGGCATGAGTATTAACAGAGATTGAGGCAGATTGAGCTGTGCAAACATTGGCACCAAAATGTTGCAGATTACTTTCAGAATCCAGATGAGTTGAACGTTTGGCCACCAACATCTTTTTGCTTGGAGCATCACGAGATGAGTACTTTTTAGTTTCAGAGTCTCCCACCGTTTACAGTAATTCTGGTGAACTAGAGCTCACAAGCTCCGAAGCCGGTACGGGTCGATTCCCAGAATCGACCCGCCGTCGGTCGGGCGGGGCGGGGCGGCGCGGGGGTGGCGCGGGCGGCGGGTCGATTCCGGGAATCGACCCGTACCGGCTTCGGAGCTTGTGAGCTCTAGTTTATAACCCACAACCCACACGTCAACGTAATTAGCGATGAAATAATGGTTATCGTAACATCGGTTTGAATGTCCGTTAGTAGTGGGTCATGTTGTATCAGTGGTAATTCCAGTTAAACACTTATGACGACATCAATTCCATAGTCGTCGATGGGATCTGGCAAGGGTTGGAGCCTCGAGGGAAGTTGGCAGCCACATATTGGCGAGTTCCACATATTATTCCATGGAAATGGTTAGGTGGCAACCTACGTATAACCACACAACATGCAGGTTGTTGTGTATGTCGACGAGCGGTTTCACAATGTCGATGGTTCATATCCATTGAACAGTGGCCATATTACGTGGCCCCAATCTACAGTAACAACCCACAATTCATTGATTCACAGAGGAGGTTGAGCGAGTTTGGAAATTCCACGGTGTACTCAACGTCAAAATTTAGTTACAATTTGTCAACAAAATTATCATGCAATCACAAAAAATGACAGGAAGAATGGATGTGGGGAATGCCAGGGGTGTTGGATCCATGATACCCCACGTAAACCCTCCCCAGATGATTTGGAAGAAGTGAATAATATATTTAATGTGGACCCTGTGCTAATAAAACACTATTTATAAGGTTAAATGTTGTATGCTATATTGGATAATGATTTAATGATGTCTTAAATTAAATTTCTAAACTTATAACATGTAATTTGATCTCATAACTGTGATATTAACAAAACCAAAATTGTACATATCTTACTATTTCTGCTAATCAGTAATTTATTCTTCTAACCATTGAAAATTTTAAGGAAGTCAAAGCATAATATTGGCTATGGCTGATACAGAAATGAGTTCAAAAGGTTGAAAAAAGATCAGGTTCTCCAAATTACAACCAATTTAAAAGTGTCTGCATCTTATTGAATATTTGTTGTTGCAAGTATTATTGTGTCAAGCACACACATGCTCGTGGGAAAAGGTTCTCCATTTTTTGTATTTCATGATCCTTTTATATAGATAGGCCTTGCACAATGTATCAAACGTTGGAAAATATGATATCATTGATAGCAGAATAAAAGAGAATATTAGATGTGCTAAGAATCTAGCTATTCAATTTCACATCATGATTATAATAATAGGTTTAAACTGCTTCTAATAATAGATTTAAGGGGCGGTGTGGGTGGAGGGGTGGGCAGGGGGACCGGGGAGGGGGCGGTGGCGGGGGAGGGTGTTAGGATATTCCGACACATAGGATATAGTTAAGTTCAACTTGGTCTAGTATAGAGTTAGGTTAGAGTTAGGTAAAGTGTGTTTCTTTACCGTTGTACATTTTGTAACTTACAATCCGACGGTCACGATATGTAGTGATCCGACGGTTCACTCTCACCTCGGTATTACCGACACTTGATCCGTGGCTTGACACCCGATTGGTCCATGAGTTCTATTTAAAGCGCATGGAGGGTCATTGTTCGGGTAATCCGTGCATGAGAGAAGCTTATGTAAATTTTCATTCTTTGATTAATAAATTGTCTGTACCCACGTTGGGACAGGCCATGGACTGTTTCCCTCCTTGCACTCTGAGGGTTTTAACCACGTCAAAAATACTGGTGTATTGATTTGAGATCTGGTTGTGAGCGGTGTCCTCTTGGTATTCTTTCTGAGGAACTTACCCTGTAAATTCCTACATGGTATCAGAGCTATTTGAGGGCCGCGTCCGTTGGTGATCCAAATCTGAAGCCGGTAGAACTGCATGCGGCTGTCGTTTCCTAGATCTGCTGTTTCTGACTGCTTTCGGGCCGAGAGGACTGCTCTGTTGCGTTCAGAGCATCTGTTTCAGTGAGGAACCTCTTTCGTTTCACGCGAAAAGGTTTCCGGTAGCCCTAGCTGCGTCATTTTTCAGATCGGGAGGTATACAGTGTTTTTTTTTGCAGTTTACTGTCATTTTCTCTCTGCTTATTTCGGTTTCGGTTTATTTAGCCTTTTTTTTCCGGATCTATACCTTTCATTTCTGCGTATGCTCTTTGCCCTGCGACTCTGTGCGATCTGGGCAAATCAGAAACAGAAAGAAAGGATTTTTCTCATGCGTATGCTCTTTTCCCTGCACCTTAGTGTGATCTCGGAAAATCAGAAACATTGAGAAAAATATTTAGTTTTTCGGCTAAAAGCTAACTTTGAGATTTTTTTTTTAAATTTCTAGTTTTTTGGCTAAAGCTAACTTCGAGCCGTAAGGTTCGTTTTTCTTTGGATATTCGTGTTGGGTTTTGTGTTTTGTGTTTTGTAGGGAAAAAAGTCTTCCCAAGGCAAGCACGCAAATCGAGGCCCCCCCCCCCCCCCTCTCTCTCTCTCTCTCTCTCTCTCTCTCTCTCTCTCTCAAATATTTTGTATAGATCAATTGGTTCAAAGACTTTTTAAGAGAGTAGAGGTCTTGGGTTCAAGTCTCCATTTTGTGGGGGCGGATTTTTTCATTCCCGCACATTCGCGCACTTTGCCGGCAACGTCAACAATTTTTTTTTCAAAAAGCCATAACTTCTTCATCCGGAAGCCTTTTTCAGAGCCGTTTTTTTTAAAACCGCCTATTTTTTCGAGATCTATCCATTGGACCACTTACTTTCAGCATCTTCAGCTTCAGTTGTTTTTCAAAAAATGGAAAGTCCATGCCAAGTCATTCTTGACAGCACTAACTACTTCCAATGGGTAGCCTACATGGGAGATTTACTTAGAAGTAAAGGTCTCTTCAGAATAGCCACAGACCAAGAGAAGAAACCCAAAGATGAAGACAAGGCCGAAAAATGGGAAAATCGACAAGATCAAGCACGTGGTTTGATAGGAATGTCTGTTTCTCCTGATCTTAGATTCCACATTGCAGAAATTGAAACTCCTCATGAAGCATTAGAAAAACTTGCTAAAGTTTTTGGGATTAAAAATGAAATTAGAGCCCATCAACTTGAGAATGAGTTGCTTACTTTGGATCCTAATAATTTTTCTTGCATTGAAGATTTCTTGTCCAAATTCAAGACCCTTAGATATCTCTTGGAAGGTGTTAAAGTTAAGAAAGAAGATGGTAACCTTATTTATTCCATCCTTACTAAGTTGGGACCAGCCTACTCTGTATTTGTTTCCACTTTCCATTCTACCAGGGAAGCTTTCATTTGTCAAGGCAAAGACTACAAGCCCCCTTCCTTTGACTCCTTTTGTGATTCCTTAATAAGAGAACAAGAAAAACTCTTACACCTTGGTCTTCTTAATCTTGGAAACTCTTCCTCGAAAGCGTTAGCCGCCCAGCAGCAACCAAATTCAAAGAATCCTAAGAAGTCTTATCCTCAAAGGAATGGTCCTAAACCAACTCAGCCTCAAGATGAAAGATCATTTCAGCAATATGACAAGACCAATAAAAACAAATGGAAGAAGACTGACAGACATTGTAACTTTTGTAATCGAGATGGCCACTTAGAATCTAAATGCTTTAAGAAGATGGAAGCCTTGGAAGCCGCAATGAAGAAACATAACATCCATCTGGAGCCTACTTCAACTTCAACTTCCGGAACGGCATTTTCTGCATGTCATCGTCAATCATCTCAGTCTGGTTATGCATTAAATGTATCTTCTTCTTCTTCTCATTCTCATGAGTGGCTCATTGATTCTGGAGCCTCTTGTCACATGGCCAAAAACCAAGCCATGTTTTCTTCTTTAAATGATTGTAACACCAAAAATATATATGTTGGTGATGATAGATCTCTTAATGTTGTAGGGACTGGAACTGTTCATCTAGACAATGGTCAGTTCAATGATGTATTATGTGTTCCAAACTTATCCTGCAACCTTCTATCTGTCTATCAGATAACTCATTCAGGTGAAGGTAAAATTGTTGAATTTTCACCTCATGATGTTGTAATCAAGGATCTAAAAGATCCTAAACAGATTCTAGCTACTGGTCTTGCTGATGATTCCAAAAGGTTGTATAAGTTTCACAACTTTGGGTCATCCCATCTTCCCTCAGTATTTGTTGCTCATAATGATGAAGTGAGCAAACTTTGGCATGAGCGGTATGGTCACTTAAACTATCGCTCCCTTCAGCATCTATGTAAAGAAAACATGGTGACAGGTCTTCCTATGGTATCTTGCAAAGATGGTGTTTGTTCCGGATGTGTACTCGGAAAACATCATCGGGACAGTTTTGACAAACGTGCCTCTTGGCACGCCTCAGCCCCTTTACAGCTTGTGCACAGTGATTTATGTGGTCCTCTTCCTGTTGCTTCATTCTCTGGCTGCAAGTACTTCTTAACTTTCATTGATGATTTCTCCAGACGCACTTGGGTATACTTCTTAAAACTCAAGAGCGAAGTATTTACCACCTTTTTGGCCTTCAAAGCATTCGTTGAAAAACAATCTGGACATCAAATTCTTAAGCTAAGAACTGATAATGGTGGAGAATATGTTAAAAATGCATTCATCAACTTTTGCACCGAAAATGGAATTCAAATGCAACATACTGTTCCATACACTCCACAACAAAATGGTGTAGCTGAAAGGAAAAATCGCACCTTAAAGGAAATGGCTAATTGTATGCTGCAATCTAAAGGACTCAGTCTTAGTTTTTGGGCCGAAGCAATTAATTGTGCAAATTATATAATCAATCGCACTCCTACTAAGGTTCTAGAGAATATCACTCCAGAAGAAGCTTGGAGTTCCATTAAACCAGATGTAAGTCACTTTCGTGTGTTTGGAAGTGAAGCATGGGCCCATATTCCAGATGAAAAGCATAAAGCCTTAGAACCTAAGAGTGAGAAATGTACTTTTGTTGGATATTCTGAAGATGTAAAAGGCTATAGACTTATTCCATTTAAGTCCAAAAATGTTATCATTAGAAGAGATGTAAAATTTGATGAAAATAAATCGGCCTGCGAGCCTAGTCCGGCGGATGTGCCACCTCTTCCTATCTCTTCTATCTTTGAAAACATTTCTTCTTCTGATGATGAAAGCGAGGATGATAATCCTTCCCCACCTTCTCAGGATCCTCAACTTCCAAGATGGGTCCGTGCTACTCGGGATGCAGCAGGTGATCTTGCCGGTGATCCTACAGATCAGCGACGTACACGTTCTCAGTTTGAAAGAGCCTCTTCTTTACTGGCTCAAGCTCCAGTAAATCATGATCCTGACACTTTTGCAGAAGCTTCAGGCCATCCACATTGGGAAACAGCTATGAATGAAGAATATCATTCATTGATGACAAATGATACATGGGATCTTGTTCCTCTACCAAAGGGACGCAAACTTGTTAGATGCAAATGGGTTTACAGAACCAAGTATGGACCAGATGGGAAAGTTGATAAACATAAAGCTCGTCTAGTTGCTAAGGGCTTTTCACAGGTTGAAGGCATTGACTACACTGAAACCTTCTCTCCAGTTGCCAAAATGAACTCTATCCGCCTTGTTCTTTCCCTTGCTGCCTCTTTAAAATGGGAAGTCCATCAAATGGATGTTAAATCTGCCTTCTTGCATGGGGACTTGCAGGAAGAAATCTATATGGAACAACCCATTGGCTTCATACAAACAGACTCCAGCCTCGTTTGTCGACTTAAGAAATCCCTTTATGGCCTCAAGCAAGCTCCTCGAGCTTGGTATGCCAAAATGGATAGCTTTCTTTTAGAATCTGGCTTTTCTAGGTGTCATTCTGACAATACTGTCTACACCAAGAAAGTGGGCAACTCTCTCATCATCCTTGTTCTTTATGTTGATGATCTTATTCTTACTGGTAGTGATCCCAACCTTATAAACCATGTGAAGTCCAGCCTTAAAAAGAAATTTGAAATGACAGACTTAGGACACTTACACTATTTTCTCGGTCTTCAAGTCTTGCAATCCCAAGAGGGTATTTTCCTTTCCCAGTCCAAGTATGCTTGTGATATTCTTCGTCATTTTCACATGGAAGACTGTAAGCCAGCCCCTTCTCCCTTTCAGTCTGGAGTCAAACTTTCAGTCTCTTGTACTTCTCCTGAAGTTGATGCTACCTTATACCGTCAACTTGTCGGAAAACTCTTGTATTTAACCCATACTCGTCCTGATCTTTCCTTTGCTGTTGGCCTTGTTGCTCGTTTTATGCAAAACCCCCGTGAAAGTCATTGGAAAGCAGCTAAAAGAATACTTCGTTATGTTCGAGGTACAGTACAGTTTGGGATTCATTACAGTGCCAAAGCAGCTCCTCTGTTAGTTGGTTTCACTGATTCTGATTGGGCTGGTGACCTTGATGATCGGAAGTCTACTGCCGGTTATGTCTTCACTCTTGGTTCAGGACCTATTACATGGGCTTGTAAGAAACAGGCTGCCATTTCTCTTTCGTCAGCAGAAGCAGAGTATCGTGGTGCCGTGGAAGCTAGTAAGGAAGCCTTGTGGCTTCGTCAGATCCTATCAGAGTTTGGCTTTGAGCAGCAGCATCCAACCACACTTTGGTGTGATAATCAAAGTGCCATTCAGCTATGCAAAGATCCAGTCCAGCATCAGCGCAGCAAACACATTGAACTACACATGCACTTCATCAGAAAGCTCATTCATGACCATGTTCTTGAAGTGCAATATTGTCCAACAGATGATCAGGTTGCAGACATCTTCACAAAGGCTCTCACAGAGGCGAAGTTCACTAAACTTCGATATATGCTTGGAGTTCAGGAAGTTGTCACTAAGGGGGGATAGGCTCTAGTGCCTCCTTCCTTCTCCTATTGTGTCATATTTGTAAATCCTTCAATCCTATCCCAAGTTGTTCTTAAGGGGGGATGTTAGGATATTCCGACACATAGGATATAGTTAAGTTCAACTTGGTCTAGTATAGAGTTAGGTTAGAGTTAGGTAAAGTGTGTTTCTTTACCGTTGTACATTTTGTAACTTACAATCCGACGGTCACGATATGTAGTGATCCGACGGTTCACTCTCACCTCGGTATTACCGACACTTGATCCGTGGCTTGACACCCGATTGGTCCATGAGTTCTATTTAAAGCGCATGGAGGGTCATTGTTCGGGTAATCCGTGCATGAGAGAAGCTTATGTAAATTTTCATTCTTTGATTAATAAATTGTCTGTACCCACGTTGGGACAGGCCGTGGACTGTTTCCCTCCTTGCACCCTGAGGGTTTTAACCACGTCAAAAATACTGGTGTATTGATTTGAGATCTGGTTGTGAGCGGTGTCCTCTTGGTATTCTTTCTGAGGAACTTACCCTGTAAATTCCTACAGAGGGGTGGGCGGGGTGGCGGTGGAGGGGGGTGGGCAGGGTGGGCGGGGGGGGCAGTGGCGGTGGCGGTGGAGGGGGATGGGTGGGCGGGGAGGGGGCGGTGGCGGTGGAGGGGTGGGCGGGGGAGAGCACAACTGTGATTTTCGCATTGATTTTTAAGTTAATTATTATTTTTTGAAAAAAAAAGTTGTTATTATTATTTTTTTGACATGAAATTCATAAAAAAACTATTATTTGACCATTTTTAGTTAATATTTTTGTATAAAAATTGTGATTTTGACATGTTAATTCTAGCAAAAAATTATCAAAACGTTTAGTTTTTTTGTTATATTTATGTTAAAAATGGTTATTTTTATGTCCATTGTTAAAAAATGTTGTTTTTTAGAAACAATTATTTCAGGTGGATTGAAAAATTAATTAAGGATGTATAAATATGTAGATTATCTAAAATTCAAACTATCGACTTTCTAATTTAAAAACGCAAAACAATAAAAACCCCACTAAAAAAAAAATAAAATTAAGATAGAGAACAAGAAAATATGAATAAAATGACCACTTCAAAAACTATCAAATTTAGAAAATAATTTTTTACATTTCACACACTAGAAAATTTAAAGTCAAAAAATAGGTCTTTTAAAAAAGGGTGTGATGCAGAATACTCACTTTTTAAAATCAGGATGAAAATCACTACCATTCACTACCATTCTAAAACTTAATGCACATGAAAAAATTAAAGTTCCAAAAACCATGTTCTAAAAAAAACATGTGTATTCTGCATCACCACTTTTGAAAATCGGGTCATTTTTTTGCCACCTCTACAAAACGGGTAACAGTATCAGTTCCCGTTTCAAAGTTTACATTGTTGGTTATAATCCAAGGGTCCTTGAACGACCATCACGTTCATTTGAACGGTCTTCCCTTTCAATGTAACAGTTACATTGGGGAGGATCCCTAATGGTCGACTGGTTCCTTTATCAAAACCCGAGAGATTTCTTATCTCAGGCAAAAGCGCGGGGGAACCCAGTGCTTTCCAAGCAATAGAGGAAAGGATACTCACAGATGCCCCTTCATCAATGATAGTTCCAGCCATCACCATTCTATAAATTTGGACTATGATTCTGAATGGTATACTGGCCGGCAACCGGGGTCTGCCTAGTTGATTCCAATCAAAGGACACAACCAGGTTGCTTGGTGGTGGGACCGAATACACGGCCGGATATGACCCTGACGATGTTCCTTCCTGCGATAAAGGAATGGGCGCATTGCCCTGATGCTCATCAGAATCTGTGTTGATGAAAAGAATCTGGATGGTGTCATCCTTATTCTCTTCAGTGAGGGTGTCATTTGAAGATGAATCTTCAATGACGGTGTCATTTGAGGATGAAACCTCTGAAGGAAGAACCGGGTCAACTGTCGTATCGACCTTTAGACTTTCGTCTGGTCTGGATTCAGTAGGTTCATTTTCAATGACTGACGCTTCAGCTGACCACTTGAGCGGGCCAGCTGTATTTTCAACCAACGAAGGACTTGGCACGAGTTTTTTGTATCCAGGAGGAAGTCTCAACGGTGAAACCGGGCGATCTTCCAAAACTCTCTTCGCTTCGTCTAAGAAGGGACAACGGTGGATGGCGTGATCGCCTTCACACAGTCTACAGGGGGATCTTGCTCCCCCTCTTTGTCTTGAACCTTCACTTTCGCTGGTTGACGGTAAGCATTCAACATGGCTATCAGAGGTTGATGCTCCCGAAATGTGCAACCGAGGGGACCAGTCCCTTAGTATCCGGGGAATACAGGGACAATCTCTATGGAAGTGGTCTCCTCTACATATGACACATGGCGATTTAGGCCCGGTCTGTGCTGTGTGTGGATTTTTGTCAGATGTCTTTTGCTTGCCCCCAGTCGCTTTAGGCTCCTTCTTCTTCTTCTCTCTCTTCTTCTTCTCCTTCTTCTCCATGGGAGCTTGGCTTTTGCCGGCTCTACCTTGCAAAGATGAAGGATTGGAGGAAGAGTTATAGGAAGTAGAAGGCTGGTGGGCAGCTCTAGACTGATCTAACTGTTGACTCGACTGTTTAGGAACCATGGTGTTCTGAACTACATTGGTTGAGAATAACCAAATTGGTAGGCTAATTGTCAGTCCTGGAAGCGACAATGTGGCCAGGTGGGGTGCACCAACTTCTCCCCAAGAGGAGAAAGGACTAGGATTTCCATCATGTGGAATTCCTTGGTTGGGGCGTTCCATGTTCTCAACTTACAGATCAACGCAGGAATAGGAGGTGATTATGTTCCGTTTAAAATAAATTTTATAACGACGCTTTAGACACAACTTGCTTTTTCACTTTTTAAGAGTCGAGAAAAAGCTAAAGATGACTCTAGTCTCCTTCGATGTTTTAACGAGCCCGAAGTGACAAATGCTCGGATGGACTTTTTCAGTTATAGAGTTTGAAAAAGGCCAAAAGAAACTGCTTTGGAGTTCTAGGCAGAGGGTGTGCCAAACTTTTTGCAAAACCACAGAATACGTTTTACGGTACGGGTGGTCGATCTTCGTGAATGCTGTGTTCACTGCATTGCGATCAGTAGGGCGGCCGACACGGTTTCCTATGGATAAAGGCTTTGTTCCTATAGGGGTCTCCCAATATATACGCGACGGTACGTGGGAGCACAAGTCTGTATTGATACTTATCGCTTCACCGTGGAGGAATCACCCAACCACTCAACGCTAAGATATCACGTTTAATGACGCCGGAACACATCTCTAGCTTAGACCTCTATGTGTTTGCGTTATGTTTCAATGCGTTGTTATGTAAATTCAATTTATTTTAAGGTTGATCTTGTTTAGCAGTTTGCCTTTATGGATCACCACGAGATGTATAGTAACACTCCTAAATGCAGTCTAAGATGATAAGCAAGCTTTTCAATCTTTCAACTTTGAAAATCTTAACTACTGAGGGAAAAGAAAGACAACATCTTTTCACACAGATCATAGAGCACACACTAATGCACTTTTTCCTAAATCAACATGCAAACTGTCATAATGCACATGCACAATGCAAGTATTTCTTTTCTCTTTCTTAATGTTTGTGCGATACAAAAAGAAAGCTGTTGTATAACTTTGAATTCAATTTCAAGTGAAAGCAAACAAGCTTGTCCAAAATCAAAAGACACCTTAAGATTTACTTGTTTCGACACTAGAAATATATAAATTCAAACCATATGACAAAAGCAAAAGCTCAATCAGCTATGAACAACAAATAAACTAACTCTTAAGATCAAAACGACACTTTATTACAGGTCTAGATCTAAGAGGCCACAGCAAGACTAGTTCACTTTCGTTATGGGAAACTGTAAATGATATAAGAAATACACAAAGAACAAATACAGTTTCTTTATACAACCGAGGCGGAATAGTGGCAAGGAAAGTTGGTTTCAGATAGGTACATTGACTGGTAACAGGCAGCAAAAACAAGAGTGAAAACAGGGCAATAAACAGGAGGGAACCCTAGTAGCACTAGGCAAAACTGGTTCAGCGCAGGTAGTACACTGGCAGTTTGACCTTCAGCGCAGGTAGCCCCTTCGGGAACTGCGCTGAAATGCAGACTGTCTTCACAGTGCCTGCACTGAAGATTCAAACTTTTGTTTTTCTTAGTTTCCGAGTCACAGATTGCTAAAAAATTCACAGTTTTTGGCCAAATCAGAAGCTATCAGTCAAGTAAACACTAAGGGATGAAAAGGAGGATGAAAAGCTATCACTAAGAGCTATTTAGAGTCCTTGTGAATCAGCTCTTCAATTCATAAACATGCCCAGAAACTGAGCTAGAGTAGCTGCCCTCTACTTTGCATTTGAAAGCTCCAAATGCAGTTCGATTCGGTACTCCCTGTGTTTATGAAATGAATAGCAAAAACAAAAACAACCAACAAGATACGATCCCCAGCGGAGTCGCCAATTTGTTGTTGGGAAAAGTATCCAATACGGAATGACCCTATCCCACTCTAAGGGTGATAGTACCTCAGCAACAATCAAAGCAAAGCTATTCGAGATTACTTCTTTATGAGATGTAAGAGAGAGGAGAAAGAGATACACTAACCGTTGTCTTCCGCTAATGATTGATCCAATCTTCTCTCTTTGCTGCTTGCTCCCAGCTCCTTGCTCTTTCACTGGCCCAGCTACACCAAGATCCTGCAAAATGGCAAGAGAGGGAAACTACAAGAAGCATACATTCATAATTGATTCAAGGATAAGAATAAATCAAGTATACAAGCATAACAATACACCATTGAGATACATGCATATAGAAGAACCTCAAATGCTTTATTAATGGAAGAAGTAAAGTTCTGAGAGTGTTACAACCACAAGAGGCCCAATCCAGCAACACCTCCCAGCAGAAAGAAATCTCCTCTTCACCTCCTTCAAGCAAGTCACCCAATAGTTCTATACTCAAACCAACAGCACTTCCTTACATGCACAAGATTCCAGCCTCCCTAGACCTCATGAGAGAGCTCTATATATAGGAGTTTTGGAGAAAGGATGAGTCAGCTTGAGACTGGCATGAAGCTGACTAGTGTCCTCTCCCACTTCAGTTATTCTTCAGTTCTTGAGTCCACTTGGAGGTTCTTGCTTCCACTTGGAGATCTAGACCCTCTTACTCATCAATAGGCGAATTCCCTGATCCAAGTGTCATTTTGGAAGCTTCCTGGGCATTGACACCTTGAAGAATGACTGTGCCACTTGGCCAATCTCGCCCAGCGCAGGTAGCCTTCATTGGAGTTGACATTCAGCGCAGGTACCGAGTGGAGCAGTTGACATTCAGCGCAGATGCTCAGTGGAGCAGTTGACATGATCCAGAAATAGCTTGTTTTTGAGTGTTTTCAGGTGGAGAACTGATTTTCAGTGCTGTGGTTTGTTGACCTTGTTCCTCCAGGGGTAGGAACAACATGTTTAGGGACTTTGGATCCCTTAGATTATTGACATTTCATGCTTCATGTTGTAAGGCACAAAAATGTCTATAACACTTATGTCTCCACCTTTATCACTCTATGTCTTTGTTCTTCCCTCCCATATATCTAGAGTCAATATATATCATGATATATTAATATATATTATAATATAAAAAATTTAATATTGTATTAATCAAAAGTTATTAAATTTAACAATATTAATATTATAATATATTAATATGAATAGTTGATTTAATAATAATAATAAAATATTAATATTATGGTTAATAATTTTCTTTGCATGGTATTAATAATAATTTGCCCCATGGTATTTGGCACATAGGCTTCACCTAAATAAAACATATTTTTTGAGTGTTGGTAAATATAAAGTGGATTATGGAGTAAATATAAAAAGAGGTTTTAAAGTGGATTATGGAGTAAATATAAAAAGAGGTTTTATTTATTTACCATACCTATGGTTTATTTATATTTTTATTTATTTACCACACCTCTTTTATTTACCATGGTATTTTGCCCATAGGCTTGGTATATAATTAGATGTTGGTTTCTAATCTTATTTGACATATTTTTATTTATTTACCGTATCTCTTTTATATTTATTTATTTACTATACCTCTTTTATAAATATGGTATTTAGCCCATGGTATTAAAATGGTATTAAAGAGGTTTATGGAGTGAATATAAAAAGAGGTTTTATTTTTTTACCATACCTATAGTTTATTTCTATTTTTATTTATTTACCTTACCTCTCAAGTAAGTATAAAAATAAGTTTTATTTATTTGTTAAATGTTAAACATTACATGTTTACGTGTTTACATGAGATCTACCCTCATCTAAGTTTAGGTTTACGTGTTTAAATGATTACGAGTTTACGTTTTTAAGTTTTTACGTAAAATCTACCCCATACATGTTTACTAGTTTACATTTTTAGGTGAGATCTACCCCCATACTAGGTTGTAGATGTTTATGAGTTTACGTGAGATCTACCCCATACATGATACATGTTTACTAGTTTACGTTTTTAGGTGAGATCTACCCCCATAATAGGTTGTAGCTCTACGCAGTAAAAAAAAAAAAAAAAAAAAAAAGCAACACCATTCCACCTCCAACTCTCCTCCACATGCATTCATTCCCGATCAACATTATTTTAAAGCCCACCCATTCCAAGTGTGAGGTAATCAAAATGTGCTTGATAAAACATGTAACATAGGAAGGCAACGCCATTCCACCTCCAACTCTCCTCCACATGCATTCATTCCCAATCAACATTCTTATGGAAACAATTTTAAAGCCCACCCATTCCAAGTGTGAGGTAATCAAAATGTGCTTGATAAAACAGGTAACATATAAATGAATGAATGATATTTTAATGTCCATGAGACTAAAAAGTGTCTATGGGACCACCAACGTTGACGTCTCTGAAAGCATCACATTCCAAAATGAAATGATTTTTCGATTCCACTACCCCAGAAGTACAAAAAGAACACATTCTTCCCAAGCTTCTTTATGTCTTTTCCACCATTTCGTTTAACACCAAAGTTGGTGCAAATTAGTTCTTAATTGAATAGTAACAATCTTTTCTCTCCACGAAATGCTAGCTCATATTACACATATTACAAATCATATATTATATATATTACAACTCCCCATGTGGTTTTCCTATATCATTTTGATATAGATATTAATGTACAATTGACGAGTGGGAATATTAAATTATTCCATACAAGCTAAGCCTTGCATCGTCACTTACCATTTCATAAAAAAATTATAACGAGCATTATTAGCCCATGTAACTTATTATGTCACTACAAGTGGCATTAGTAATCACATCCTAATATTATTTTGGAAGTAGTACAAAAAAAAATCCAACTCTAATCTAAACATTTGACTTACCCCTAAACATAAAATTCATCTTACCTTTCCAACTCCATCTCTCTATCCCTCTGTCTCTCTTCCTCTCTCTCCCTTTCTCTCATACCTCTTTATGAGATAGAGATACAAAGAAGGAGAGATGGAGGGAGATATAAATATAGATATAGATGGAGGGGGGAGAGACCAAAGAATATTTCTTGCACTAGATGCATTGCTTTCACTATAGATGGTGATTTCTAATCCTATTTGATTGTTTGCAATAGATGCATCAATTTTAGTGTAGATGATTTCTAATCATATTTGATTGCTTGCACTAAATGCATTGATTTCAGTGTAGATAGTGATTTCTAATCCTATTTGATTGCTTGCACTAGATGCATTCATTTCAATGTATATGTTGATTTCTAATAATATTTGATTGCTTGCGCTAGATGCATTTATTTCAATGTAAATGGTTTCTAATCCTATTTGATTGCGTGTACTAAATGCATTCATTTTAGTGCAGATGGTGATTCCTAATCCTATTTGATTGCTTGCACTAGATGCATTGATTTCAATGTAGATGTTGATTTCTAATCCTATTTTCTTACTTGCACTAGATGCATTGATTTGAGTGTAGATGTTGATTTCTAATCTTATTTGATTGCTTGCATTAGATGCATTGATTTCAGTGTAGATGTTGATTTCTGATTTAATGTAATTGGATGTATGATGGTACAATGACTTTAAAGTGATTGGATTAACATTGTACATTTATGTCAATGTAAGCACAAAATATTATTGATAATGTACATTGATTTTTGTGTTATAGTAATTCAACCTATTAATATTGGAGAGCAAGAGAGACAAGGTATGGTGTTTACTACGATAACTTGAGCTAAAGATTTAAATGGTTACGATTTATCCTGTCCTTTTCATATAAACGATATGAAAATATGAGAAAAGTAACAAGGGTGACAATAAGAATAGTAGAAGAAAATAATTTGAGATTAATCACAATGAAGGCTATTTATTTAAATCGATATGAAAAGATGACAAAAGTAACAAGGGTGACAATAAGAATAGTAGAAGAAAATAATTTGAGATTAATCACAATGAAGATTATTTATTTAAAGAGGGCTTATTTAGGTGAAGCCTATGTGCCAAATAGCATGGGCCAAATTATTATTAATACCATGCAAAAAAAACATTATTAACCATAATATTAATCTTTTATTATTATTATTATTATTATATCAACTATTCATATTACTACATTATAATATTAATATTACTAAATTTAATAACTTTTGATTAATACAATATTATTTTTTTTTATATTATAATAGATATTAATATATTATCATGATATATATTAACTCTAGATATATATGGGAGGGAAGAAAAAAGACATAGAGTGATAGAGGTGGAGAGATAGGGGGGAGATGGAGATAAACTGAAGGACAGGTGAGAGGAGAAACGAAGAGAGAGAGAGGTAGACAAGGGTAAGAGAGGGAGAGGGATACACAAAGATGGAGGGAGAGAGAGAAAAGGATAGAAGGAGGGAGATAGTGAGAAGATTGGAGGGCAGAGAGAGAGAGAGAGAGAGAGATGGAGAGAGAGAGGGGGGGAGAGAGAGAGATAGATGGGGGAAGAGAGAGGGAGGTAGGAGAGAAAGGGAGAGAGAGGATGAGAGAGGGAGGGATAGAGAGATGAGGATTGAGGGGAGGAGATGGAGGGAAGAAGAAAGACATAGAGAGTAAGAAGTGGAGAGATTGAGGGAGTGACAAGGGAGAGATGGAGAGAGAGAGAGTGTATGTTTAGGGGTAAGATGAAAGAGACAAATATGAACTTTATGTTTAGCGGTAAGAAGAATTTTATTCAAACTCTACAAAATTTGACGATTAATCTGTTGTTTCTCCTTCATCAGATTTTCATTGTTAGCTGTGTAGTCGAGCACTTCCTATTTCAGACTCTTGACAATTTCTTCCAAATATTTACCCTTCAGTTGGTCCATTCCAAGACCATTAGATTCGATTTCATCATTAATCCTACTTATATTTTGACCTCTCACCTCTTCTTCCTCATTGTATGGCCTTTGGGCATTCTCTCTAGACTCCTATATGCCATTATGCAATTTTCCCTGAAAATTTTCCTCTACTGTTTCCTACACTTGTTTCCCAAAATTATTGCTAAATTATGAAATTTGGGTTTTCCATGTTAGAATTAATGGATAAAGTTACAATTATTTGTTTTAAGGATAGGATTGAGACTCTAAGATTAGGTCTCAGATCCTACTATCTAGGGAGTGGTTGAAACCACCCTGTTAGTGTGAAAACCTATATGTACTAGGTTCTCCTGACTAAATAGCATGTGCATCGTGTGAAGTGCTTGGGCACTCTCCAGGTATCTCACTTGGAGAGCCACTTAATTAATAGAATATCAGTTTTTAACATGGTATCAGAGCTTCAAGTAGAAGCAAGGAGAGTTTGTTTCTCGATTGAGAGAGAGGTCCTGGGTAGAGCACAACCTCCTCTGAGTCGTATAGTCCGTGAGCTGATAGTCAAGGTTCCCAGCTGCTGTGAGAAGATCACCTGTGGCTAAGCACTGGTGTTGTAGGTGAGGTGAGATCTTCCTCACACAGAAAGACGACTACTGAGAAGACGTTTGATCGATTCGATCTGCTAGGATACGAGCCCAGGTTTGTGTCTGGTGTATGTGAGCTTGCTGCGTGAAGTTGTTGTTGGTGCAGCGTGGGTGGTGGATCTTTGGTGAAGCAGAAGCAAACATACGTGATTTGTAGATGTGCACGAGAGGAGCTATTTATGGATCTATTGGATCGATTGAGCCACGAGGCATTAAGAACTATGAATAGCTACCACTGGTTGTAAATACAGTTGTGGTGGATTGTAAATAGTAGTGGATTCTGGCTTGGCCGAGGAGAAATTTTTTGCTATTTATTTGGAGTTGCTGCATGGGTGGAGTCAATTCGCATGGGCAGAATTGACTTGTGTTAGACATTTTGGAGTTCTGCAACAGAAGAGTGAAGGACTTGAGTTGGGCATCGATCCACCTAGTTAAGCTTGTGGAAGTGTTTGAGTGGCCTAGGTGTGTTGTGAAAGTCGAGGCCTTTTAGCTAGGGAATCAAATATCCATTCTCTTCCCCTCTGTCAGAAAGAGGAGATCCACTTGATAGCGATTCTAAGGGAGCTGCGTGGAGATGTAGGGTGGCACAGAGGAGATGGAAGAAACAGAGATCATTTTTCCAGATGTGTATTTTTTTCGTTGAGTTGTGTTTTTTGTCACTACTTGTTCCAGGTTTCTTCACGGAGTCTGGGTTTAAAAAGGTCGAATTCATTTTGTAATGATCCAACAAATTTATCTGTTATTATTTAGTTGTATTGGTGATTTGCTTCAGATTTGGCTATGTGGCATAGAAGCCACAACATGCACCCCAAGGTTCTACAGTTGAAGAGCTGCCAAAGGGAGAAGTTTCCCATCTACGTGGTAACGAGGTTGTTGGAGCTCTTGAGAGGACCAAGTGGAGTCAGAAAGAAATCTGGAAGCGAGATAAGCTAGACTTTTCCAATATGGCTGCACTTTTAGACATATTTGACCCTGATGATATTTTTTTCATGAGGCTTAGTGGTTTTATTAATGACCATGATTATCAAGAGATACTATATGTTCTGCAACAATGTGAGACTGAAGACTCACGAGTTGTTTTTCAGGAAGGATGTAAAGAGGAACATATGGTTGAAGATCAAGAAGACCCATTAGTCATTCTTGAGGAAGGAAGTAAAGAGGAACATATTGTTGAAGATCAATTGGATGAGCCACATGAAGTTGATTGCAAAGACTTGGCAGAAGAAGACAAAGTTGGAAAGAATTCAAATTATCATGATCTCATGAATGTTGAAGACAACATGGCTGACATTTAGTTGTTTGACATCGGAAGGAGTGAGAGGAAAAATTCTCCTAGCAAGCTCGTACATTCTAAAGTACTATCAATTACCAGCCTACAATCAAGATCAAGGAGGATAAGAGTTCAAGCATTCCGTCTTAGGGGAAGAAAACTCAAAAAAGAGGTGAAAATCTATCACTACCCCATGGCAAGGAAAGTAAAGATGATGCCTCGCCTAGGAATGAACAAGCATGGACTCTCAAGCAAGAAGACTAAAATGAAAACTCTGTTACCAAGCTTTCTATGTACTATTGTAAGCCTAGCTGAGACTAGACCAGCAGGCATATTTTATTTTTTCAATACCTTTCTCCATTAAGGGGGAGCATTAGAATTAGTGGAGAAAGTTACAGTTAATTGTTTTAAGTATAGGATTGAGACTCTAAGATTAGGTCTCATATCGTACTATCTAAGGAGTGGTTGAAACCACCCTGTTAGTGTGAAAGCCTATATGTACTAGGTTCTCTTGACTGAATAGCATGTGCATCGTGTGAAGTGCTTGGGTACTCTCTAGGTATCTCACCTGGAGAGCCACTTAATTAATAGAATATCAGTTTTTAACATTACAGATCATTCTCCTCATCAATAGCTTTCTATTTACTATCTAGTTTTGCTATTCTGAAACTCAAGTTGAAAGATATGAGCTTTAAAATATTGCATCTTGTTAAATTTTTCTTGCCCCCCTAAAAATTGTTGTAGCTTTCTTTTAAAATTTTCCATAATTTTTTGGTTCAAACCAAATTTTTAGGCAGATGGTTATATCTGCACGAAATTATCTTTCCAATAACTGGTCATATGCCTAATTCCAATTTACAGGCTATAAATTAGGGGCTTTAGAAATTTAGATAATTTTCTCAATTTCTTCCATGCTTGAAATTTAATTTTTAGCCTACTCTCAACAAGTCCGTACTCTTCTTTTAGCTGGTAGCTAACTGTACTTGTTGCGTACGAACTCATTTTCCTTGCTTCCTGTTATTCTTTGTAATTATCTACTATCCTCGAGCTTCCTTTAACTTCTCATTGGAAACAAACTAACTTTCCTGACCTTTGTTTTTTTATAGGTGGCCAACATGCTATCTTCCTTTCTCACCATAAGCTCCAAGTGTCCATTTTTATATATGTACCTTTTTAAACTATAAAAATCACTTTTATTTTTATTTTTATTTAACTTTATAAATATATGTAATTAATTAAGTACATTAATCAATTAAAAAAACAAATAATATACAAATTAATATAATTATTTTTTATTAATAGTTAATTAAGATATGAAATTATGTTAAAACTAAATAACTATAATAAAAATTTAAATTAAATTCATGCATATCTATGGATTTATGGCACTTACAAACATATAAACTAAAATATATGTAAAAAGAAATGATAATAAAGAAAAATAATATATATATATATATATATATATATATATAGATATATCAAGACCCACATTGTGACAATCTCAGTGCTCTTATACATTGCTGCCACATGCCTTTTGTTTTGGTAGAAACATGTGAACTTTGCCAAATTTTGAAATTTTGAAATAAAGAAGACTGTGTTTTCAATTCAAGATTAAAATTCCTAAAATTATGTGATTTAGCAAATTCTGTTCTCACAAAAACCAAATAAAAAAATAAATATTTAACATTTTGTTTTTGGTTTTATGAAAATTTTGTAATTGTCTCTTTGTTTGCATTTTTAGAAACAATGGTAGCATATTCTATTTTTGAAAGAAAGTAACTGATTTTCTATTTGGAAAACAAATTCTTTGGTGCAAAACAAGACATATTAAATATTGTAGATCATAATAACATATATGTGTTGTTTTGAAAATATTGAAAATTATATTTTCTTCAGAATGACATGTTATATATATATATATATATATATTAAATTTAGGTAGTTTTTTGAAAGTGCATACAATGTGCTAAGTTATGGAAAGAAAATTATTTATGCAAAATATAACTATAGTTCACTTGTTCATAACTAGAACTCAACATCTACTTAAGAACTGTGTGTGTTCCCAGATTTAGAATCAAGCCCAATCAAAACCTAATAAGACTACAAGGTTTGGAAAATATATGAACTGTCAAAATCAATAGTAGACAAAATACTATTGAAGGAAGGATTCTTGTAACAATACAAAAGTTCACAAAGTATTTTTAGCAAGATTGTTTACCAAAGCTATGGCACATGAGTTTTATATTTATATTTACTTTTGAAACAATCTTTTTTTAGGGGTGGTTCACGGACACTGAGTGGCTGCTACATCCACGGAAAATCCAGGTAGATCAACTTGAAGGTATCTACTTGCCAACCAAACTAGCAAGGCCTAACCCCAAGGGCGTCGAGGCAATTTGACCCCGTCACCTCCTGATAGGTGAGGTACTTAGCAACATGAACTCAACCAACTGGGTTATCCCTTGGGGCTAACTTTTCAAATAATCTTGTACAATGTTATATTCAAATTTAACCTTTACGAAAAGGATAAGGCAACATATATATGTGAACTTATTGAAGTTTGATTAATGTATTACCTGCAAATTTCAAGGTTATTAGTTATTATAACTTGCAATAATGAGGCTGAGAATTTTGTTTCAAGGATCTGAATTTCAAAATATCACCCAAAAAAAAGTGCCTGGAATTGTTTAAATCCTTAAAAACTGATCTACAACCCAAACTCTTGTGACCGATTTTCATACTATAAGAAAGGAATGCAATGAATCTTACTGGCATCAAATTCTATTGGCATGACAAGTCCTTTTATTACAAATAGGAAAAGCAGGTGGCAAATAGAAGACATGCACGAGCATTGATCACAGAATAAAATCACACAACCCCTGTCCAAGTAGTCCAAAATCTTGGGATATTCATATTTCAAAATAAGGCGAGCGTAATTCTATCTCTGAGACTCTGCGCTAGCTTGGATAGGACCCAAGATCCAGATTTGGTAGCTAGTGTCCAAGGAGGTTCTACATTCCATAGTAGCCTCAGGTGATGAAGCGGAAAGGCACGAGAGATTTCTGTTTTGGGCTCTACCCGAGCCATATCTGGGTAATTTCACTGGGAATGTGCGGCAGGGAGAGATACCGAGCTGGTATCCCAACCTTAAAACAGAGAGAGATGACCTAACTAAAGGGAAAGAAATAAATCAATCTCCTTGGATTCCTCTTCTAATGACAACCATTATCTTAACACTCCCAACCCCCTCAAGCGCGGAACTTACCTAGTTATTCAAAAAAGGGTTGCAGTGATCGACAATCCTTGGTAAGAACATCGCCTTGGTAGCTCTTTCTCTCAGATCAACAACAACAGAGAGGTAACCACTGGCCAAAAGAGCAGCCACAAGGGACAGGGAACACTGGACTAAAATTTAACTGCACTATACAACTGCTCGGGCGGTGGGTGAATCGAGAACCCAAAATATCGTTCTTTTCTTAAAAGGGCTATAGGGATGGTAGGGTAGGATTATTATCACATTAACCTGGCTAGGCATCTGACGTTGTTTTTTCCAATTGCCTTAGGGCCCTATAGTTTAGTGAGGCCCTACAGACTAGAAAATTGTTATCCCTGCATGGGGTGCCTCTGATACTTCAACCTTTGCTCACTCTCATCTGATATGTTATTTCTACTTAAACTACAGTAACTGACACTAGTCAAAGATATGTAGCATATGCCCTTGCCTTTGCTAATGTGCAACAAGCTATGATGAAATATGCAATTAAAAAGAAACAAGTATGTAAATGCAGATGAAAGCAAACAAATGCAACAAACAATTGCAAACAATAAAGAACAATCCATTCAAGAAGTAGTTTATGGAAAAAAAGGCATTAGAGAAAACAAACAATTAGAACAACTAACCTTTTTTACTGAAAAACTACTATCACTGCCACACCCCGAATGATTAACAAAACACCGACCAGATGTTGCAACCATGACCAACGACTTGCAGCATAATCTAGTTAAAGTTCAAGGAACAAAATGTCAAAATAACAACTTAAGAAACTCAAAAGAATAGAAAAATGATATAGTTAAAACACCTTACAAAGTGTTTCTACCTCCATTTCTCGTTTCTCACATAATCACCAGACAACACCTGAGAATACCCTAGCTTTCTCCAAAGCACTGCACACCTAAAATTCTTTTCAGCACTAATAGAAGAAAATGAAGAAATTTTGAGCTCCAAGCACACCAAACACTACTCACCTGAATCCCTATTCAACAACAACAAGCACATGCCAATCAACCTAATAATGCTCAAACAGCAAGCCTCTATACCAACAATGACATTGTGCAGTGGGAAGGATGAGGGCTCAACGAACACAAAGACAATTCAAAATGCAAGGCAATTGAATGAGATCTGATAGCGAACAAAAGCTTTTCACAGAGCCAATTAAATGTGAATTAAATGCCGAGGATGCTCCAGAGCTCCGAGAAATATTTTGCATCACCGCAGAGAAATAAACAAGATACAATGCATCCCATTTATTCGAAAACAATGCACAAAAAATACGCAACTATGTTTGAAATTATTACATAATAAATGTGTTACCAGATCACCCTACTACTCTATCTTCTAGTTGAAATGCGTTAAACCATATCCTAATTAAATATCAAGGTTTTTAATATTGTCATCCATCATAACACTTGTACCAACAATAGTTAACAATGTGTTATCTAATGCCCTTTTCACTAATATAAATAATAATAAAAATTGTCCTTAGCATATAGCATGAAAACATCCTTTAGTTGAAATGCATCGAACCATATCCTAATCAAATCTCGAGATTTTTAATATTGCCACCCATCATAACAATTATGGTCTGGTCCACTTATACCAACAATACTTAACAAGCGAGGAGGGTCATTAAGATAGATGTTGATGTATAGTCTCAGCCATTGAAGCCATGGTGTAACGCCCATGAGCTGCAGGCAACACGACGAGGGCACGTGAAGGTGACGAGCCAAGGGAATAGTGACACGGTGGAGGAAAACATGAAAATAACCAAGTGTTGGTTGTTTGGTTTATAGACCGATGAGCGGTCCCAGTGAGCCGATGAGTGGGTGAGACCAACTAAACGAGGAGACACGACGATGGAAGAGTTGGGTCGGCCAAGGGGCAAGCCGACTCGTTTGAGGAGTTAAAACATGGGCTGAATAAAGACTATATGGTGGGTCGGCCTAGCATGACGACACAACCTTTCATGATAGTAATGGGCATAAGTGAATGGCGTTGGAGAGTCATTCATCAATCATCCAATGATCAAGGCACAAGTGTTCAAGTGTGAACAGGGGTGAAGTGCGAAGTTTGTGGTCTGAAACACTAAGGCATAGTGCAGGTGGTCAAGGGACAAAGCACTCACGCCGAAACGGAGGTGCGAGCCAAGGCGCAACTGAACAGGGCGCGAGTGGACGCACACGGGCAGGTTTTTGAATGAGCCGAGGGTACGGCAAGGTGTTCATGCAAGAGGTCATTCGAGGGCGTGGCAGGGTGTCTGGGTGAACGACGAGTCGGGTGAAGGCGTGGGAGGGTGTTCGACTGAACGGATGATTGGAACATCGGGCGAGGGCGTGGTAGGGCGCCCGAGTGAACGTGAGGCGAGGGCGTGGTAGGGTGCCCGAGTGAACGTTAGGCGAGGGCGCGGTAGGGAGTTTGAGCAAACGTTAGGTGAAGGCATGGTAGGGCGTTTGTTCAAGGAGTCATTTGAAGGCATGGTAGGGCGTTCGTTCAAGAAGTCAGGCAAGGGCGCGGTAGGGCGTCCAGTCGAACGACGGGTCAAACAGAGGGTGTGGTAGGGCGTTCGGGTGTACAACATGTTCAGGCAGAAACGTGCGATGGTGAATGGTGAACGAAGGGAGAGTTGGTGAAACGCGCCCAGGTCGAATGAAACGAAGAATCGTGCGACGGTTGAAGGCGTTGGAAAATGGGCGAGCCGTTCATGAGGCGAACGAGCTGAACGATAGTTCAGGTTACTTTGCCCAAGGTTGGGCAAGGGTGCACGACAGGTGCAAGAAGTGAATTTCTATAAGTGTAAAGGTGAAATTTGGGGTTTCTCTTGGATGTAAACTTGTATGTAATTCTAAATATTAACATTATTATAGGTGCATACTCATATTGTAGGGAGTTTCCCCTCCCATGATAATCTGCTTTGCACTTGAATGGTAATGATGTTAATATGATAAATGGTATATGAATGTTCCCGCTGTGTTTAAAGATGAATATGCTTAGCTGTTGAAAAATAAACTAAGTATCGAAAGTAGGCGTAGTCGACAATCGTTAGTATTGTTAAAAATAAAAGGGTCGGTGGTACCACACCTCCTATAGTGCGGTTGGAAGAGTACCACCAGCGTAGGGCATGATAAATCGTATCAGAGCTTGCAGAATCCACGGCAAGGAACGCGAGCTTTGATGAATCAGAGGGTTGCAGAATCTGACGAGGAGCTGGTCCCACTACACTTGGTGATAAGTGGTATCGGTTTTCCATATTTCGCAAGGCTTTGGTGATTCAGAGGTGCAGGATTTGCAGGGAAGCCGGTCCCACTGCACTTCGTGACAAGTTGGTATCAAGACTTGTGAAAAGTGATTCAGGGTTGTAAAGAAAGCAAATGGCAGGAATGGCAGAAGGACCTTAGGTTATGACAGGTGAATCTAGCCACAATGTTGGAGAAGCTTTCCGGTACAAGGTATTGGAACAAATGAGGGAATGGAGTTCTAAATGGGCTTCGATGAAAGCCGAGAACATGCAGATTCAGGAAGGCTATGAAGATAAAAGAAGAACTTGAAGAACTCAAGAACCAATACGAGTATACTAAATGGAAGTATACACAAACGGAGAAGAAGGACTCTCTTAGGAAGGTCGTTGTAATAGATCAGGATGAGCTCGACTACATTGGCAGACTTGGGGACTACTACCGAAACAATCAGAAAGATGTTCGGAAGCTTAGTTCAATGGAAGCAGTCAATAGGCACTTGGTTGGTGCACTTGAGCAGGATGCAATGAAGGATAAGCTTGAAGGAAGTCAAGTTGAACCGGGATCGAGTTGCTTAGAAGAGCCAAGCAAGGATGTGAAGTACCTTAAAAAAGAAGTTAGCTCGAAGCATAAGGTGATGGACTCTTCTGAGGTTGAATTTTTAAAGAAGGTTGCTGATGTAAGGTGCAAGATAAAACCGAAAGAGGATGGTAATTCCTTGAAGTTGAGTTTTGTACAGGTGACCGTGTCTGGCAAGAGATTTGCAGCTTTGGTAGACACGAGAGCTACTAATAATTTCCTGAGTAAGAAGGCAACAAAGTCTTTTGGAAAGAAAGCTAAGATGAAAAAGAGTGGAGTGCTTTCAAAGTAGTCAACTCTACCATGAAAGTTGTTACTAGCGTGATGGAGAACACTCAAGTGAGAGTGGGCTCATGGTATGGAAAGTTGGACTTGAGGATCGTGGACTTGGATAATCATTCTATGGTGTTGGGGCAATATTTTCTGAGGCTTGCACAAGCCATACTAATGGTGGACCGAGACATTCTCTTGATCACAATTGAAGGAAGAACCATGTTGGTTCTGATGAATATAAGGAGTTTCTTGGGGTATAGACAAAGGATGGATTCTATGACTTTGTATCCCAAAGATCCAAATGTGAAGCATGAGGATGTGGAGAAAAGAGGACTTGGGAGTATGACTCAAACAACGAAGGAAGAGAAGTTAATTGACTTCGTTGCAAGAGCGAAGAAGAAGGAAGGAAGTGGGAGATCAATCTCACGAATCCTGAAGCACTTGGTAGAGACATCTTCTACCAGAGATCTTCATGACAAAGTTGCAGATGAAGGAAGTCCGAGTACTTCTTCAGTGGCAGTGGCTGGGGAGGATTATGCAGGTGTAGATTTGGCTGGCATAGTGGAATTTTGTAGGTATGCTATGGGCATATATGACTTTCAGTTGACGAAAGGCAAGCTTGAGAATCTTGGGTGTACATGTGAAGAGGTTGAGGCTGTGCACAGATACTTGATGATGCAGTACCAATCTGATACATGGATGAATGAGAGTCAGGGAGGAAACTTCCTGGCCCTCCTTTCTCAATAGACAACCTTGGAGATGGATTGGTGCAGGGACCTTAGTTGGAAGGGGCTGCACCACCTTGAAAAGGGGCCTTGGAGGAGGCTTCTTTATCATAATAGGTGGATTATGGAGGAATAAATGCGACTGCATGGCAACACATTGACATTAGCATCATAGACGACATGTTGTATATGGGATGGAGATACCATGGACCTGAGCATGGGCTTTAAATAGATTCTTGATTGAGTTTGAGATTGTGACAGGATGTTGAAGAAACAACCGATAGTGGCATGGAGAAGGTACATTCTCATGGGTTGAGCGTTATGGTTAGATTAGCTACCCAATTAGTTCGATAACATGGGGGAATGCAGTGCACTAGGTTTGTGTCAGATAGATGTCTTGGTTTCGACTAGGATGTTGTGTTGGCTGGAGTATTATGCAGAGAAGTTCACATGATGGAATGACACATGATGGAGACTGTCGTATTATATATGTTGCAGGGATGTTTACAATATATAGACTGGTTGAAGTTATGGATCAATAATGGAACACATACTGATGGATTATGTGACATTGGTATGGACATCTTGGCGATGGATTGTTGCTGAGGTGGAGAGAAATTGTCGAGGAAAACAATGACCCCAAGTGGGGGAGAATGTAATGCTCATGAGCTGCAGGCAACATGGCGTGGGTGCACGAAGGCGACGAGCCAAGGGATCAATGACACGGTGGAAGAAAACGCAAAAATAACCAAGTGTTGGTCGTTTGGCTTATAGACCGACGAGCGGTCCCGGTGAGCTGACGGGTGGGAGAGACCAACCAAACGAGGAGACACGACATCGAAAGAGTTGGGTCGACCAAGGGGCAAGCTGACTTGTTTGAGGAGTTAAAACATGGGCTGAACAAAGACCGTATGGTGGGTTGGTCTGGCATGAGGATGCAACCTTTCATGGTAGCAATGGGTATAAGTGAATGGTGTTGGAGAGTCATTCATCAATCATCCAACGATCAAGGCACAAGTTTTCAAGCATAAACAAAGTTGAAGTACGAAGGTTGTGGTCTGAAACACTAAGGCGTAGTACAGGCGGTCGAGGGCTGAAGCACTCACGCCGAAACGAAGGTGTGAGCTAAGGTGCATCTGAATAGGGCATGGGTGGACACACACGTGCAGGTTGTTGAATGAGCTGAGGGCGCGGCTGGGCATTCATGCAAGAGGACATTTGAGGGCGTGGCAGGGCATCTAGGCGAATGTTGAGTCGGGCGAAGGTACGGCAGGGCGTCCAGCTGAACGGACGATTGGAACGCTGGGCGAGGGTGTGGTATGGCATCGAAGTGAACACCAGGCGAGGGCGTGGTAGGGCGTCCGAGCAAACGTCGGGCAAAGGTGCGGTATGGAATTCGTTTGAGGAGTAGTTTGAAGGCACAGTAGGGTGTCTGTTCGAGAATTTGTGCGAGGGCGCGGTAGGGTGTTTGGCTGAACGATGGGTCGAACGGAGGGTGCGGCAGGGCGTTCGGGTGAATGACACGTTCGGGCATAAATGTGCGACAGTGAATGGTGAATGAAGGGCGAGTTGACATAACGCGCTCGGGCCGAACAAAACGAAGAATCGTGCGATGGTTGAAGGCATTGGCAAACGGGCGAGCCATGCATGAGGCGAACGAACTAAACAACAGTTCAGGTGACTTTTCCCAAGGTTGGGCAAGGCTGCATGATAGGTGCATGAAGTGAATTTATATAAGTGTAAAGGTGCAATTTGGGGTTTCCCTTGGATGTAAACTTGTATATAATTCTGAAAATTAACATTATTGATACGGGCATAATCATATTGTAAGGAGTTGCCCCTCCCATGATAATTCGTTGTGCACTTGAATGGTAATGATGTTAATATGATAAATGGTATATGAATGTTTCCACTGTGTTTAAATATGAATATGCTTAGCTGTTGAAAAATAAACTAAGTATCGAAAGTAGGTGTAGTCTACGATCGTTAGTATTGTTAAAAAGAAAAGCGTCGGTGGTGCCGCACCTCCTATAATGCGGTTGGAAGAGTACTGCCAGCCTACACCTGCGGTAGTCTTTCAACCACTTATAGCGAGGTGTGGCACTACCAATCATTTTCTTTTCACCAATACTTACGATTGTAGACTACACCTAACATTCCATACTTAGTTTATTTTTCATTACCAAATATTATTAATGTGTTCCTTTATACAAGTGAAAGCCCATAACATTCACACAAACAACATTATACAAGAGAAATGCACAACAGTATAAAGGGAGGGGCAAATCCCTCTAATATGAGTCTGCATAGATCAATATATTATACAATCTTCACTTTTACAAAGTAAAAGTTAAAACTTGGGAAACTCCAAATTTACACTTAGCCAATTTTCAACTCCGGCAAACTGGGTTGCCCAGCTCGTCGGCGCCTCCGCACGGTCGCCGCACGACTCACCAACCCTTTGTTCACCTCGTTGCACAATCGTGTTGTTTGCCCAACTTGGGCACGCCTCCAAGTTGCCACACATGGGCACCTCTGCCCGAGACACACCTCCGTTCAAAATCTCAAAACTTCACCAAAAGTCACATCGTGCACACTTGCACGATGGGTGGGCGCTCACCCGAGTCACCCAAGAACCCGTGCCAAATTGTCGCACAAACTTGGCGCCCACCAACGTTTCACCGTTGGGCGCTCCTACACATCACCTGGGCGCCACACACATTGTTCATGCCTTCCTTCAACCGGTGGGTGACCTTTCTCGTGCCCTCCACCCAAGTCCAAGATGTGCATTTACTCCTCGTGTAGCCTCGCCCAAGAACAGGCGCATCACCAAGTCATGCGCCTTAACTCCTTGTTGCGTCTACCTCCAAATCCGCGCACTTCTTCTTATGAGTGAAGATGTTGAGCGAGTGATCAATGTCCAAATGAGAGCCAACACTCTTCCATATATACACATGGTAGGGCGCACCCGGCCGACTCGTCCTCCATGCTCCACACGCCATCGCAAATGCCACCAAATGTCATGTCGGCCCCTCATCCAATGTTGGTCGGCCTCCATATGTGTTAACACATGCTCCACGCATATATACATGCTCGCTTCCCCTTCCTTATGCACATTATCTCCATCGCATAACCAAGGAGCTCGCACTTCATTCAACCGCAACTCGTTCAAGCCTCAACCGTCACTCGTTCAAGCCTCATCCACGGTCGCACTTCATCCGGTGGGCGAGTCAAGGACCGCAGGTCCTTACATCCTCCTCCACCTGAAGTCGTTGTCGTCCTCGACAACATACCATCCTGGTAGCCATCCACCAATATCATCAACACTGTCTCATCCATGATGTCAACTCCTCCACATACTGTAAACACCCCTGCAACATATGTAGAACCATCGTCTCCATCATGCCTCGTACCGGTAACCATCTGTCACCAAGATCACCATACCAAGGTATACATCGCATCGGTATGTCATACATCGGAAATCATCTCAATCCATGACCATCGACCACCCTGTTGCAATCTCCACATGCTGCTCCCCATCGTGGAAGGTTGGTCCTTCCATCCAAGCTACATGCTTCCTGCAACCTCCTGTGTCGACCTCATCATGTGCCGTCCTTGTGTGAATTTCTGCCATGATACTCCAAAAAATGCTAACACATCTCTGCACACTACGCGTCCCCATGTTTGAACTAGTTGGGTAGCTAATCCAATTGTCACGCTCAAACCATGAGAGTGAACATCCTCATGCCACCATCAGTCGTTTCTCAAAACATCTCGTCACATCCTCAACTCGATCAAGAATCCATCTCCATACAAGTGTAAGCCATGCTCAGGTCCATGAAGTAGTCCTCATCTCATCTGCAACATGCTATCCATGATGTCTGGTACTAATGTCCTGCATGAAATCAGCCACATCTACCCCCAACATCATCACCCATATGCAAAACATCCATCTCCTCAATATGAAGAGACCTTCTCATCAAACTCCGACTCTCGATGTGCCACATCCAGGTCCATGAAGCAACCTCCATCATATCTGCAATGTGCCATCCCTCAAGCCTGCCATAGAAACAAGTATACACCTGTCTCATCTATCCATGTGTTGCCCATGATCATAGATCAATCATCTCCCATGTGCCAAAAGTGGTTAAGTCTTGGCTGAACCCATGCACAAGTGTTTCCACCAAGGCATCATCATCGTTGTAACTCCATCACTTCAAAGTGTCTCATATCGATCCTCCACATCAAGTCACTCTTTCAAGCCATTCCCATACATGTACTTGAAAGTATGCACCCCATCCGACATCAAAGCCTCTGACCTCAGCTCTTCAATGCATCAGATCATCCAAGTCCACCATATATGAAATACCCAAAAGTCACAACAATCTCATGTCATCATGAGCTCCATGAGTCATCTCCAACCAACATCTTAGCAAGCATACAAGTCTTGGCCCAAAGGTCTTTGCAAGATGCCTCAGCTCTCCATGTAGTAGGAATGCTCCATAGCCTGCTCACAACTCCATCCAAGTCCATGGCCTTGTTGTACATAAATGCACAACCTCTCCATCGGCTCATAAGTAAAACATCTCCAGGTCACACCAGCAAATCTACCTGCACAACATCCCTGCCTTAGCACTCTTCATTGGATGTCCATAAGTGTTACACGAAAATTTGTCACCATGACTATTTGCAGTCAGTATGGCTCCATCAATAACGATACTGTCCTCCTTGGCAAGTCTTATACCTCTGCTCCTCATGTCAAACTCCAAAAAAGAGAGAAAGCCTTTAAAAAATCAATATAACTCTGGTTTCGCACTTTCTCTTACTCTTACCTGCGGGCCCGCACCTGAAGTACATAATACCTGCGTACCTGTACGCTCTGTCTGTAAAGGGGTGGGTGCATACCCCTCTAAAAGTCAAATGGCGCAAGTTTTACTTCAAAATACTTACTTGCGGTCGATTCTAGAGCATTCTAGAAGATGGTTTGACGTGGATTGAGCGCCTCCAGATGGTTCATGCATCCCAATGAAAGAGGAACTTATCCCATGAAGAGGGGAGCTATCCCTTTGAAAGAGGGGCTTATCCCATTGATGGTAGACCTGTTTAACTTCCTCCAAAGCATTATAAATACAGGCATTGGGCCAAAGGCAAGGGGGGTTGAAAGCTGAACATTCCTAAGGGTAGATGCTGCTGAAATTAGGACTCCCTTATAGAGCTTGAGAGGAGATATTCCAATCCTTTCTTAGCTTCATTTGGAAGTGGGTGAGCTGATCAAAGTAGAGGAGAACTCTTGCTGGACCCTGGGAGGGACCTACACAACACCACGGCACTGGTTGTAAGGTTTCTTTTGTTTCCAATTCATACAATTAAGGTCATTTTTCTCAACAAGTTGTTATATATAATTTGTTTCATAAACTCCTTGGTCTTTATGATGAATATGTTTTATTATATGAGTTATTCAGGTGCTATGTAATCGTTTGCTTGTTAGTGAATGCAGGCTTCAAGGAGAAGGAGCTCATCTGGATCAAAGAGGCTTGGCTGCTACAAACAACGTTGGACTAAAGGTAAGACTTGAACACTTGGTTGCTTTTATTTTAAATGCATATTTAGGGAAAGATAGTGCTTGATTGTCTTGTTTGTCACTAGAAAGCCTTAGCTTCTAGGGAGGTCGGTTTTTTCCGCAAAATTGACTCTTTCCGCATGACAATAAGTGACACCTCTACAAGTGCTCTTGCATCATGTCCCTGCATAAGACTGCTATGCTCCATGTCTCGAACCTAATGTCCATGACTAAGTTTCCCATGTAGTCCAACCAAGTAGACCCATCACAACAATCGGTCATCTTCATCCAAGTCTGCAATCTTCGGTCTAGTGAACTCGGTCACCCAACCATATCATCATCATCACGAGTCCCTTCCATCATAGCTCCCCCACTAAAGGTTCCATCAAGACTACCTCTTGGTCTCGGCCATGAAAAGTCCACCTAAGTATCATCATACCTCAAGTGTGTGCCCTCCTCCAATCTGTCCATGAGTCATGCCGAGCACTTAGCGGATTCTCCATGTGGCTAAAGCATGACCCAATCCTTCACAACGATCATCATGTTCCTCCTTTGTCACAGGCCTTTGCACCTTCTACCATAAGGTCACAAACAACCCCAACAAGTCCTGCAACAGTAAAAAATCCTTGCTTCTCCATACAAGGTCTCATCATGGTCATCCATGGTAAGATCCTCCCTAGCATCGGCAAACTGATTTTTCCCTTCCCCACCAAATGCTCAGATGAAACACAAGTATCAATAGTACTTACATCATTATCATGAGGTTCCTCAAAATGAGTATCTTCATCCATCCATGTCTACAAACTACACGATCCTGGTCCAACTTGATCAATCTCAAGTTCATCCTCCATCTTCGGCACATCTGCAACATCCTCAATCATCACGACTTCCTCTTCCTTGTTAGCACAATCTGCAACTTCATCTTGCTCCATTGTCCAACCAAGTTAAAGAAGTTTGTCTTCAACATTCTTTTCCAAGACTTCAAGCTTATCTCGAATCTGGGGATTCTCTTCTTTCATCCGCTTCAACCTGTATAAGGTAAGCAAGAGCTTCCCTTCGCATTCTTCCAAACCTGCCATGCCTTTTCGTTCAGCTTGGCCCAAGCACAAAGCTTCTCCTCTGCTAAACCTCTTTCACCATTCACGTGAATCACCCTGATATTCCATCTGTCACCTGCAAAACTTGAACTTCCTTCCAAGTCTTCGGTCTTTGTAGAATCAGCTCCTTGATTCAGTTCACCAAGTTTCTTGCAAAACTTGGACCAGCTCTGATACCAGCTGTCACACCCCTACACCTACGGTAGTCTTTCAACCGCTTATAGCGAGGTGTGGCACTACCAATCGTTTTCTTTTCACCAATACTTACGATTGTAGACTACACCTAACATTCCATACTTAGTTTATTTTTCATTACCAAGTATTATTAATGTGTTCCTTTATACAAGTGAAAGCCCATAACATTCAGATAAATAGCATTATACAAGAGAAATGCACAACAATATAAAGGGAGGGGCAACTCCCTGCAATATGAGTATGCCCAGATCAATATATTATACAATCTTCACTTTTACAAAGTACAAGTTAAATCTTGGGAAACCCAAAATTTACACTTAGCCAATTTTCAACTCTGGCAAACTTGGTTGCCCAGCTCGTCGGCGCCTCTGCACGGTCGCCGCACGACTCACCAACCCTCTGTTCACCTTGTCACATGATCGTGTTGTTTGCCCAACTTGGGCACACCTCCAAGTCGCCACACACGGGCGCCTCTGCCCGAGACACACCTCCATTCACAATCTCAACACTTCACCAAAAGTCACATTATGCACACTTGCACGACGGGCGGGCGCTCACCCGAGTCGCCCAAGAACCCGTGCCAAGTCGTCGCACAAACCAGGCGCCCACCAACGTTTCACCATTGGGCGCTCCTACACATCACCCGGGCGCCACACACACCGTGCATGCCTTCCTTCAATTGGCGGGCGACCCTGCCTGCGCCCTCCACCCAAGTCCAAGATGTGCGTTTACTCCTCGTGTAGCCTCGCCCAAGAATGGGCGCATCACCAAGTCATGCGCCTTAACTCCTTGTTGCGTCTACCTCCAAATCTGCGCACTTCTTCTTATGAGCGAAGATGTTGAGCGAGTGATCGATGTCCAAATGAGAGCCAACGCTCTTCCATATATACACATGTAGGGCGAGTTCGCTCACTCGACCTACTCATCCTCCATGCTCCACACGCCATCGCAAATGCCATCAAATGTCATGTCGACCCCTCATCCAATGTTGGTCGGCCTCCATATGTGTTAACACATGCTCCACGCATATATACATGCTCGCCTCCCCTTCCTTATGTGCATTATCTCCATTGCATAACCAAGGAGTTCGCACTTCGTTCAACCGCAACTCGTTCAAGCCTCAACCGTCGCTCGTTCAAGCCTCATCCGCGGTCACACTTCATCCAGTGGGCAAGTCAAGGACCATAGGTCCTTACACATGGTATCGGTGGCAGGCTTACATCAACCTCTAAAAAGTTTGAAAAATCAATCCTCAACTTTGGAGATCAATAAAAAAATTCCCTACATGGACCAAAAAAAATAGCCTCCCACTATACTAGATATCACTAAAAAAAAATAGCCTTCCACTCTACTAGATATCGCAGTGACATAATAAAACATGCGGAGTTTCCTCGCCTAAAATACTACGCGAAGTGTATATTTTAAAATTTATAAGGCCTCTCGGGGCCCTCCACGAGTTCCCTGAGACCCATAGACCCCACAACCCAAACGTGTGATCGACCAAAGGTGCAGTTATACAAATCAGACGACGGAGCGGTTTTCATGTCCCGGACTTGCACAAACATTAGGGCAAAGTTGTCGCCCAAAAGATCTGACGATTGAGATCGTGTCCATCTGACGATTGTGATCATTTTTTAGTCCCAGCGAGCTCCCCTGATAATGGGCCTCCTGCGACCCAACCCAAGTTCTGCTTCCCTGACGGTTCGGGTTCCTCCCAGCCGGGCTCCAACTCCAACCTGTTGACCCATCGTGGCCCTTTGTGGCTTACTGCTGTCATGGCCATACCTGGAGTACTAAATGTTGGTCATGATTTGATTGTATCAACGTCGTCTTTGCATTCCCGTCTCCAAACCACAGGCCTGTGAATTTTTGCAAGGCGTTGGGCGAGTTAAATAAATCGTATGCTTCATCAAGGCCATATTTAACAAAATCATTGTAATTTTAATACAACATCGAAGCCCCAATTCATCCACCTGTCAGAATTAACAAAATGCAGTTTAAAGTACTCCTAATTTTTACGATCAAAACCTTAAAATCTATACCAGGGGTATCACAAAGCGAATATTTATATAATATATATATATATATATATATATATAGCAAATAAAAACTCACGTGGATGATAAAAAATGTAGCAAACATCCACTTCAAATTTCAAATTTAAAAGTCGATGAACAGTTTTTAAACTAATATAAACTGAAAAAGAAACATTAGTCCACTTCCAACTCTCCTCCACATGCATTCATTCCCGATCAACATTCGTATGGAAACAATTTTAAAGCACACCCATTTCAAGTGAGAGGTAACCAATATCTGTCTAACAAAATATGTAATTTATAAATGAATTAATGATATTTTAATGTCCACGAGATTAAAAATAGTCTATGGGATCACTAGCTTCCTTGTTTTTCATTATTTGCAATTCAATCATTTTCTTATTCAAATTGATGATGAGTTGACTCAATCTTCTAATAGTGCCCTCACTGGAAAAACAATGCCATGGGATCAATGCTAACACACTGCTATAATTGTCTTTTAAAGCATCACATTCCAAAATGAAATGTTTTTCCAATTCCACTACCCCATAAGTACAAAAAATACACACTTGTTATTCCCAAACTTCTTTAAGTATTTTCCACTATCTAATTTCATACCGAAATTGGTATAAATTAATTCTTAATGAAACAATAAAAATATTTTCTCTCCAAAAACTGTTAGCTCATATTATACCTGTTACACAGCATCTCTCTCTCTCTCTCTCTCTCACACACACACACACACACACACATATATATATATTACAACTCCCATATCATTTTCTTATATCATTTTGATATAGATGTGAATGTACAATCGACGATATGGAATATTAAAATGTTCCATACAAGTGCAAGCCTTACATCGCCACCTACCATTTCATTGAAATTTTATTACGAGCATTGTAAGCCCATAAAACTTATTATGTCACTCCGAGTGACTTTTAGTAATCAAAGTGTGATATTAGTTTGGCAACAATATTAAAAAAAAAAAAGAATCTAATCTAAACATTAGAATTTGGTGGTTTCAAGGAGGTGACGTCAGCCCACCATCCCCACTGCGATTGCGAAACCCAAGGCATGGCGTCACTTGTTCTTCTGTCTAGCAGGTATGTTTATTGTTCACACACAGCTGATGCAGTGGAGTGAATATTGTCGTGCGCAGGCTTCTCAAAGGAATTAGATAAGTCATAAGATAAATCTCACTGTGAGCAAGCGATCATTGATCCTAGAACACGTACATCTTGGATGTGTACTGAGATTTGCAAGATTCCTTTTGCATGTTGGAACTACTACACATCTACATGCAGACTTTTAGTTAGAGCATGGGATTGCATGCAAAATTCCTTTTGCATGATTTACTCTTTGATTTACTCCTTGATTTGCTCCTTCTTTAACTCCGCAACTGACTAGTTATCTCCGGAACTTGTTGTAGGTGTTGAGTCTTCTCATTGATCACCACTATAGTCATTACCTTGGGATCTTCACCCAGTAATGCTATATCATGAGCATTGTAACATAATTTTCTATTGAAACATTCTTTTCTTCTTTCGATTTTCTTTTAGTGTTTTTGCTCTGCAAAGCTGTGTGTTCAACCTTTACTAGCTATATTCATCTGTGCAGGTTTTCTAACACATTTACATGGTATCAGAGCCCACAGGTTGCTAGATAAAAGGCGCACCAGTACTTTATTTTGCAAGTATTACAGCTTGGAGATCGAAGATTGACAGAAAAATGGAGTTTCCCAAAGCATCGATCCTAACACCATACAACTATCATGAATGGAAGGACCAAATGGCTTGATACCTTCGTCATAAAGGGTTGTACAGGATTACCATGGCTACAGAAGTGGAACCCACTTCAGCCATAGAGAAATCCAAGTACCTCAATCGTATGGATGAGGCCCACGGATCCATATGCATGTGCATCTCTCCAGAGTTGCAGTTTCATCTATCTGCCTGCAATACTCCCAATGAGATTTGGAAAAAGGTTGAAGAGCTCTACGGGAAACAGGATGAGATGAAAGGACATCTGCTCGAAGTGGAGCTGCTATCATTGGATCCACGGAACTATGACAGAATTCAAGATTTATTCACCAAATATAATGATCTATTGCTGCAACTCAAGGGTTGTGGAATTGACAAATCCAAGGAGGAGAGTCGCCAAGTTCTCTCTATTATGTCAAAGCTCGGATCGGAATACTCCGTATTTGTGTCTACATTTCATTCAGTAAGGCTCGCAACAGGTAAATCCTACACTATGCCTTCTCTCAAAGAATTTATGGAGTCCCTTATTTTTTAGCAAGATAAACTCATTGGCATGGGGAAAATCAAACCTCCAAAAGCACATGCACTTGCTGTGCATGATGGCAGCCACAGTAAAAATCACAGATCTGATTCAAATCAGAAAAATCAGCAGCAAAAAGACAAAGGAAAAGCACATTCCCATCCAAAGAAGGAAGGGTACACCAAGCCCTTCAATGACTCCTCCGGCTCGAGAAATGAGAAAGGGAAGAAAGGAAACAGATGCACCTACTGTCAAAGAGGATTCCATCCAGAATCCTCTTGCATGAAGAAACAAATTGACCAAATGGCAGAAATCCTTCAGAAGCACAACCTTGGGGACCACATCCCTCAGGGCGCCAAGAAGAAAACTGAGGATCCGCCACACGGGAAAGGTAACAATTTTCATGCTTTAGTTGCAATTAATTCTTCTCCTGATGCATGGATTATAGATTCTGGTGCATCACATCATATGGCTGCTGAAAAGGAAGTCTATTCCTCTTTGGATGCATGCAAAGGACCTCCCATCCTCATGGGAGATGACTCACCTATTGAGGTCACCGGAAAAGGTAGAGTGGAACTTTTACACGGAAGCTTTGAAGATGTGCTTCATGTTCCAAAACTTTCGGTAAACCTGCTTTCAGTTTATCAGATCACTCATTCCAGCACCAGAAAGAGAGTGGAATTCACTCCAGATGCAGTGAACATATATGATCTACATAGCAATGCAAAAATTGCAACTGGTGAGGTAAACAATGGAGCCAGACTGTATACATTTTCTGAATTTATTGAATCTGAATCCTCCTTATTGCTTACACATGTTGATGATAGTAGTAGGCTTTGGCACGAGAGGTTTGGTCACTTAAATTACAAGTATATGCAGCAGCTAAGCAAGAATGAGATGGTGGAAGGCTTGCCAAATATCAATTTCTCCAAAGGAGTTGTGAAGGGTGTGTTCTTGGCAAACATCCCAGAGAAAAGTTTGACACCGGCAAGACTCACAGAGCATCCTCTCCTCTAGATCTGATCCATAGTGATCTCATGGGGCCTTTTCCTCATCCTTCCATCAACAAAGCAAGGTATGCACTTACATTTATTGATGATTTCTCATGGTATACTTGGGTGTATCTTCTCAAGAACAAATCTGAAGTTTTTGAGCACTTTGAAGATTTCAAAGCACTAGTTGAGACACAGTCAAAGAGAAAGATCAAAGCCCTCCGTACAGACAATGGGGGGGAATATGTTAACACAGTACTTCAGAACCTTTGCCTTCAGTCTGGCATACAGTTGCAATATACAGTTCCATACACTCCACAGCAGAACGGAGTTGCTGAGAGAAAGAATCGATCTCTCAAAGAGATGGCTTCCTGCATGTTGCATTCCAAGTCACTGCCTCATAAGCTTTGGGCCGAAGCACTTAATTGTGCTAACTACATCCAGAACAGATCTCCTCATAGGTCTGTCAAGGACCAGACCCCCTTTGAGGCTTGGAGCGGCACTAAACCAGAGGTCACGCACCTCCGTGTTTTCGGCTCTCGAGCATGGGCCCGGATCCCCTCTGAAAAGAGGAAATCTCTTGATCCACAGAGCATTGAGTGCATATTTGTTGGATACCCTGATGGTGTGAAGGTATATCAACTCCTGATTCCCTCTACGAAAAAGCTCATCATTGAGCGAAGTGTCAAATTTGAGGAAAGTCTCTCGCATGCACCTCAAGCGCCGTATGCAGACACTTTTTATCTACCTCATGTCCGAGATGATGACTCAATGCATTCAGATGCCGATACAGATCATGCAGATGCCGAGGAAGAGCATGCAGATGCAAAGACAGAGTCTTCAGATACAAATCTAGTGCATGCAAATGATGATCCACATCCAAGCCCAGATCGGGCTTCCAGCAGTGAATCATATTCCCCTGTCATAAATCAGAGAACAAGGAGCTTACGTGAGATATATGCACAAGACCAATCAGCTACTAGAAATGGTCTTGTGGGGGATAATTCTGATCTACAGAGGACTAGCTCAGAGTTTATTGAGCCTCCTCTTGTCCTCACTGCCACTGAACCATCACCCTCCTGGAATTGTCATTTGGTTCAGTCTTTTGATCCACAGTCTTATGTTGAGGCTGCTGGGCATCCATCTTGGGAGTCCGCCATAGAGGAGGAGTATAACTCCCTCCTCGAGAACCAGACTTGGGATCTGGTCCCCCTTCCTTCAGGAAGGAAACTTGTCCGATGCAAATGGGTCTACAAGACCAAGAGTGCTGCAGATGGGCAAATCACCAGACGAAAAGCAAGGCTAGTAGCCAAAGGCTTCCAACAAGTGCATGGCATTGATTATGACGAGACCTTTGCTCCAGTAGCAAAGATGGATTCCATACGCCTTACACTTGCCATTGCGGCTGCCCAGCGGTGGGAAGTACATCAGATGGATGTGAAGAATGCCTTTCTTCACGGAGACCTATCTGAGGAGATCTACATGGAGCAGCCACATGGTTTCATTTAGGATTCATCTTTGGTCTGCAGACTGAAGAAATCTCTCTACGGCCTTAAGCAAGCCCCGAGAGCTTGGTACGTGAAGATGGATTCTTTTCTCTTATCACAAAACTTTGAAAGATGTAAGTCTGATCCGAATGTTTACATGCTTAGGACACATGATTCTCTTCTTATCTTAGTTTTGTATGTAGATGATCTCCTAATCACTGGCAGCTCGGCTTTAGCCATTGCTACAGTCAAGAGGGCCTTGCATGATAGGTTCTTGATGATGGACATGGGTCCATTACACTTCTTTCTTGGTCTTGAGATCAGCCAGAATGCCACAGGCATCAAACTCTCTCAGGCTAAGTATGCACGGGATCTCCTCGAGAGATTTCGCATGACTGACTGCAAGCCAGCACCGACTCCTTTTCTGTCTGGGGTCCGCCTTGAGGATGGAGGTGACACTCCATTAGTTGACAACACTCTCTACCGACAGCTAGTGGGGAGCTTATTGTACCTCACCCACTCCAGACTAGATCTCTCATACGCAGTAGGGGCTGTTTCCAGATACATGCAGGAGCCGCATGAGCTACACTGGAATGCTGCCAAGCGCATCCTCCGATATGTGCAGGGCACCATCACCTTCGGGATTCACTATGCAGCAGGCACTTCATTGAATCTCCTTGGCTTCACAGATTCTGATTGGGCAGGAGACAACATTGATTGCAATTCCACCTTCGGATATTCACTCAGTCTAGGATCTGGACCTATTTGTTGGTCGAGCAAGAAGCAAGCTGCTATTGCTCTCTCTTCAGCTGAGGCTGAGTACCAAGGAGTAGTCAACATCACCATTCAGGCTCTGTGGCTACAACACTTCCTCACTGAGTTGGGCGTCCAGTTCCACCAGCCCATTGTCATCTGGTGTGACAACCAGAGCACTCTCAAATTTTGCAGGGATCCAGTACAGCGGTAGCGGACGAAGCACATAGAGATCCATATGCACTACATCAGAGACTTAGTACATGATCGGGTCATTGATTTGCAGTTCTGTCCTTCAGCAGAACAGACTGCAGACATCTTCACCAAGACATTCACTGAGAAGAAGTTTCGCCCTTTGCGTGATCGTCTTGGAGTGAAGGACACGATTGCTTAGCAACTGTATTTTTCTTCCTCTTCTCTTTTGATTACATTGTATTTTGAGGGGGGGTTTTTCCCACGAGGTTTTCCCTCTTTCCTCAATTTTAGTACAAGTTGAACTGTATTTTGGGTGACCTTTGGCCTTAGTTGCCAAGGCCCATTTTCTATTTTTCCCCATAGTGGTGTTCAGGGGGGGTGTTGGAACTACTACACACCTACATGGAGACTCTTAGTTAGAGCATGTGACTGCATGCAAGATTCCTTTTGCATGTTGGAACTACTACACATCTACATGCGGACTTTTAGTTAGAGCATGGGATTGCATGCAAAATTCCTTTTGCATGATTTACTCCTTGATTTGCTCCTTCTTTAACTCCGCAACTGACTAGTTATCTCCGGAACTTGTTGTAGGTGTTGAGTCTTCTCATTGATCACCACTATAGTCATTACCTTGGGATCTTCACCCAGTAATGCTATATCATGAGCATTGTAACATAATTTTCTATTGAATCATTATTTTCTTCTTTCGATTTTCTTTTAGTGTTTTTGCTCTGCAAAGCTGTGTGTTCAACCTTTACTAGCTAGATTCATCTGTGTAGGTTTTCTAACACATTTACAAGATTTACAGTGGGGATTTCTGAGATTTTTTTGCTCCAACTGGTTTATTTACTCAGTCAGATTGATCCCACAATCTCCGTATTAGATGGAGGAACAAGAACAGATGACACTGCCTTGTGGGCAATTATCAAAAAGTGGCAATATCAGCTGTAGCATCAATAACAATGAATAAGCCGCGTCAATTTTTTATTCTCCAATAAGGTAGCATGTTCGAAGTCATTCGAGATCCATTTCGTGCTCACATTCGCTTAAGCTGTGACTGAAGCAAGTCAATTTGGTGGATGAGCTCAAACCAATCCTCCAATCCTCTTCTCTGCAAAAGATCCCCAACCAGCCCTCTGAAAACGGTGGGGAAATGAAAGATCTAGTGGAGAAAATAAATATTGGACCAAGTTCTTCAAAATGTGGTCCTCTATCAATTCTCAAGTGGTTTTTTTTTTTTTTGTTCTTCATCAATGTTCTCATGTTCATTGTTGTTCTGGGTTCCAGCTTCCAATCATTAGTGCCTTTGCCCATGCTTACAGAGGTTGTAGGTAGCTAAGGGAGCAAGTCATGGTAGAAGTCATGGTAGAGTTCTTGGATAGAGGGTTGTTTCCTCCTATGTCACATGATTTGGGTTCGAGTTCGGGTTAAACAATGACTAGGTTTAGTTCAAGTTCAAATTTTTTGATGAGGTTCGGATGAGGTTCACCATTAGGTTTATATATATATATATATATATATATATATATATATATATGTTTAAAATGAAATATAGGATAAAATAGTAACATATCAACATCAATAAACACAAAAAATGCTACCACGAACTTGGAAATTGCAAGGATAGATTACATGCTTGAGTTGTGACATGACATTATGAGTTTTGATTATGCACTTGGTCAATGGCTATGAGGTTCGCCAAACCTAAAAAAAAAATAAAGTTCGCCAAAATTCGAACATCAAGGTTAAATTTGGCAAACCTTGTGACATAGGTTTCCTCTATGGGCCAAGGAACAGTTGGGTCTTTATGACAAGGGCAAGGGGTGGATGAATTCATTCCCTGTTATAATGTCTCTCACAATCGAATTTCTAGGTATGTGTGTTGTGGGGAAAAGTATCCGACTCGGATGACCCTATCCCTACTCTAAAGGTGACAGTCTTTAGCAACAACTGAAAGTAAAGCTTTGATATTTTCCTTTATGAAAGTACAGAGAGAAGGGAGAAAAGATTAACCAACCTGGTGTCTTTCGCTTAGTCGATCCTTATCCTCTCTCTTTGTCTCTTGTTCCCAGCTCCTTGCTCTCTTTGCCGGTCCAGCTACACACAGATCCTGCACAAAACAAGAGAGGAAACTACAAGATACATGTACTCATAACTGATGCATGGATTAGAGTGAATCAAATATACAAGTAAATACAATACATCAATGCAATACAAGTATATAGGAGAACATGCAAAACTTTATTGATAGAAGTAACAGGGTTCTGAGAAGGTTACAACCATTGATGGCTCCAATCCAGCAGCACCTCCCCAGCAGCAAGAACTCTCCTCTTCACCTCTAGTAAAACAATCACCCAATAGCTCTAACTGTAAACCAACAGCACCTCCTTGCTTTACACAAAATTCCAGCCTCCTTAGACCTCATAGAAGAGCTCTATATATAGGAGAGAAGAAGAGAGGATGAGTCAGCTTGAGGCTGGCATAGAGCTGACTAGTGTCCTCTCCCTCTTCAGTTAATCTTCAGTTCTTGAGTCCACTTGGAGATCCTTGCTTACACATGGTGATCAAGTACCTCTTACTCATCACAGGGCGAATCTCATGAACCAAGTGTCAGTTTGGAAGCTTCCTGGGCAGTTGACACCTTGCAGAATGACTGTGCCACTTGGCCAATCTCGCCCAGCGCAGGTAGCCTTCATTAGATTTGACTTCCAGCGCAGGTACAAGGAGGAGCAGTTGCATTCCAGCGCAGATGCTCATTGTAGCAGCTGACATGATCCAAAATTAACCTGTTTTGAAGTGTTTTCAGGTGGAGAACTGATTGGAAGTGCTGTGGTTTGATGACATTGTTCTTTTAGGGGTAAGAACAACATGTTTAGGGACTGAGGATCCCTGTAATTATTGCCATTTCATGCTCCATGTCGCGAGGCACAAAAATGTCTATAACAGTTGCCCCCTAAAGTATGAGGCCGTTTATCGGGTGAAATGCTTTATCTAGAGGGTCCGAAGTTCATTCCAGTGCTGAGGAGGCGCCCTGTAATACAATACAATACAATACATTATTTTTCATTCTATTTTCATGATCTAGCTGAGGTGGGCATTCCCATGCTCAGCTTTTATAAATACATTTTGGTACATATGACAGACGATCGTCTGAAGGTAGACTGATAATTTTCTGCTGAAATTATCATCCTTTGAATAGGATGATCATCTGCTGCAATGATGTACATGGCAAATGCTTTTATATTTCCTGAATATATATCGCAGCCCGGATGGATGAAACTAGATCCGGGGTCTTCAAACTCGTTCGATCTTCACTCTAAGTACAAGTCGATCCATGTGAGAATTTCGCTGAAGTCGAACATGGAAAGACATCGCTTGATTACCGGTCAATGATGAAAACCGTTAACAAGCGCGAGAGGAATCACCGATAATGATAATGACCCTCAAGGTACTGCAGTACAATTCACGTGGCGTGAATAAAGGACTTGGCGTCGAACGCCACGCAAAATCTTCTGGTCGAAGGTCATTGATGTATACCTGTCGCCGGAAGTGAGAAACTTGCCATTGAGGCATGCAAGCTTCAAAGTACTGATGGGGTTGTTCCTAGATCAACTTCTTGGATAATGAGCTGAGGTCGACAAGAAGCGATCCGTCAAAGGAGGGCCTTAATGAATCCCACATCAATGACACGGAATGGAGCTAATGATTTTAGTGGAGGTGAAAACAAACTGTGATATATGATTCAGGGTGGCGATCATGAATGGATGAAGGATAATGTATGGCAGTGGATGGGACACGGTTGACACTTTCAGAATGACCCCTCTTGAACATACAACGACACTGATGCGATGGATCGGTAGCATTACCCCAAATGTGGATGGTTTGGCGAGGACCATGGCGATGAGACCGGTGAATGAAACAACCCAACCCGATGTGGAACGGAGGAAAAGTGTCATGTTCAAGAGCGACTTGCTACCATTAAACTTTGATGTTCTCCCAATTTTTCCCCAGTCATTTCTGACCAGTACCTCTTTATTTTTGTCAAGCTTGAGGAGGATAACATATGCTTGTTCTATAACCTGCCCTTCGGGCAAGCCCATCGCTATGATTTAACGAGCCTAGCGATAGGGAAACTCGTTCTCGTCTAAAGACAAGTTTGTCGCTATTTAATCATTTTAACAAGTCTAACGACAAGGAAAACTCGGTCCTTTTCATTTTTAGAGAGTCTGAAAAGGTACAGAAAGTCAACTCCATAATTCCTTTTTCGTCAGCTAATCCCTTAAGTCCGAAAAAGTATAAAACAATACAGAAGGGATGGCTGTTCGGTACTTTTAACGAGCCGAACAAGTCAAGCGCTCGATCCTTTTGTGCAATAATCCCTCAGGTCCAAAAAGATTAAAATTTAGAGGAGGGATAGCGTTCCGGTCATTTAACGAGCTGGAAGGCCAAAACTCGGCAAACTTTTCATATTTTACGAGTCAGTGAAAAGAGCTCAAAGAAGACTCGTCTTTTGAGGAACGAGTGATAAACAGGGATAGCAGCAGATTCCAGGTACAGGTTGGAATTTCCCAATCACGGCAGTGTCACGAGGATGGCTAGGTGAAATCACTCTTCGCAGCTGTTTCTCAAAAGAGGTAAACACACAAATGGAAGTGAATGGTCGGCCAAATGAACAGTGGAGGTGGTGGATGAAAACACGATCAAGGTTCTTATGGCTGATGAATTTACAATCTCAAAAGGTTATTTACCGGGATAGGTTCATTTTTTCCATGAGCTTGAACTCTGGGGGAAACTTTTGCTCACACTTTTCTATTTTTTAACGAGCATAAATTCAGTCATAAAACTGCTCGAATTTTGCGTTTATTTTTTAACGAGCATGAACTATATGCTAAAACTGCTCGATATACCAGTCATAATAAGAACGCCTCCTATGAGATAACTATTTTTTAAGGAGCTTTATCTCACAAAGCTATGCTCCAATTTTGGCAAATCTTACTTTTGCCCCACAGGCTTTCTTCATGCAAGGTCGGAAACGGCTAATCCTACGAGTTTAAAGGGTTAGACCTACAGGTTTAAAGGGAGGACCTAAAAATTTAAAAAATAAATAGTCGTCCCTTGCTTGCATTCCAAAAGTTTGCATGCCCCCAGGTATAGGATAGAATTTCGAGGCTGCCCCTCCTCTCCCCTACCTTTGCTTTTCTTTGGGTGTTCACAGTTACTTGTCATCTTGCCAATCTAATGTTAACGATACTTGTCTTCTCGTTATTTTAAGGGGTCTTACGCAGTACTCAGGCTTCCCGTCGGCCCACTTTTAACAAACAGCTATTTGTGACAATAGAAGAACACTACTCAAAGACAAAACATTGGTATTATTGAGGGAGGCTTGCCTCTTTCTTATTATCCGAAGAGGGTTCTATTCGCTGCCGCAAATCAATCTCTTTCTTCGGCGGTGTCTATCATTGGGTTGTCCAAAGATGGTTACCCTCTGTCACAACAATATAGTCCCCTACTTTGTAGGCTGCCCCTGCTTATCCTTCAAAACATATGTTTTAATGGGCGAGGCTTGAATTCAAAGATGTTTACTATTCGTCGCGATAAGGGAATTCCTACTTGGGCATTGCCCACTTTTTTAGACAAAGGTGAATGACTCTTTTGCCAAACACATAACTTTAAAAAAAGAACACTATTCCAGAACAACCCCACTTCCTTCCACGGACGGGGTACGGACTAGTCATATTCTCTGCGGAAATTCTTCCTTATACCCGGGGTTTCTTCTGCCCGAAGCAGACCAGGGTGCATGCCCCCTGGGTCCTAGTCTTTCTTTCCGAATCACTCGCACTCATCGGGAATGAGGACTGGGGGTGGAGGCGAATCTTGAGTGAACAGACCATTTAGGAATGGTATTTGACTATTTGCGATGCGAGATCCCGGAAACGAAAGTTGGTCTACGAGCTTGACCACCCTTCCTTCGTGTGGAAAACACATTACTCTAAAGAGTGAGGAGACTATCGCTCCCATGCAATAAATATAGTCACGTCCAAGGAGTAGGTTATAATCCAAGGGTCCCTGGACGACCAACACGTTCATATTAACGGTCTTCCCTTTCAATGTAACAGGTACATTGGGGAGGATTCCTAATGGTCGACTGGTTCCTTTATCAAAACCTGAGAGATTTCTCAACTCAGGTAAAAGCGCTGGGGAACCCAGTGCTTTCCAAGCAACAGAGGAAAGGATACTCACAGACGCCCCTTCATCAATGATAGTACCAGCCATAATCATTCTATAGATCTGGACAATGATTCTGAATGGTATACTGGCTGGTAACCGGGGTCTGCCTAGTTGATTCCAATCAAAGGATACAACCAGGTTGCTTGGTGGTGGGACCGAATATACGGCCGGATATGACTCTGATGATGTTCCTTCCTGCGATAAAGGAATGGGCGCATTGCCCTGACGCTCATCGGAGTCGGTGCTGATGAAAAGAACCTGGATGGTGTCATCCTTATTCTCTTCAGTGAGGGTGTCGCATGAAGATGACTCTTCGGCGACGGTGTCATTTAAAGACGGGTCTTCAATGACGGAGTCATTGGACGATAGAACCTCTGAAGGAAGAACCGGGCCAACTGCCGTTTCGACCTTTAGACTTTCGTCTGGTCTGGATTCAGTAGGTTCATTCTCAATGACCGACACTTCAGCTGACCACTTGAGCGGGTCAACTGGATTTTCAACTATCGAGGGATTAGGCGCGAGTTTTCGGTATCCAGGAGGAAGTTGCAACGGTGAAACCGGGCGATCTTCCAAAACTCTCTTTGCCTCATCTAAGAATGGACATTTGTGGATGGCATGATTGCCTTCACACAATAGACAGGGTGATCTTGGTCCCCTTCTTCGTCCTTCACTCTCGTTAGTTGACGGATTGCAATCAACATGACTACCAGAGGTTGATGCTACCGGATTGTGCAACCTTGGGGACCAGTCCCTTAGTATCCGGGGAATACAAGGACAATCACGATGGAAGTGGATCCCTTTGCAAATGACACATGGCGATTTAGGCCCGGTCGGTGCAGTGTGTGGGTTTTTGTCAGCTTTCTTCTGCTTGCCCCCAGTCGCCTTCGCCAGAGGCTCCTTCTGCTTCTTTTCTCTCTTCTTCTTTTCCTTCTTCTCCTTGAGAGGCTGACTTTTGCCAGCTCTACCTTGCGAAGATGAAGGATCAGAGGAAGTATCATAAGAAGTGGAAGGCTGGTGGGTAGTTCTAGATTGTTCTGACTGTTGATTCGACTGCTCAGGATTAGTGGCGATCTGGACTACATTAGTTGAAAAGAGCCATACAGGGAGGCCGATTGTCAACCCTGGAAGTGACAATGTAGCCATATGAGGCGCACCAACATCTCCCCAAGAGGAGAAGGGATTTGGATTTCCGCCAAGGTTACTTCCTTGGTTGGTGGGCTCCATACTTTTCAACTGAAAGATCAACGTGGGAATAACAGGTGATTATGTTCCGCTTAAAATAAATTTTATTAACGACGCTTTTAGACACAAACTTGCTTTTTCATGTTTTAAGAGTCGAGAAAAAGCTAAAGATGACTCTAGTCGCCTTCGATGTATTAACGAGCCCGAAGTGACAAATGCTCGGTTGGACTTTTTCAGTTATAGAGTTTGAAAAAGGCCAAAAGAAACTGCTCTGGAGATCTAGGCAGAGGGTGTGCCAAACCTTTCGCGAAACCACAGAATACGTTTTACGGTACGGGTGGTCGATCTTCGTGAATGCTGTGTTCACTTCATCGCGATCAGTAGGGCGGCCGACACGGTTTCCTAAGGATAAAGGATAAAAGCCTATAGGGGTCTCCCAATATACGCGACGGTACGCGGGAGCACAAGTCCGTGTTAGTGCCACCGACTCTCAGGAGGAATCACCCACCTTTGTAGAGATCGACAGTCACTATGTTTAACGACGCCGGAACACGTCTCTACCTAGACCTCTAGATGTTTGCGTTATGTTACAAAGCGTTGTTATGTAAATTGGGTTTATTTTAATGTTGATCTTGCTTAACAGTTTGCCTTTCAGGGTCGCCACGAGATGTATATATACAACTTCCTATATGCAATCTAAGATGAGAAGCAAATCTTTTCAATCTTTCAACTTTGAAAACCTTAATCTACTGAGGGAAAAGAAAGACACAACTTTTTCCACAGATCATAGAACACACACTAAAATGCACATTTTCCTAAATCGTCAAGCACACAGTCAAATGCAAAATGCACAATGCATGTATTTCTTTTCGTTATCCTTAATGTTGATGTAAGACAGAAAGGAAACTGTTGTATAATTTTGAATCTAATTTCAAGTAGAAATAAACAAGCTTGTCCAATAATCAAAAAGACACCTTATGATCGACTTGTTTAAACACAGGAAATGTATAGATCCAAACCATAAAATGAAAAACAAACAAACTCAAACAGCCATGAACAGTAATAAAACTAGCTCATAAGATCACAAAGACACTTTTACAGTTCAGGATCTAAGAGGCCACAGCTATACTGGTTCGCTTTTCACAATGGGAAACTGTAACTGAAACAAGAAATACTGAAAGAACATTCACAGTTTCATCACACAACTGAGGCGGAATAATGTCAAGGAGAATGGTTTACAGCAAGTACAATGACCAGCAAGCAATCAGCAAAAAATTCAGCGAAAACAGGGCTCAGACACTAAGGGAAACCTCAGCAAGACACTGGCTAACAGGTCCAGCGCAGGCTCTGGTCTGTCAAATCGACTTCCAGCGCAGTTCTCGAAGGGAGTACCTGCGCTGTAATGCAGACTGCCTGTGGACAGCCTGCTCTGGGACACGAGAGTTGCGTTTACAAGGAATTCCGGGTCATAAAAAGCTCAAAAATGCACTGTTTTTGCTGAAATAAAAAGCTATAGGTCAAGTACAGGCTAAGGGATGATCAAGAGGATGAAAAGCTATCACAAAGAGTACAAGAGTCTTTTGTAGATCAGCTCTTCAAATCATGAATCTGCTCAAAAATGAGCAAGAGTAGCAGTCCCTCTACTTCGCTTTTGATATAGTCAAAAGCTTTTCGATTTGGTACTCTTTGGTTCAGGAAATGAATAGCAAAGATACTACAAACACCAACAAGATACTAGGCTCCCCAGCGGAGTCGCCAGTTTGTTGTGGGGAAAAGTATCCGACTCGGATGACCCTATCCCTACTCTAAAGGTGACAGTCTTTAGCAACAACTGAAAGTAAAGCTTTGATATTTTCCTTTATGAAAGTACAGAGAGAAGGGAGAAAAGATTAACCAACCTGGTGTCTTTCGCTTAGTCGATCCTTATCCTCTCTCTTTGTCTCTTGTTCCCAGCTCCTTGCTCTCTTTGCCGGTCCAGCTACACACAGATCCTGCACAAAACAAGAGAGGAAACTACAAGATACATGTACTCATAACTGATGCATGGATTAGAGTGAATCAAATATACAAGTAAATACAATACATCAATGCAATACAAGTATATAGGAGAACATGCAAAACTTTATTGATAGAAGTAACAGGGTTCTGAGAAGGTTACAACCATTGATGGCTCCAATCCAGCAGCACCTCCCCAGCAGCAAGAACTCTCCTCTTCACCTCTAGTAAAACAATCACCCAATAGCTCTAACTGTAAACCAACAGCACCTCCTTGCTTTACACAAAATTCCAGCCTCCTTAGACCTCATAGAAGAGCTCTATATATAGGAGAGAAGAAGAGAGGATGAGTCAGCTTGAGGCTGGCATAGAGCTGACTAGTGTCCTCTCCCTCTTCAGTTAATCTTCAGTTCTTGAGTCCACTTGGAGATCCTTGCTTACACATGGTGATCAAGTACCTCTTACTCATCACAGGGTGAATCTCATGAACCAAGTGTCAGTTTGGAAGCTTCCTGGGCAGTTGACACCTTGCAGAATGACTGTGCCACTTGGCCAATCTTGCCCAGCGCAGGTAGCCTTCATTAGATTTGACTTCCAGCGCAGGTACAAGGAGGAGCAGTTGCATTCCAGCGTAGATGCTCAGTGTAGCAGCTGACATGATCCAAAATTAACCTGTTTTGAAGTGTTTTCAGGTGGAGAACTGATTGGAAGTGCTGTGGTTTGATGACCTTGTTCTTTTAGGGGTAAGAACAACATGTTTAGGGACTGAGGATCCCTGTAATTATTGCCATTTCATGCTCCATGTCGCGAGGCACAAAAATGTCTATAACAATGTGAATGGAGAGGAATATGATTGGAATTGGGGATTTTCGAGGTCATTGCAGTAACACTACTTGGTGTGCACTCCTAAGGAAGGAAAGATTCCACTCAAGTGGCCTACTAGCAAGGATTTCATATGGAGCAGAAATGTGAGTATCAAGGATGTCATATGGTGTGGAAATGTGAAAATCACCAAATAACAATTGGTTTCCTTTGGAAGACTTACCAAAGGTATGTTATTATGTACCATAGTATATACCAACTTCTTGTCCTATTTGGGTTCCATTTTATGCTCATTTTATATATTTTTGAAATAAAATTTTGATTGCATACTCATTCATAATATCAAAATTTTGCATTTTTTCATTCCATCTTGAGTTTTGAGGCTCTCTTAGCCTTAATCAATGAAGAAGCAAGCATGTTTTAGGTTTCCGTGCTTCAAAGGAATTTGTATAGTTTTATGCTTAGTTTTGAGCTCGCAAGGTTTAGGGCTCCAACCTAAATTTGGGCTTATTAGGGATCCATGTTAGCATCATGGCTTGGGGGTTTACCCTAGGCACTTTGAGGTGTTTTGCTATATTTTTCAACTGAATATGTTGGAAATTCAAGAAATTAAAGAGAGAAAATCGAATTCTCATAATGATAAGATTTGGCCATTGAAGGATGCATTTAATGTGTTAGATAGGGATGAAGATGGAAGTGTAAGCATAGAGGATATAAATATCTTCTTCTCCTCCTACACGCTAGTGCCAACAACGACAATAATGGGAAATGCACTGCAGTAATGATTGAGAAAGATTTGGTGGAGATGATAGAAGCAACAAGTGGTTTCACCAGATGTTGTGTCTGCTATGAGGGAAGGTTTTACTTGGTTGGTGATGACAATGATGAATGCCTTTGCTTAATTTTTCTTTGGTTGTTTCTGTGTTCATATATTCGAATTTTTTTGACATGTAAAAGGTTTGTAGTCAAATATTTCATAAGGAAACTTGATTTTCATGATTGTTTTACAAAATTTTACATTGTGTCATATTCCATAAGTATTTTTGTGAGGAAACTTGATTTTGATGACCTTTTTTATAAAATATTTTATAAGTATTCGTGTGAGAATGTCTAGTTGCATGCAGATCTAAACACAATCGATAATAACTAAACCCAGGGTCAATGACGGGAATGGTTTTAGCTAATGCGATCTCTGCATTATAAAGCAGCTAGTTGTGACAATTACGTTTGAAGGAGGTGATATCAATTTTTTGAGCATGAGGGTTGGATATTTCAAGGAGGTGACATCAATCTTTTGAGCATGGAGGTTGTACTGATCCGGCTCCTGGTGGAATTTGTACCAATGGTTATCGTCATTGTTTTTCACTATACTTTATAGTCTGTAAAATAATCTTAGTCCATGTCAAGGTGGAATGTGCATATCATGCGGATGAGGAGGTTGATTTAGTGGTTAAAGATACAAGCACTAGTTGCAGCAAAGATATTATTTTTTTTTTTAGGATTTTTGAACTATACTGGTATACTTGCCTCACATTCTTGTAGCCTAAGAATCTCATTGCCTTTTACTACTCAAGAAACAAATGGAGAAATTAGAGAAATAGTTTCACCTTTTTAGTAAAAAAACATGATAGGATTTTTCTATCTGATTTAGTCAAATGCTTCCATGACAACGTTATTAACATAAAGAAACTCATTTTGTTTCCTAATTTCAAGTTCCATGTTATGTGTTTTGACTACAATAAAAAAGGCCCATTTTGTTTCTTAATTTCAAGTTCCATGGTATAGAAAACTTCCAAGTTTCTTTCTTGCCTAAATAACTTATTGAACCTCAATTTAAGATGAATTTGGTTCCCAATATAGCAAACAACCCCTAATGTTTTACCCAAATTTACCTACTTCATACTGGTTAACTTTGGTATCAATATTTTCTTTACCTTAGTTTATCTATTGGCATGTTAATTTAGTATTTTGTTTAAGAATCATATAAATAGAAAGCATATATATGCCTCTAAATTTGTGATCTAACTTATTTCCTTCTTTAAAAAAAATGAAAAAGTGATTTATTTGTCTAGTAGATTCCACGAGGCCCCCGACCATGGTGTTCACCATCGCAAAAACAAATGCAACCAGGAACTAGAAATTTCAGATGATGGATGTATATTGAGTTTTCCACATCAAATTAAGAGATGCGAAAATGAATGATGGGTTGAGAGTGTGTTTCCTTTAATTTCTACACAACCGGTGTTACTTCCTATGAGCAATCTTACAGAGTTGTAAGCAAAATTGATATGAAAATGGAATTTGGTGTGGCAGAGAGTAATTTCCTAAATATCTGCAGCATGGTCCATATCAAATCCTAGGAAAAATTAGTATTTTTATGTTATAGATATATTATAATTCACAATTTTAATGACATATTTATTAAAAAATTAAAAATTATTTAATAGATTTTAAATAATTTCAAATATACAATTTTTTTTTTTTTTTTTTTAATAGGAAAAAAACAACATAAACATTATAATAGTAACAATAGTGAAATGCATAGGTTGTTCTCATATTTCTATGTTTGTGTTGCACAACATTTCGATGTACTGAGTTGGTAAAATAACTTACAGATTTATCTTTTTACAATTGTATACCAATACTCTGCAACAACATCTCAACTGTATATCAATCCTCTATAGTTGCAAGAAATAACACACTCATATTTGATCAGATTATAATCCTAGGGATATAAGGGTTTTGAGGCATCCATTTGTCAAAACAAATTTGAAGCCTTTCAATTCCACAAACTTTACTCCTAATAGAAGCTCAGAAATCCATTGAACACAACCTTTAAGAAGAAGAAGAATATTATTTAGAAACAATGATTTTACTAGTCTCCTCAGGAATGACTCCAACTTCATGTTGTTTTGTGGATCTTCAATTAACCAGACCAAATCATGAAATATTAAAGAAGTTAATCAGTAGAGAGGTTTTAATCTCTTTCACAATTAAAAAAAGGAAAAAAATGGACAAGGTAGCCAACTTGGAAAATGGAACCCAAAATCCATATACAGAGATTGCAAACAAAAAAACAACAACAATGCACCATAGAAAGACAAACAAGAGATCAGGGAAAAGGATAATAGCGAAAGCACATAACTAGTAAAGAAGGGCAAAGGCCAAATCAAAATAATACATAGAAAAGCTAGGAAGAATGTAATTTCCCAGATTTGTTCCCAAAATTTGTAATGGAATTTTACTATTGAGATGATGGTAGTTTGGTTACATTTGTCCTTATGCCAAATAGCTAGAGCGACAATATAGCTACATCTGCCTCTCATGTTGTCCGGTTGTTATTTACCACCTTTTAGGTTAGCCATTTGACATGTAGCCCTTTAATATTAGACCTTACTTTACCTTAGCGGGTTCTAAAATTCATCTACGTTTTAACTTTATGATTCACTAAACCACCACCTTATACATTAGTAAAACACTATAATAATTATTTAATTTTCATTTTAATTTCTCAAACTTCTTTAATTTGCTAAAATAAAATTAAATAATAATATTTTTATTTTGTTAAAATAACAATAATATTTTTTAGCGATATAAATTTAAAATTTTAATATATAACACAAAATTTAATAATTATAATAATTTGATAAATATTGAGTTACCTCGATGGGGTTGGCGGTTCCAATGCACAATGATTTGATGAGACAGAGGTTAATTAACCACCCTGACGTCCGATCAGATGTTGTTAAGGCACAAAACATTTGGCTGATGTCATAGGGTCCTTTCATATCTGGGGTATTTCCGTTAGGCGTGCAAGGTTTATTGAGAATCGTTGGTTTTGGAGATTGTTTACAGTTCATCTACGAATGGGAGTGCCTAGAGTTGAGGAGGTCATCATTGATTTTGCGCTAGTTCTCTTCTAGATCCTACGAGTGTGTTTTTTCATGTCGACGAAGCTTCTATGCAGTGGGGTGGTGTGGGTGTCAGCTACTTCATGGTTGGACGCTCTCCATGTATGGGATCCTGAGACTACAAAGAGAGAATAAATTGTTGAAAAATGTAACTAGGTTCGGTCTTCATAATGACATGTGAAATTGTGATTTTAGTAATTGATGAAAAGAAGAAAAATAAAATTATTATTGTAATGCTTATCTCATGGGTTTCATGAGCAAGGAATTTTATATTTAGTATGACCCCCATTGTGAGCCCTTAGGATTGGTCATAAAGTCAAATTAAGTAAAAGTCATGTACGAAGGACCCTTCTTGGGCATATTACATTTTGTATGAGTCCTTAGATAAGTATAATTAGCACTCCAAGACCAAGAAAAGTCTCCTCCTCAAGTCAGGTTCAAAAAGAAATAATATAAACCCTCCAAAGGGCATGTCAACTCACATACACTCATGTCATATAATTACTTCGGTAAACAACAATAAATAGTAGTGCTCAGCTTCATTTTAGATGTATATTTTCAGTCAGCACAATCTGAAGTGCGAGGTATAGGTCTGAATTAAAAGTAGTGTGAAGGGAGCTTAAGGACCAACAAGTAGAGAAGAGTAAATTGCAAATTATTCCAACATTGTTTGGGACTATTTTGGGCTAAAAATATCTTCATTAGTGTGAATTTGCAGACCTGTAAATTGCAACGAGGAGTCCAAGAAAGTTCAAACAATCAAAAGGTAACTAAATTGGGTGAAGGACTAGTCAAGAGGAAGTCAAATAAAGGGAGGAAGTCTCCTACTAAAGAGAACCTAGTTAAGGGCTAAAGTTGGTCAACCATACCCAGATGTGGGTGATTAATTGGAAATTAATGAAGATAAGACAGGAGAACGACAGGTGGCCGAGCCACATGGCCACCCGCATCCTCCTCCATGCCAATTTATGGCACAACACTGTCAACCTGTAGGCACCATTAATCTGGTGCTCAGGTCGAGACGGCTACAGCAAGCTTAAGGCCATGGAAAACACTGGCCAGAATTCATTCTCCCCCTCCCCACTTAGATGCTCTTTCCCCCCTCAAGCTGAGGAGCCGAACACCCGCACAGTCACAGGGCGATGTTGTTGGCTTCTCAGCTGCGTGGATTTGGGAAATGGCATCCATTTCACCCAAACCACTCACTGCGTTTTGAATGCCACCCAGAACACCTCTACATCCAGGCTAAACAACATCAGTAATCCCAGAGTGAACTCTACCTCACCAGCTACTCATTCTAAATATACCATTGTCATCCCAGCCCAAATATTTAATTGCCCACCTGCCGAACACGCAATGACGTGGCTTCGCCATAGGATGCGTAGCAGACGTTGTAGCAGTTACGGCTGTAGCACTCGCTCAGCCTCGCCGCCCACCCCTGAACCGAAGACCCCTTCCTCCTCCCCTTCTTCTGGTCAGTCCAAAGTTCATCTCTCTGGCAGATACCCGAATACCCGCAGCAGCAGAGGTCGAGCACAGGATTATGAGGCCAAGAGAGCAAGCACTGCCACCCAAATGATTGGTCCTCCTGACCCCCCTCACTCTTCTTACCACATTGCCCAGTTTCATTTTCACAGCACACTGCATCGACCCACCATTATTGCCACTATCACAGTGGCATTCATGAAGATTTGAGTCAGCAGGATGAGCAAGCTACACGGACCCAAGGACCTGAACCAGAGAAAGGGAAGACCAGCAAGCAGAAGAAGGCCGAGGAGACGCGAGACACAGGAGTTGGAGAAAACACGGACAGAAAGACAGCTATGCTCAGGCACAAAGATGGCCATGGCAGCACCCTGCATGGCGAGGAAATGGCTGGCAGCAAGCATGCAATCGATGGCTGCTCGGGCGGCACGCAAGAGGTCGATGGCTGCTCAGGCGACACGCAAGAGGTCAATGGCTGCTCGAGCAGCACGTAAGAGGTCGATGGCAGCTAGGGTGGCACATTTGCAGCGGTGGCGGAGTGGGATGACTATGGCTGTTGAATCGAGGAAGAGTCGGTGGACTGGGATGACTACGACTGTCGTGTTGTGGAGGAGCCTCCACTAGATGCCTAGTGGGCTCCGCTTGACAGCTGTGCAAGCCAGGTTCCGACTTTTTGATTTTTTCATAGGGCTCTTTCCTAATGTTTTTTTCAATCCACGTGTTTCATTCTGATTGGATCTTACTCAGGACCCCTGTGTGGGCTTTACTTGTTTTTGTTTATGAATTGGGACCCCTGCGTGGGCTTTGATTTTGGGTACACTTGGATTGGCTTCCCCTCGGTGGGCAGTCATGTTTTTGGGTTTTTGGTTTCATAACTGATATAACTATGTTCAACACCGCAGAGGTCGGAGCCTCGTTGTACTTTTACCTTTTTCATTAATATAATACCATTACTTAGAAAAATAAATAAAATTGGTCAACCATAAAAAATAGGGTTTCTAATTTGGAACCAAAAGCAATAAAAAGACTTAAATCAAAGGGTTGAAATTCTTAAGGAAATCTGAAAAGAAGAAGAAGCAAAGGGTTTGACTATCGTTGACTGAAGGAAGAGGAAGAAGGATTGGTGTCTTGGTCTTGGAGTGGCAACTAGGTCAAGGGTCTTGGTCTTACTACTCGTCAATTGAAGTATCTATAAGAAGAAGAATTTATGCAGGTTTTCCTCTCAAGTGGAAGAGGTTTTGGCCCTAGCGAATAGCCTACATTCTGTGCCTCTTGTCTCTTTATTTTTTATGTATTGGTAGCTGTTTTATGAAAGAATAACACAATAATAATCTAAAGAGAAGAATCCAACCTAAGAAGTAAAAAAGCATTCACAAGCAGATATCTCTCATAGAAATCACCTTATAGTTGATGCCCTAGATTTCTCAACATGGTATCAGAGCTAAGGTGACTAAGTCAAGGAAGGGCATCTTATTAAGGGACACTCAAGGATCAAATCTCAAGGAAGGCATCAAAGCGAAGATCATCTTGATGCCAAAAGAAGCATCATAACCCTAGATCACAAAAATCTACAAAGAAGTATTGGGATCATCAACAAGAGGGAGAAGGAAAAAACCCTACATCTACTCAATTTAAAGTGTTTTAAATATCATTCATCCAAAGGAAGCTAGATCAAAAGATGGTTTCATCTCATTCTTTGTGGGATCAAGCATCATTCTTGAAGAAAACTACCTTCATCAAGGAGAATTTTTATATCCTCTATATTATCATCAACATCAAGTAAGTAGCAAGAAGAAGGGGCATTCTATCAAGTAAGTATATTTATTTCCACATCTAAATATGTCAAAATGTATTTTTGCAAGGAAGGCAACAAATTGGTTGGGGCTTCAAACTATCTTGCATGGAATAAAAGGACAGATCTAAATCTCATTGAAAATGAGGTCATGGATGATGTCAAAGGATCTATCACCAAACCAAGAGAAGAAAATTCTCAAGGACTTGAAAAGTATAAGAAAGGGGAAATTAGCGCTCAAAGGATTCACATTGAATCCATCAAGGATCCCCTCATCCCATATGTACCTAAACTTGAAAATTCAAAAGAAATTTATAACAAACTGGTAGAGTTTTATTCTATAAGCACTATTGTAGGGGTCATTTCATTAAGGAAAGAACTCTACAAGATAAATATGCCTAGGGAAGATGGAATAGCCTCATACTTTATGAGGATATATGAGATCCAGGATCAAGTACAGAATCTGGGAGAGGTCATGTCTGATAGTGAAATGACTACGATTGTATTAGATGCACTACCGAAGGAGTGGGGTAACTTTACTTCAAGTATTTATGGGAAGAAAGAAGCTACTCCATTCCAAGATCTACGGTCACTATGCAAGATTGAAGAATCTAGACTAAAGGTCAAATCTGACGTGGGAGCAGGTGAGAAAAGTCAAGCTTATGCTACAATGATAAGAAGAAAAGGAAAATTTGGAAAGTCTAGTTCTTGGAAAAAGAAAATGGACATGTCTAAGATTCAATGCTATGGGTGTCAGGAATATGGGCACTACAAAATATATTTTCCTAAGGTCAAGAATGACAACAAAAGAGGAAGAGAAGAAGCCCATATTTCCAAAGAAGTAGAGGAAGCTGAAAAGAATAAGTCCAAGAAAGAGGAAGTAAGAGATCTCTATTACTGAGAGAGTATTCCTCACCTAACTTCTTCTCAAATTCCTAAGTCTTATGTTGTAATATATGGCTATCACAGAAGCATTGAAAGCAAGAGCTTGAGACATCATCATAAAGAAGCAAAAAAAAAGGATTTGGAAGTCAAGAATATAGCTCTTGGGAATCTCATTGCGAACATAAGTGGTAAGGTCATCTAGTACAAGGTTAATCATACATCTATCAAAAGGAAACATCTTTTGATGGGGATACTTTAGATCCTCAAGATTCTCTAATGGAATCTTCATTGAAAGGTTCACCAATCATGAGGAAAATGAAGTGTTTCATCAAGAATTCCAATCTTGTGGAATTCATGGGATGATGGTATGATGACATAAAAATGAAGCAGATCAAGGGATTGAAGCTCTTTCAATCAAGGAATTTGTTGTAGGAAGTCTAGATGATCCAAAGGAAAAATGAGGTATGTATGCTTACATTTGATATTGTGGAAGTCATGTCATATGGTTACAGGTATCATGAACCAATGCTCTATCTTAAGAGCATGATCAAAAGAAAGGATCTCCTCCCTCAAGGGGATGCAGGAATGCATGGGTCACACATTCACTATATGAAATCAACATAATATGTCCTCATATGAAGTATGATGTGGTTGAATACAATTGAGGAACTCTGATTGAAAGCCCCTGGGAATGAAATGTGTGAATAAAAGAAGGAAGAGATCATGGAATATGCAATCATGGTAAAGGAAATCAACATCTAAAAGACCAAGAATATTTGATTAGGATATCTCCATGGAATATATGAATACTCTGATTGATTTTGAAAAAGAAAGAAACCCTTGACAATATATATCTTTGGGAGATGTGTCGATGTGTATGCGGGATGCTAATGCAAACTAGAATATATCATGATGAAAGACCATCACAAAGGTAATGTTAATGTTCATTCCTTTATTTTTGAACAAATATATAGATAGGTTTATGCAAGGCTATTGAGGGAAGATCTATGGATGTCTTCCACCATCGATGCACATGTAGTAGGATGAAAGATCCTTAAGTAAACATGGCATGAAGAAAGCAACATGGCATGAAGGAAGGCCAGATATGGACTGATGGACCATTTTTCGATGATGGCATGGTTGAATCATTAATGAAAGTGATCTATGGGTGGTTCCCTATGTAGAATTCCCAAACATGAAGACTCCTAGATAATGAAATGAAGTTCATGACATCGTGAAGAGGAGTTCTTCAAGCATCTAGTTGTCCCATCATCTCTACTTGAGGAGCTGTTGTAGGTCCCTAATTTAGAGGGAGCCTGGAAACCAGTTTCTTACTTGGAAGAAACTTGGAAACTCCTAATACAAGAGGGATATTAGGTACATTCCTTCTGTAGGAATGAGTACATTCCTTTAGTGGAAATGTCCTCCCTAATTAAGAGAAGTGATAGACACATCATTCTTGTCTTCACTTGGGAATACATAATGGAGGATTGGGTAAGCATCTGACATCTAATTCTCTTTGAGGGTGTATTAGGGCATCCAAGATAAGAGTAGTCATAGAGGACCGACATTCTTTAAGGACTAGGAATCCAAGATAAGAATAGTCCTAGTGGAACACACCCTGAGAACTCGAGTGGGGTATGTTCTTAGAGAGACAATGATGAGGGTGTCTATACATCATTGGACTCACCAGCATTGAGCTCAGATCTCATGGAGAGATATAGTTGTTAGTCAAGGCCTTGCTATGTGACAATCTTGGTTGATATGATGCTATACAGATGGGTTACTAATCTGAATCTTCTTATGAGAAATTCTTTTGATTGAGAATGACCAAGCACCATTATGAATACCTCCCTAGTTAAGAGGGAGTGTTGAAAAATGTAACTAGGTCCAGTCTTCATAATGACATGTGAAATTTTGATTTTATTTAATTGATGAAAAGATGAAAAATAAAATTATTATTGTAATGCTTGTTTCATGGGTTTCATGAGCAAGGAATTTTATTTTTAGTATGACTCCCATTGTAAGTCCTTAGGATTGGTCATAAAGTCAAATTGAGTAAAAGTAATGTATTAAGGACCCTTCTTGGGCATATTACATTTTGTATGAGTCATTAGTAAGTATAATTAGCTCTCCAAGGCCAAGAAAAGTCTCCTCCTCAAGTTGACTTCAAAAATAAATAATATAAACCCTCCAAAGGACATGTCAGCTCACATACACTCATGTCGACTAATTACATAGGTAAACAACTATAAATAGGAGTGCTTGACTTCATTTTAGAGGTAGATTTTCGATCATCACAATCTGAAGTGCGAGGTGTAGGTCTGAAGTAAAAGCGGTGTGAAGGGAGCTTAAGGAACCAAAAGTAGAGAAGAGGAAATTGCAAAGTATTCCAACATTGTTTGGGATTGGTTTGGGCTAAGGGTATCTTCACTAGTGCGAAGTTGCAGACTTGTAAATTGTAGCAAGGAGGCTTAGAAAGTTACAAAAATTGAAAGGTAACTAAATTGGGTGAAGGACTAGTCAAGAGGAAGTTGAATTAAAGGGAGGAAGTCTCCTACTAAAGAGAAGCTAGCTAAAGGCTAAAGTCGTTCAACCATACAAACTAGGGTTTTTGATTTAGAACCAGAAGCAATCAAAATACTTAAACCAAGGGGTCGAAATTCTGAAGCAAAGTCGAGAAGAAGAAGAAGCAAAGGGTTTGACTATCGTTGACTCAAGGAAGAGGAAGAAGGATTAGTGTCTTGGCCCTACAGTGGAAACTAGGTCAAGGTTCTTGGTCTTGGTACTCGTCAATTGAAGTCTCTATAAGAAGGAGAATTTATGCGGGCTTTCTTCTCAAGTGGGAGAGGTTTTGACCCTGGTGAATAGCCTACATTTTGTGTCTCTTGTCTCTTTATTGTTTATGTATTGGTAAGTGTTTGATGAAATAAAAACACAATAATAATCTAAAGAGAAGAATCTAACCTAAGAAGTAAAATTCATTCACAAGCAGTTATCTCTCAAAGAAATCACCTTATACTTGATGCCCTAGATTTCTCAATAGTGGGGTGGTGGTATTGGTAGTTGCACCGCATTCTTGACGGGTTGCCACCTTCTGTTCTAGAGGATTAGCATTGAGTGTAGGGGCTTGCAACCTGGGTTGCTAGGCTGCCATGTGGTTCTCGTTGTCTATTTCAAGGAGTTGGGGGGTCTTGTTGTGGGGTGTTTGGTGCAAGTTCATTGTGCTAGGAAGTTTGTCTTGGGGGTGGGGGTGAGTCGGTTGACGGTGCCTAGTTAAATATCATACTCTTTTAGGTAGGTGGTAAGGGTCAAGATTCTTGTGCAGTTATGTCATTGTGTTGGTGTTGGATTTGTTCTCGTCTTCGAGGGTTTGAAGGTGTCTAGAAAGAAGGATTTTTTGTGCTAGGGTAAGTGTCGATTGTGCTGGAGGTGGTGTCTCGTTGTAGTGTGGTTGTGTTGTCCTCCATCGTTTGGAGTACATGTATCCATGCTCCGCCAGCGAGGTCATGCATATCGAGGAGGACTTTCCTTGGGAGGGTGTGCTAGTGTAGGTAGTGGCATCCAGAATGGCGCTAGAACTGGCTAGCTCGACGCGAGTGAGTTGGCCCATGAAATTTTCCTTGCTCCGAGCCAAGAGAGAGAGCCTCCCTCATTCTCGTCTATTATGGGGCAGCTTTAAGAGATTTCATCTTAGCTAACGGAGCTCATTTGTCTTCAGCAGGAGGACTTCTTGGAAGTTATTGGTTCCTTCACAATGTTATGCAACGACAGTGGCATATTTTGGACAGAGTGTCATCGGTGAGGAGAAATCAAAGGTGGATATCTGAAAGGTTGGAGGTCATCAAAAGTAGGATGGAGCATTTGGAATTCCATGTCTACGGTGGTCAGCACCCACTAATTTATCCACAAATCCATCCAGAGCAGTGTCAGGACCAGGTCCCTTAGTCTTGATTCTCATGTTTGGTTTCGTATACATTTTATATGTTTTTTGGTGACTTTTTGATCTCTGGGTATATCAACGCCCATCTTTATGGTGTTTTATTAGTTAATCTTGTAATCCTTCCACAACCAAAAAAAACTATTCATAGTGAAACAAAAAATCGATTGATGACGAAAATCTTCTTTTATAAACCTTTTCCAAATTAATAAAATATGTTACCAAAAAAAAATGATAAATATTAAATGGTTAAATAATTAATTAATTTTATTTAAAAAATATTAATCAAATCCAATAATCTAAAACAAAATTTTTTAAAATTATAATATTTCTAAGAATTATAATATTTTTAAATAATATTTAATTTTAATTTTATATATATAATGGAATGTTATTAACCTTAATCTTAACAAAACCACATATTTCTTGAACAATAATTTAGACATATACTTAAAATAATAAGAAAAATATATTTACTAGTATTTATTATAAATAGATGTTATACTAATATATTAAAAATAAATAAATTAAATTTTATTTATATTTAGAAAACATCTATATGTTATTTTAAATATATATAATTTTATTATTAATTTCAATTTCTTAAATCCTATCACCACTTACACCATCTTCCTTTTTTAGTACGAAAAAAGCTTGATTATATTAAAATCTGATAAGGTCCTTTACATCAATGTAAACAGAATGTTGGATACATGACTACGCAGACAAAAGAAAATCATTTCTGCTATAGTTCTGAAAGCTAATATGAAAGCATAAAAGACAGAAAGTAGATAGAGAAAAAAGGATCTATATGTGTGATATACATAAGGAAACAAAAACTTTACCAGATTGATTACTTGTATATGTAAAATTCCTTTTAAGGAGCATTCTCTACCATGTAGGAGAAAGTTATGCATTTTGAAAGAAGAAAAAAGCAGTTCCAGGGTACATACCAGGGGAGATGATATGTGACAAGGTAGAATTATGTACCCGGAAGAGAGAAATCCTGAATCTGGAACGTTTCTACATCCATTTTTACGTCCATTTTCCATTTGCCCATTTGAGTAAGGAGCCCTTTCTTTGACAATTCATCTGCTTGAGTATTTTGAGATCTGTCCACATGATATATAGTATAATCCTTCCTCCTTCTCCAGAAAGTGTCAATTCTATTCATCCATCATGAAAGTTTATGATTTATTATAGAATTCTTGTCAATGACATGATCTATTATGAGTTTAGAGTCACCATAGATCTGTAGAGGCTGAATATTTAGGAACATACTGAAATGAAGGAGTCCTAATAGAGCCATTGCTTCAGCCATGTTGTTTGTTCCTTTTCCACCATTCCAGTAGATGGCAAACTGCTGATTTTCCTTCATGACTATGTAGACCCCACAAGCACACATATTGTTTTGAGCAGCCCCATTAAAAAAAGCTCTAGGAAAGCCCATCTGACTTGATTTTTGTTCCTTTGATTTTTTCTTTTTATGCTGAGAGATCATGGGAGGAAGAGAGTTGAAAAGGGCGATAATGTTCTCACAAACAGACTTAAAATCTTCCTTACTGTTTTGAAATAAAACCTTATTCCTCCATTTCTAGATAGACTAAAAGACTAATTGTGGAAGAGGTCTCCAAATTGCTTTCTGATTACTCCATCATACAAAAGCTTCTTTTAGTGAAGGATACGAAACAAAATTGAACCCAAAAAAATATGTAACATTCCTCCAAAGCTTGAGGGTGTGAACACATATCAAGAAATTTGGGTGTTGTTTTCTCCCTATTCTTTGCATATTAAACAAATTCTAGGACCGGACCAGTTCCTCTTTTGTAGATTCTCCCATGTTAGATTTTTATTATGAAAAACAAGCTAAGAGAATATGATAATTTTATAGGGACTCCCAGTTTTCCGCAATGAAAAGGGGAAAATGTTATCAGATTGAGATATGTGGATCTTAACAAGGGTTAAGTAGATGTCTTTTACACAAACATTCCCCTTTCCACTATTCCCCTTCCAGATGAGGGAATCCTCTACTTCAGAATGAAATATACCCTTGTTTCTCATTGTCCACACAATCTGAGTCCACTGATGAGCTAAAAATACTTGTAGGCCCAGAATCGTGGCATTTTTCCAAATGGGTAGAGGCCCTTGCCAGTCAGAAATGACTTGGTTCCAGGTAAAAATCCCTTTTCGGTGGAAAAAATCTATTAACTGCTGAGAAAAATAAATATCATCTCCACCACCCGCTATAGGGTCAAAACCTATGATTAACTTCTTTCCTGTTTGGAAGCTCCAAGCAAGGTTTTGAAGGAAAAACGATTCTGTTTTGCAAAAACTCATCCAAATAGCTAATCCTTGAGAATACCCTATCATCCCTTTCCTGTACCAATAAGAGATATCTCTATTTCCTATATACTTCTTCTTTATGGATTTGCTCCATATGCTGTCCCCAAAAACACCTCTCCATAGAGACTTGCATAACAAAGCCAAACTGAATTTCCGGAGGTTCATGATTCCCCATCCACCAAGCTTCTTTGGGAGTAAGATTTGATAGTTTTGATAGATGGTATTTTCTTCTCTCCTTATTCCCTCCCCAAATAAAATTTGCTATCAATTTGTTCAGCAAAAGGATAACACTCGCCGGGAAGTAAAATAGATGGGCCCAATACACTGATAGTTGAGCCAGCATAGATTGTGCTAAGACCACCCTTCCTACCATGGAGAGACACTTATATTCCCATCCAGACATCCTTTTGAAATAAATTTCAGGGATCCATAGCTAGTTAGATTTTGAATATCCCGTTGGTTTAAGATAAAACCAAAGATATTTCATGCCATCCTTTATGGGTTTCACTTCAATGTTGAAAAGTTGAACCAGATATTCAATATTTTCCATATTAACATCCCCATGATAGAAGGAGGATTCACTATCATTTATAAGGAGACCTGTAGCTCTTTGGAACTTTTCCAGAATACCATGTACACAGTTCCAGGAGAATCGACAGAGCATTCCAAAAATCAAGATATCATCCATAAATAAGTTATGGGAAATGAAATTTCCTCTGCTGATCATTATAGGACGACATCTATTCTCCATGACAACCTTTTTGATGTGAAGACTTAATGAATCCATTGCTAGAATAAACAAAAGAGGGGATAGAGAACACCCCTGTCTCAGACCCCTAGCAGCTGAGAAAAAATTAGATGGGACTCCATTGGTTAAAACAACATAATTTACATTTTCAACGTAATCCATTATCCAATTTGTACAATGATAATTTAGTCCGATTTTAATAATAAGACATCTTAGAACACCCTAGTCAAGGCAGTCATAGGCCTTCTTAAGGTCAATTTTCAGAATGGCTGCCTCCATTTTTTTTTAGTGAAGAGAGTGCAGGCTTTCTTGAGTGATTGCAACCGCCTCCAGAATGTTCCTTCCTAGAAGGAAACAATGTTGTTCTTGAGTCAAGAATTTGGATAATGTTCCTCTAATTCTGCCCGCTATGATATTGGATAATTTTTTTAAAATGGTATTGCACAGAGAGATAGTTCTATAGTCCAAGAAATAGGCAGCTTCCTTCTTTTTGGGTATAAGAGCTATATAAGTAGAAGAGATGATATGGTTAATTTTTCCCATAAGTCTTGTTTCCTCTACCATACCTAGAAGGTCTTTCTTTATCATATCAAATAAATGTATGAAAAAGTCTATCGTCCATCCGTTAGGACCCGGACTTTTATCTTTTTTAAAGACTTCATGACCATCAGGAGCTCCTCCTCGGTAACAGGATAAAAATATGATCATTTTGTTCCTCATCAAACATGGATGGGAATAGGTCAATTCCCCAGAGAATGTCCTCAATCCCACAATCCTCATTCCTTTAGTATGATTTCTAAAAGAAATTTACTGCCTCTTTGGTGATGTCTTCCTGAGAAAGAACCAGATTACCCTCCTCATCTTTTATCTCCCATATAGCGTTTGTTTCACGCCTATTGTTTGCATATCTATGAAAAAAATTTGTGTTCCTGTCACCCTCTTTTAACCAAATTGCTTTGCTTTTCAATCTCCAGGAAGCTTCTTCTATGGCAAGAAGGCTGTGCTTTCTTCTTTCCAATTCCTTTATATGACAGCGCAATTCAAAAGGAATGTTATTCTTAGTTAATCTCATAGCAATCCTATCCAACTCCTTTTTAATATTTTCAAGAGCTTTCCTGTTAGAGTATCTCTTTTTGGTTTGCCAATCTTTTACATTTTTCCTGAGGGAACCAAGACGACACAGGAAATTTTGGGCAGGGGAAGATAGGTCTTGAGGAGAGGAACTATGCCACGATTCCTGAACAAGTTTGTTAAATTCAACATCCTCCAGCCACACTCTATTGAATTCAAAGGGAAAACCCTTCCTAATTCCTTTATTTTTCCACTAGAGGAAATAGGTCTATTATCCGAGATGAAACACTTAATAATGATAGAGATTGGAATTCCCAGTCGATCCAGCAAACTGTCATGGATAAGAAAGTGATCTAGTCTTTTTGCTAGATATGCAGCCTCAGATCTTCTGTTATACCAAGTTGGGTCCATCTGAGAGGGGCATATATCAACAAAGTTGTGCTGGAGAATAGCCTCTTTTATGGTAATGGACAAAGGGTCAATTTTCCAGCCTCTGCCCCAGACTTCATCTTTACTCAAAGTACAATTCATATCACCAGCTATTATCAAAAAATCGATTTCCATTAGCTCCAAAGATAAGAAACGATTCTAGTAAGAAAGACGATCCTTATATGGAGCGTAAAAATTCAAAATATGAATAGAACCAGCAATGCCACAAAATTTTGCTAGAAGCAGAATGCCAGCAAAACATCTGAATGCCTTTACCAAAATCCATACTGGGTCCCAAAGGACAGCTAGACCCCAAAATTGGCCATTTGCCTTTGTCGCAGCAATGAGCCATGTGGGAAACATTCGCCTGAAATAAGATATGGTTTCAGGCCTTCCATGCATTGTCTCCTGAATGAGGAGAATCTTAGGCTGAGAAGAGATAAACAAATCCTTTAAGGCCAAGAACTTTGGGTCCGCCCCTAGACCCCTAATATTCATAGATAGGATTTGAGTCATGAAGAATTTTTTCCGGGCTAGCTTGCTCTAAGATGCCCACTAACAGCAAGATCGATTATAAGGATGTCTATAAGGGAGAGGTCTCGAAATTCTTTCAAGGAATTATCCTTCTTGCCTCTGAAATGCCTACTTCCTCTGTTCTGCTTCCTTCTAACAGTTATATTCCCCTCCGAGGTAGGACTAATGAGAGGAGAGGAAGCCTTATGAGGTTTGTGAATAGTGAGAGGATGAAGTTCGAGGGATTTCTTCCTCAGAAGAAGGTGTAGATCGCTTCCCACAGAGTTTGAAGGAGATGAAACAGGCAAATTTTGAGGGGTCACTGAGATGCATGGCACTCTCCCTTTTACATCAGATGAAACTTTAACAGGAGATGGAGAGGATGATGGGATATAAGTGATGTGAGAAGCAGATGGGATATCAAAGTAAGGATGGGGAATTGGTAAGGGAGATCGAATTTCTTTAACAGGGGAAGGTTCGAGAGGAATAGGATTAGAGTGAAAGACTTCTGCTCTCCCAGGTGGGGAAACAAATTTTCGAGGGGCATTGTTTGTGTAAAAGATATCCTTATGAGATTGATTTTTCGGAGAGGAGTGATGCACAACAAAATTCCTGTTAGGGGAACATGATTTCCATGGAAAACGCTCCGAGGATGGACCATCCTTCATGTACAGGTCTCTAGACAAATGAGGAGATGAACCAAGAGGAGAGGATAAAAGGGACTTACCTATGGAGTAGATCTCCGAATGGATTGATCCCTTGTGCCCCTAGTCTTACTCTGCTCTCTGTCCGAGAATTTTGTGGTGGATTTATCATAGAATTCCTTCTTCTTGAATCGTCCTCCTTGACGACGAGGACAGTTCCTTTTTAAATGCCCTGTTTTATGACAAGCAGAGCATCGAAAAGGAACTCCCCAAAAATCAAGACTCTGTTAAATATTTAAATCTCCCTAGAAAAGATCAATGTGTTCAGGAAATCATCCTCTATATTCCTTTTCAATTAGAATCCATGCCACCCTTTTATCCTTAGCTCCGAGACACTTTGGGTCCACAAAGACAAATTTCCCTATAGCATTTCCTATGTCTGTCAGTGTCTCCTTCATCCATAGTTCGATGGGGAGACCATGTAACTTAACCCAGACGAGGTTGTTTGTTGGGGTGTTACGAAAAGGATTATATCCAATATACGATTTTTGGAGAGCAAGGAAGCTTTTGCCGTGAACCCATGGAATGGCCCAAATTGTTTCCAGATCTTGAACACTTAAGAAATGAAAACTATACTAATCCTTCATGAGTCTGACTATCATGGGAATGTATCCCAATAAGGAATTCCATTTAGAACCAATAGTAGCTTGCTCACCAGATCCACTAGCACGATAGAGGGGTGTGCCGTATAACCCAAACTTACCATCGCAGACCGTCTAGCCCATCATTTGACCATCATCAACCCTAACTATCTTTTATTTCCATCCATTCGCCAGCCATTCGAAGTTCAATCCTTATATCCCGCTGAACTATCTCTCCGACTCATTCCTTCCACTCAAAAAACAATATTACCCTTCCTCCCCCCAATAAGGTACTTCTTCTTATCAATCTTATTCTTTCAGGACCAGGACGTGAAGGTAACGAAGCGCAATATTTGGGCAAATTATTGTTTTTACACATAAGTTTACGTTATTTTTGTACAATAAAAAAAATTAAGGGGCGTTAATGTGTAAAAAGCAAGAATAGGGATATTTTCACCACATAATTTTTGTTTAAGTAAATTTCATTAAACACAATTTAATTTACATAAAGGTATATTATATATTTTAAGTAATTGACATTTTAATGATGTAATTTTCATCAAATCTATTTCATATATATATATATATATATATATATATATATCTCTAAATAATTTTTTTTTAATCCAAACTACATTTATTTATATATGTATGGTCTTAACTTGCCACATGGCACTCTCTAGAACCCATGTGGACCCCAAGTGCACTTTTCACCAAAAATACCCAATTGTTGCATTTTTCCATAGAGTGGTGTCCCCATGCTCTTTCCATGGAGTGGGCTCCGCATCTAGGCTTATATTATTAATATCATGATATGTAAAAAGTTACAATGTCGGGCATGATGATGCTTAAACATGACTAAAAATAACTACATTGTCATGCAAGCCACATAATAAAACATTCGGTTCACTAGCTTAAGCATAAAAAAATATCCAACTTAAGAGGCTAATATCAAAAGTACATATATTTACATTGTCAAAACAGGTGGGGGTATTGCAGTATTGATAAGGCATGGTATTATAACAAGTGGGGTATTACAATATTGATAAGCCATGGTATTGTAACAAAGCTTATTTACAGATTAAGAATCTCCATGGCAAAATGGAGGTAAATATTCATAGTTAAGAATCTTGTTCCATGTCTTTTTAGTTGTATATATGTTTAACTTATGTATTAATTCTTTTTATAATTGACAATAAAAATAATAATTTAAAATAAAGTTATAATTTAGTTGGCTTTCATGATAGGCTTCAAGGGATAACTTAGTTGGTTGAGTTCTTGTTGTGAAGTACCTCGTCTATTTGGAGGTCACAGAGTCAAATCTCCTCAATCACTCAGTGTTTTTGAACTACATTATTTTTTTATCAACATGAGATGTTTCATGAAATAGACATTTTAATACTTATTACTGATTAATGACAATAAACATTTACTAACCATTTTTTTCCCAAAAAAAATAAATCGTAATTTCCATTATCAAATTGAAAATTACATGTTGTATCAAGTGCATAAAAATGATGTACAATTTAAAAAAAAACATGAAATGTTTCATGAAATAAACATTTTAATACTTTTTATCAATTAATGCCAATAAACATTTACTAACCATTTTTTTCCCCAAGTTTGTGAACTACATTAATTTTTTTTGTTAGCAACATGAGATGTTTCATGAAATAAACATTTTAATACTTATTATCGATTAATGACAATAAACATTTACTAACTATTTTTTTTCCCAAAAAAAAATCTAAATTTTCATTATCAAATTAGAAATTACATATTGTATCACCCACATAAAAATGATCTACAACTAAAAAAATATATATTTTATCATATTCTATCTGTTTTTTATCTATCTATTATAACAATTCACACATGATTATGAGTACATCTAAAAAAAATTATTATTATTTTAACTTAAATTATCTACATTTTAGTTTGACTCAAAATCATAAAGTTTGAAACTTGAGGTTCGAAGTTGGGCCACACATGATTATGAGTATTATTATTTTAACTTAAATTAGTTTTACTCAAAATCACTTGAGGTTCGAAGCTGGGCCAACTTTGACCAAGTATTCAGATCGGCTTAATTTCAGCTTAGGTTCACCTTCATCCATTAGGTTAGGGCAGGTTTTATAATGTCATCTCCCACCTGCACCCTAGGGTTCTTAACGAGCACTATCAACTGAACGTTTGAGTGCCTTTCTCCACTGGTTCATTTCAATTTGACTATGTATTGAGGTCATTTTGCATCAATTAATAAATGGTAATGTGAGGAATCAAAATCCGTGGTTTTGCTTTCCTTGACCTTGCCTACAATAGACCTTGCCTACAACGCTTGAGCCTCAATCTATCGGATTTTTCTCTGACGCAAGCAATTGATATGTTTGATAGCTTCACGACATCTTTGGAATTATGTGATATTCGTAAAGGTGTATTTTTCAAAGTCATTTTGAGATGTGTTTGTTCTAAAAAGTCACAGGGTCAAAATTAAAAAGGTATAGTATATATGTTTTTATAAATTTAATAGTCAAATTACTTCGCGGAAGTGGATTTCTTTATTTCACAAACAAAAAAGTCTCATATACCAATATGATGTCTCGATTAGCCGTCACTTTAAAATTAGATAATAATAATAATCTATATTTATATCATATGGTTTTATATAAAATAGAGTTGAAATTCATTATTTTAATAATTTATAAAAAATACAACTTATAGTTAAATTATAAAATTAAAAAAGAAAAAATACATCTAAATTATATAATTAAATAAATACATATGCATACATGATTTATTATATATTGGGGCAAATTTCATTTGAATTTTATCAAAAAATTTGAATTTGAATCGAATTTAATCGTTGTCGAAGTCAAACTCAGCTTGAACCATGTAATATAGGTTTTATTAATGCACACAAAATGGAAAATAAACACTTACTTATATCATTCTTCCTTACTTTTTCCTTTATTTCTTTCTTTGAATGTGTGCATCATTTTCCTTGATTTGGGACGTCCAATTATCATTGAATGTGTACATCATTTTCCTTGAGTTGGGACAATTATCATTGCATTATCTCTTATTATATGAAATTTTTAACATAATCATTATTAGTTACATTGTCTTATCATTTGATATTTTTAACATAATTTCATTAAAACTTAAGAAAGGTTCATTATATATGTGATTGTATATATAATCAAATTATTAACAATATAAATGGATGAGTATTCACACTATATTATCATAGAGTAAAACATTTTCTTAGTTTAGTTACTTAATCATGTTATTCATGGACTTTGAACATGAATCTCATGCATGAAAATCTAAAATGTTCACTAAAATACTTTTAATCCATTTCTTTTAATCTAAGATTTTCAAAGTGTTGAGATAGGGAGATGAGAGAAAAGATTTATTGTAATCATAAAAGCAACTTCAAGGTGCTTATGATTTTTTATCCACACATGTGTAGGATATACAAAGAAAGGAGGGGAAACATTGAATAAATACGCATTTCAACCTTGTATTCAATCGACTATCATGTTAGCAAGAGGGTCACTACCTTTGTAGACATATTGTTGGTGCACATTCCATAAATATTCAACCCATCATAAAGTTTGGGATTGTATTCAATAACATGGTTTAAATAAATGAGAACCTCTAGGTTAGTGGACAAGTGCAATGGAGGCATAAGTGCAGAAGGCATTGGTCTCCAACCCTACCCAAGAATTACAAGCAATTCCAAACATTTTCCATGGTTATCTTTGAAAGGTATAAAGCCCTAGAGTGGCCCAATGATGTATAAGAGCTTATGCAACAACTTGATGGCACTTGCCTGAGTACTTGTTGGGATTTTATCTTAAATGATCATGACTAACCCGCTCAACACTAACACAATTACTATTTAATGTTATTTCCTTTCAAACTACCATTGTTTGAGGTTTGTTGCATATGCTTATATGGAATTTGAACTTGTAATTAATGGCACTATAACTATAGCTATTTTGGCTTCAATGAACCCATATCTTTGATTTTTTGTGATGTTTGTAGAAGTTGCTTTCATGGCACACTTATTTTTGTGTAAGAGTATTGTGTAAATTGTTGATTTTAATAGTAAAAAAAAAACTTTAATATAAAATAAAATTGATGCAGGAGCATGAGGCTTGGAGGAAAAGAGTCTTCAAACTTATTCCAAAAATACAAAAAAATCTACAAGCAAAGGAGTGGGATCCTTTAGCCATCAATTTACCAGCTTTCTAGAAAGGATTTTGAGCTAGAATGTAGGGTTGAATGACTTTGTAATTAATTAGAGTAGTTTTGTTTTAAGTTGAGAGCTTTGAAGAGGATATTACTTAGATTTGATATTGTATGAAAATAGGTAGATTCGATCCTGTGTTTAAGGATTTGATAGTTAGGGTGGAGGAGTATATATGTATGTTTTGAATGATTGAACGAGGATTTGGACTTATTGGATTATGTGCGGAACTCATATATCTCCGTGTATTTTTATTAAATTTGTTTAATTCCGGAGGTATTTGCAACCTCCGAATTCTTGTTGTGTATGAGAGAAATATCATTTTGCCTTTAAAATCTCTGAATTTTAATAGATTTGGCATGTTTCCTTTTATTTCTTAAGTCGTGTTAACAATTGTTCAACTTGGGTTTTTAATTCATGCATTGATTAAGTCCGCAAGCTTAAATCCGATTTACATTGAAAATTGGCGCATAACACAGAACCAGATCCAAAATTCGGACTTGAAATTCTATAAACAGTGGCTTATAACCTTATCAGGTCCATAAGGCGATATCGGATCAGAGGTTTGAAGTGAGAGGAATCGGCTTGTTGAACTGCTGAACTCCGATATTGCGATGGCAGATGAGTGATTTAATCGTGACTGTCGGATCGCGATTAATCGCAACCGTCGATTACATTGATTAACCTGCTTGATAGTGAAGTCATCGCAAGCCGTAGAACCCTCGGGTTTCACCATCTGATGGATTTCAGGTTGGAAAAGTGAACGGGTGTTAAGCAAGGGCTCGGACCCAAGCTTTTTTAGATTTGCGGTTTATAAATTCCATCGGGTCTGGATTTTGATTAAGGGTCGTGCAGTTTACGTGCCCGAAATCACTATTGGCTGTTGGATCGGATGGAGGGTTGATCTACGGTGGAAGAGCGGATCTAAAAATTTTCAGAATGCGGGTAAGTTTTATTTGAGGTCCGGCCTAAATCGTTTACGCTCAGCCTTTTCATATATTTCCTTTGTATTCCGATAATTTGTGTTTTTTGGGTTTTTTAAAAAGGAAAGGCCTGTAATCGCTTCCGATAGAAAGAGTTGACCCCTGTGTACTGTGAAATGCAATTGCGATAATATCGCATCGCATGTTTATTAAATAATGCATTCGACCTTTTGAAAGAAACGTTCTGTTAATGCGGCTCTTAGTGGTTTAGTTCCATTTATGAAGAAGAGTCTGATCTAAGGGTAAATGACTGATACTCCGCCTAATAAAGAAGAACGAATTCTGCCAGAATTAGAGGAGATTGTAATAGGTTTTGAACGCTTATCAATTACACCTGCTCCCCGGCCATCATTTGTGGTATCAGAGCAGTCTACAGAGGTTGAGAAAGATCTCAAGGAGCGGAAGAAGAAACCCATTATGGCTTTCAGAGTTGGAGGAAGAGGTGGTGGTCGAAGAAGAGGATGACTAGTTGTAAATACTGAAGTGTTAGAAGTTGTTCAACAGATGCAAGCCAAATTGGAATTTGTGGAGATGGGAAGAGATGCAAATGCTAGAGATGTTAGTGAACTTGAAGCTAAAGCTGCGGAATAAGAAGCTGCAAATGTAACTCCTGAGATGAGATTTTTAAGTTCAATATTGAGATCCACATCCAAGCCTAGACTTGAAGTCTCGAACTACACAGGAAGCTTAAGCCCTGAGGAATTGATTGATCGGATAAATGATATGGAGAAATTCTTCGATTATGAAGAAACATATGAAGGAAAGAAGGTCAAGTTTTTTGTCACCAAATTGAAAGGACATGCAACCGTTTGGTGGGATGAAGTGCAGATAGAGAGAAGAAGAATCGGCAAACAAACAATTAAGAATTGGAATTGGATGGCGGCAAAACTGAAAGGTAAGTTTTTGCCAAATGACTATTAGCAAACATTGTTTATATAGATGCAGAATCTTAGACAGAGGTCTATGACAGTAAAGGAATACACAGAGGAATTCTATAAAGTAAGTATAAGAGTAGGACAGATTCAAGATACAAATGAGAAGGTTGCTAGATATGTAAATGGACTCAGAATGGAGATCCAAGATGAAATAAGTGTGCTATCTCCTAAAATAGTAGAAGAGGCCTATCAGATGGTACTGAAGGCTGAGGAAAAACTCATGAGGAAGCAGTCTGCCATAAATAGAGGTACTTTCTGAGGAAGGGGAAGACAAGGTGGTAGAGGAAGATCTATAACACCTGGAGATGGATCTAGTAGCAGCTCAAATCAACATGCACACACAGAAGGTGATGTAAGTGGTAGAGGGAGTTTTTCCAGAGGAAGAGGAGACAGAGGCAGAGGAAGAGAAGTTAGATGTTATAGATGTAACAAGCTGGAACACGGAGCTTATGAATGTCCAGAAAACATAGGGACAAATAAGAGGAATGCAATTGTTGCTAATACTGAAGAGGAAGAAGCAAAGGTAACAGAGGAAGAAAATGTACTAGAGAAAGGTGAGTCTTTAGTAGTTAACAAATTTTTACTAAAGCCAGCTAAGGAAAATGTTGAACCAGCCCAGAGGAAGACATTGTTCAGGACTGTGTACAAATTTCAAGGGAATTGTTGTCAGATGATAATTGATAGTGGTAGTACAGATAATTTGGTCTCCACAGAAGTGGCGGAGAAGTTGAAATTGAAGGTCAAGAAACACCCAACACCATATAAGGTGTCATGGCTTCAAAAGGGACATCAATTGGTAGTGAGAGAGCAATGTGAAGTAGAGCTGCAGTTGGGAAAATAAAGTCATAAAATTCTATGTGATTTGAGCCTATGGATGTGTGTCAAATATTGTTGGGAAGACCTTGGCAGTAATAATGACAGATTATTTATGCACGATGGAAAGAAGAATACATACAAATTCAACAAAGATGGTGTCAATCATACATTATTGCCACTAGAGGAAGAGGATACATCAAGGAAACCTAATTCAAAAACCCTTTTGCTGAGTGGAAAGGAGTACTTACAACAGATGGAGGAAGATGAGGTAAGTTATGCATTGGTTTGCAAACCCAAGGTAATAATTACTTCCACAAAAGTTTCTGATTTACCAATTGGAATTCAAGAGATGCTGGATAAATATTGTGATATCATTGTAGATGATTTTGCCCGATGAGTTACCACCCATTAGAAAAATCAGCCATCACATAGATTTGATTCCAGGAGTAAATCTACCTAATAAAGCAGCTTACAGGATGAATTCCAGAGAGAATGAAGAGATCAAGAAACAGGTACAAGAATTGTTAGACAAGGGACTGGTTAGAGAGAGTTTGAGTCCTTGTGTAGTGTCAATAGTGTTGAGCCCAAAGAAAGATGGAGGCTGGAGAATGTGCACTGATTCGAGAGCAATCAATAAGATAACAATTAGGTACAGATTTCCCTTACCTAGAATTGAAGATTTGGTGGATTGTTTGAGTGGAGGTAGATATTTTACAAAGTTATATTTAAAAAGTGGTTATCATCAAATCAGAATTAGAGAGGGAGATGAGTGGAAAATTGCTTTCAAAACAAATGAAGGATTATTTGAGTGGATAGTAATGCCTTTTGGATTGTCAAATGCACCCAGTACATTTATGAGACTTATGAATGAAGTTTTGAGGAAATTTATTGGTAAGTTTGTAATAGTATATCTGGATGATATATTAGTTTATAGCAGATCCAAGGAGGAACATGTGAGACATCTGCATTATGTCTTACAAAGGTTACAACAAGAAAAATTATTGTTAAACTTAAAAAAATGTTCATTCATGAAGGAGGAGTTGGTGTATTTGGGCTTTGTTGTTTCTGTTGATGGATTGAAGATGGATCTTGAGAAGATCAAGGTTATTATGGAGTGGCCTTTGCCAAAAGGTATCTTTGAGGTAAGGAGCTTTCATGGTCTTGCTAGTTTTACAGGAAATTCAGAAGGAATTTTAGTAAGATTAATGCTTCAATTGTTGACACAATAAATAAAGACAGACAACCATTTAGATGGACTATTGAAGCAGAAAAGAACTTCCAGTTGTTGAAGAGAAAGATTACAAAGAAACCGATTTTAATAAACCTTTTAAAGTGATGTGTGATGCCAGTGGAGAAGTCATTGGAGATGTTTTAAGTCAAGAGGATAGGCCTGTAGCTTATTTTAGCAAAAAGCTAAATGAAACAAGGAAGAAATATTCTTCTTATGACAAGGAATTTTATGCAGTGGTACAATCATTGAAGAAATGGAGACATTACTTGATGTCCAAGGAGTTCATATTGTATTCAGATAACCATGCCTTGCAGTACATTATGCAACAACCAAAGCTTAATCAGAAGCATGCAAAATGGGTAGAATATCTGCAAAGTTTTAATTTTGTATTAAAACATATAACTGGTCAGTCAAACAAAGTAGCAGATGCCTTAAGTAGGAAAAGCATGTTAACTCAAGAAAGTCAATTTCAAGTGTTGGGTTTTGATTTTCTTAAGGAGTTGTATGAGAAAGATTCAGATTTTAAAGAGGCATTTGAAGCTTGTAAGAATCCTGTTTTGTTAGACAGAAGCAAGTGGCTAGATTATTTCCTGCAAGAGGGACTGTTGTTCAAAAGAAATCAACTGTGCATACCAAGTTGTTCCATGAGGGAGAATTTGATCAAGGAGAAACATAGTGGAGGACTTGGAGGGCATTTTGGTGCAGACAATACTTATGAACAGTTGAACAGGTTTTATTATTGGCCGAAGATGAGAGCTGAAGTGGAAAAGTATGTGAAAATTTGCAAACTCTGTCAGTATGCAAAAGGTAGGAGCCAAAACACAGGTTTGTATGTTCCATTACCTATTCTGGATAGGCTTTGGGATATGGTAAGTATGGACTTTGTTTTGGGTTTACCAAAAACTCAAAGAGGAAATGATTCAATTTATGTAGTTGTTGGTAGATTTTCAAAAATGGCACATTTTATTCCATGTTATAAAACCAGTGATGCTACTCATGTTGTCAATTTGTTTTTAAGGATATTGTAAGATTACATGGGTTACCAAAGAGAATTGTTTCAGACAGGGACACCAGATTTATTGGACATTTCTAGAGGACATTATGGAAGAAGCTTGGAACTAAATTGACTTTCAGTTCTGCTTATCATCCTCAGACTGATGGACAGACTGAAGTTGTAAGTAGAAGTTTGGGTAATATTTTGAGAAGTCTTGCAGGTGAACATCTAAAACAGTGGGATCAAGTATTCACATAGGCAGAATATGCATATAATAAACTGAAGTTTAAGAAAATTGAGCCATGTAAAGCCTTGAGGAAATTTTCTGCAAGTGCATATGAAATTGAATTACCCCCTGATATTGGAATATCTCCAATACTTAATGTTGCTGACTTATACAGGTATGGAAAAGAACAGGCAGAAGACACAACAGAGGATCAAGAGGAACAAGAGGTTGGTTGGGTGAAAGAGTTACCTATAGCAAAGGAATTGAAGCCAGAGAGGATTTTGGACAAGAAACTGTTGAAGAGGACAAGAGGACAGGAGTACTTTCAGTATTTGGTCAAATGGAAGGAACAACCAATTGCTGAAGCTACTTGGATTACAAATGCCATGCTACAGAATTTGGGAAGTTCTGTAGAAGAGCTCATGGATAGGATCCCATGAAGAATTTTTTCCTCAGGAGTCTAATGCAGGAGCATGAGGCTTGGAGGAAAAAAGTCTTCAAAATTATTCCAAAAATACAAAAAAATCTACAAGCAAAGGAGTGGGATCCTTTAGCCATCAATTTACCAACTGTCTAGATAGGATTTTGAGCTAGAATGTAGGGTTGAATGACTTTGTAATTAATTAGAGTAGTTTTGTTTTAAGTTGAGAGCTTTGAGGAGGATATTACTCAAATTTCATATTTATGAAAATAGGCAGATTTGATCCTGTGTTTAAGGATATGATAGTTAGGATGGAGGAGTATATATGTATGTTTTGATGATTGAACGAGGATTTGGACTGATTGGATTATGCATGGAACTCATATATCTCTATGTAATTTTATTAAAATTTTTCAATCCCGGAGGTATTTGCAACCTCCGAATTCTTGTTGTGTATGAGAGAAATATCATTTTGCCTTTAAAATCTCCGAATTTTAATAGATTTGGTGTGTTTGCTTTTATTTTTTAAGTTGTATTAACAACTGTTCAGCTTGGGTTTTTAATTCATGCATTGATTAAGTCTGCAAGCTTAAATCTGATTTACATTGAAAATTGGCGCATAGCACAGAATCGGATCAGAAATCCAGACTTGAAATTCTATAAACAGTGGCTTATAACCTTATCGGGTCTGTAAGGCGATATCGAATTGGAGGTTTGAAGGGAGAGGAATTGGCTTTTTGAACTTCCAAAATCCGATATTGCGATGGCGGATGAGTGATTTAATCGTGACCGTCAGATCACGATAAACCACAATCATCGATTACATTAATTAACTTGCACGCTAGTGAAATCATAGCAAGCTGTAGAACCCTTGGGTTTCACCATCTGATGGATTTTGGGTTGGAAAAGTGAATGGGCATTAAGCGAGGGCTCGAACCTGAACTTTTTTAGATTGGCGGTTTACAAATTCCATCGGGTCCGGATTTTGATTAAGGATCATGCAATTTACCTGCCCCAAATCGCTATTGTCTATTGGATCAGATGGAGGGTTGATCTACGATGGAAGAGCGGATCCAAAAAGTTTCAGAACGCGGGTAAGTTTTATTTGAGGTTCGGCCTAAAGCGTTTATGCTTAGTCTTTTCATATGTTTCCTTTGTATTCTGATAAGTTGTGTTGTTCGGGTCTTTTTAAAAGGAAAGGCCTGTAATCGCTTCCTATAGAAAGAGTCGACCCCTCTGCACTGTGAAATGCGATTGCAATAATATTGCATCGAATTTTTATTAAATAATTCATTCGGCCTTTTGAAAGAAACCTTCTGTTAATGCGACTCTTAATGGCTTAGTTCCATTTATGAAGAAGAGTATGATCTAGGGGTAAATGACTAATACTCCGCCTGATAAAGAAGAAGAAATTCCACCAGAATTAGAGGATATTTTAATAGGTTTTGAGCGCTTATCAATCATGCCTGCACCCCAGCCATAAAAAATAAATGAGAATGAGTGTATAACACATATGAGGTATTTATTTTATGTAATTTTCATTATTGATAATTAATAATCTTATCATATATATTTATGTTAGAGGAAATTGCATATTGGGGTTATATCCTATAAAGAGTTGTCATCATGAAATTGGTTTGTATATGACATATTACTTGTCAAATTATTCATCAAATTATTGTAAATGGTTTCCCTCTATTGGATTTCTTATGCTCAAATATCATGAATTTGACCATCTTGTTTGAGGTAATTATATTTTATCCATGTTTGAGTTTTTATAGATAAGTTTCTAGCAAGAAATTTGCAAGACTTTTCATTCTAGCTACAACAAATTGTAATTATAGAAGATAGGTTCATTATGTCCAATTGTACTCTTCTAAAAAAACTCATGTTTTATCTTGATATAGATTCCAATATATTAGAGATTTCATATCTAATTAAAAATACACCAACGAACTAGTTTTTAATTTGATCATGTTTGAATATTTGCAAAATATTCTCGTATATCAAATTAATTGGGGTAAGCTTTTGGAAAGAAGCTTGAATTCCTACACTACAAGGAAACACTAATTAGCAAAAGATTTAGTGAAAGAACTTCTCATTGTTCTACTTTCAATTGATATTTCTAGTGGAGTTAGGGGGCAGAGGATTTAATGTAGGATTTCTCCTTGCCTTAAAATAGTAAAGCACACGAATACTCTATAGTAACAAAAACACTCATGCACTTATATATAGAATCCTACCACACATAAACACTTCATGAATGGTGTCCCATACTCAAATGGAAACAATATTTAACCCAAAAAAAGTGCCATTCGATGAGTACTAAACCTATCAACACATCAATGCTTCTTGGCACATACAACAACATTGGTGCTACATGTTGTTTAATAAATTATATTAGTGTTAAACAAAATAACCCAAAATTTCTTTAAAAAAAAAAAAATATAGTTCATGGCGCATTTTATACATTTTGGTTCATTGGTGCATACAATACAATGTGCATCGCTTATGAAGTTTGCTCAATATTTTGATTTTTAAACGTTGCTCTGCAATGTGCCCTAACTAATAAGTGTGTTAGTGTAGACTTACACAACGTGAATCACTAAAGGGTTAAATAAATAATCATATTTTAAAAATTTCATTCATAGTGCTCATGAAAATTATAAATGCGCTAATTCTTAACCTTAGTAGTACACGGTTTAAATATTTTTAAAAGGTTGCTTTTAGTGCAAGGTACACGTAACCATATGAGTGCCTCAATATACTAGATGCATCATGATAGGGTAAAATACTTAAAAAAAACCAAACCAATTGTTCACTTTTACTATCATCAATGCTTCCAATGCCTTAAAGAACTATTTCTCCTTGTCACCCTATGAGTATCCATTGTCATTTGCTTATAGATTATTGGATTTCATTGGCAATCTTCATCCATGATAGATTATGTCCTTATATTGGAATTTGTTGAAACCCCTTACATTGATTTTTTTATTATTTCTACGTCAATCATGCTTATGTGTTGGAGACAAGATGTTGTAAATTATTTGTAATTTCCTGATTTCTTTTTTCATACCTATAGTTTTTTAATTTAGCTCGTAAATACACAATTTATTTTTTTGAAGTTGTTAACGTGTTTCTTTGTATTTTCATGCATCACACAATGATACATTTATAATCCAAGCTCCCAATGTGATCCATGGAATTTTATGTGCGTCAAACACTTGAATATAGTAGTTTCATCAATGTTGTGATCTATTGTGTATTATCGAATATTATGAAGCACCAAAAGCAAGATGGCAACATTTAATTATGCACATCACCATATGAACATATTGTTACCATTGTTGGGTTGTGTTATATTCTTTCCACGACTAACCTACGTAGTTAAACGGGGGCCCCCCTTCGTTGCGCCGATTGCGCAGCGGGGGGTCACAGGGGGGGCGGCAGCCCCCCCTGTCCGGGGGTTTGAGGGGGCGGGTAGCCCCCCCCCCTCTACGGGGTCCAGGGCAGCGCCCCGGGAAAAAAAAAATTTGGACCCTATATTAGGTTGGGCGAACCTACCTATGGTTTTGTGCATGATTTTCGCACATGGTATTGGACGCGATGGTTTTTCGGTCCATGGTATTGGATGCTTCGACATGTATAAATATGTATTGTAACATTGAAAGGAATATAATGAAAAATCAAGCTGGTAGTCCCGGTTTTGGGATCCAGGGAAAAATCTTTGTGCATATGTGTTTTATGGGTTATGCTCTCGCATTGTTTATTTTCTTTGTTTAAGAATGCGTATGCAGGTAATTTCTGTACAGGGTTAAAACCTACATTTGGTATCAGAGTTGTTTTGGCTTCAAGGGGACGCCTTTGTTGCTGAGGGGTTTCACTCGGGCCTGTGGTAGACCGTGTTTAGTGGGAGATCTGCGAGATCGATTCTGGTGGTGAAAGAAGATGGTGAGCAGTGGAAAGATCGAGATTGAGAAGTTCAATGGTCAGAGTTTTGAGTTGTGGAAACTCAAGATGGAGGATCTGTTGGTCGATAAAGATCAGTGGATCGCGGTAGATCCGGGTACTAAACCATCGGGAGTGACCGATGAAGAATGGAAGAAATTGGATCGGAAGGCAAAGAGCACAATACGATTGTGTGTCTCAGATTCAGTATTGCTGAATGTATCAGGGGAAGCTACGGCAAAGGCTTTGTGGGTCAAGTTAGGGACTTTGTACTAATCTAAGTCTCTGGTGAATAAATTGTTCCTGCGGAAAAAGCTGTATAACCTGAGGATGAAAGATAGAGACTCGGTGACAGAGCATCTGAATGCATTTAATACTGTGGTAAGTCAATTATTATCTGTTGATATTAAAATTTCAGATGAAGATAAGTGCATCAGTCTATTGTGTTCTCTACCAGATTCGTGGGATAGTCTGGTTATTGCAATAGGTAGCAATGCAACTGCTTTGCAGTTTGATGAAATAGTCTCAGCCTTGCTGACGGAGGAGATGAGACGAAAGAATATGGACAACCAGAATGGTGATGCCTTGTCTGTACGAGGACGGTCCCAGAACAGAAACAAAAATAAGTCATCGAGTGGGAGATCTAAATCTAGAGGGAGATCTAAATCTCCAGGAAAACCTACAAAGGTGGTGTGCTGGAAATGCGGAAAGGAAGGGCACTTCAGAAGGGATTGTAAATCTAAAGCTCCTGATAAAGGAAAGGGATCTGATGATGCTCCTTCTGCAGAGGCGAAAACCACCTCAGATGAAGGTGGGGATGTGTACTTGGCCTCTTCAAGTACACATGTAGATCATGAGGCATGGTTGATTGACTCAGGTGCATCCTTTCACTTCACTCCCCATAGAGAGTGGTTCTGCGAGTATGAGAAATACGATGGTGGTGATGTCTTCTTAGGAGATGATAGGAAGGCTAGAATCACTGGTCGGGGAAAAGTAAAGTTGAAGCTGCAAGGTGGAAGGGTTAGAACACTTCCGGGTGTTCTACATATTCCTGCATTGGCCAGAAATCTGATTTCTGTAAGCAAGTTGGATGATGCAGGTGTAAAGACGGTGTTCGAGAAAGATACCTGCAAGATGGTTTGAGGAGCACTGATATTGATGCGGGGAGTTCGGATTGGAACTCTGTACAAGCTGCAAGGTAGCACTGTTGTTGATGGGTGCAATAGTTCTATGGTTCCTGAAAATGGAGTAGAAAATCTAGTGGTCTCTGGAGAGAAGACCATGTTGTGGCATCAAAGGCTTGGACATATTGGAGAGAAGGGCCTTCGAATACTTCATGGTAAAGGTATGGTAGAAGGTATGAATGATAGCTCTCTGGATTTTGATTTCTGTGAAAATTGTGTGTATGGGAAGCAGAATCGAGTGAGTTTCCCCTCTGGTGGTAAGAGGACGAAACAAATATTAGAGCTTGTGCACAGTGATGTGTTTGGACCTGTGAAGGTTCCATCACTGGGTAAGTCTGTGTACTATGTATCATTCATAGATGACTTCTCAAGGAATACATGGATATATTTCCTTAAGAAGAAATCTGAAGTCTTTGACAGGTTTAAAGAATTTAAGGCTCTGGTGGAAAATCAGACAGAGAAGAAGATAAAGGTGCTGAGGACAAATAATGGTGGAGAATTTTGCAGCAAGGAATTTGAAGAATTTTGTAAGAAGTGTGGTATAGCACGGCAGAAGACTACTCCATATACACCTCAACAAAATGGAGTCGCAGAAAGAATGAACAAGACGTTGATGGAAAGGGCAAGAAGCATGCTCAGTGGTGCCGGGTTAGGACAGGAATTCTAGGCAGAGGCAGTGGATACTGCACGTTACCTGATCAACAGATCACCCTCATCAGCGTTGGAGGATAAGACTCCACAAGAAGTATGGACTGGTAAGAAACCCTCTCTTTCACATCTGAGGGTATTTGGATGTGATGCATATGTACATGTTCCAAAGGAGAAACGAACCAAGTTGGATAGTAAATCTGAAAAGTGCATCTTTATTGGGTATAAGGATGGTTTAAAGGGTTATAAGCTTTGGAACCCAGTCACATGGAAGGTTGTGTACAGCCGAGATGTGGTGTTCAGAGAGGTAAAATATGTTATTCAACATGAAGTCCAACCAAAGGAACCTGAGAAGATAGAGTTTGAGCCAAAGGAGGAAGAATCAGACTCTATAGCAGAGGAGGAATCAGAAGATGAAGAGCCACAAACTCCGGCTGTGAGAAGATTAGGTCGAGAAAGAAGGCAGCCAGAAAGGTATAGTCCATCTGGTTTCAGTTCAAATTTTTCTTTGTCTGTTACTAATGATGATCCCAGAACTGTGAAGGAAGCAGTGGATTCAGAGGATGGAAAACTCTAGAAAGAGGCCATGGTTGATGAAATGGCATCTTTGCACAAAAATGAGGCTTGGGATCTGGTAGAGTTGCCGGCTGGAAGGAAACCCATTGGCAACAAATGGGTGTTCAAGAAGAAGACTAATGCAGAAGGAAAGGTGGAGAAATACAAAGCTCGGTTGGTAGCAAAAGGTTATTCCCAGGTGCCGGGAATTGATTTTGGTGATATTTTTTCTCCTGTTGCCAAGGTAGCTTCTATTAGATTACTTTTATCTATTGCTGCTGCTTTTGATTTTGAGGTAGAACAGATGGATGTGAAGACAGCATTTCTTCATGGGGATTTGGAAGAGGAAATCTACATGAGGCAACCTGAAGGCTTTGCGGTGAAGGGTAAGAAAGAACTGGTATGCAAGTTAAAGAAGTCTCTGTATGGGTTAAAACAGTCACCAAGGATGTGGTATCAGAAATTTGATACATTTATACGGGGACTTGGCTTCACCAGAAGCAAAGCAGATCATTGTGTGTATTTTAAATTAATTGGTGACCATGTTATTTATCTGGTCTTGTATGTGGATGATATGTTGCTGGTTGGAAATGACAAAGAAATTATCCAGGATTTGAAGACCCAATTGTCCTCCAAATTTGACATGAAAGATCTTAGTGCTGCAAACTATATTTTGGGCATGGAAATTAAAAGAGATCGGGCAAAGAGGAAGCTCTGGTTAAACCAGAGGAAGTATGTCGAGACAATACTGCAGAGGTTTAATATGCAGGATAGTAAACCGGTGAAGGTTCCTATTCCTGTAGGTGTGAGGTTATTTGCTGAACAGTGTCCCAAGACACAAGAAGAGGAAGAGGACATGTCCCGTGTCCCATATGCAAGTGCAGTCGGTAGCCTGATGTATGCAATGGTCTGTACTAGACCAGGCATTGCACATGCAGTGGGAGTATTAAGCAGGTTTATGTCAAAACTTGGGAAGGAGCACTGGACAGCAGTGAAGCGGGTTTTCAGGTATTTGCGTGGCACTAGTGATTATGGTTTGTGCTACCAAGGAAGACCAGGATTGGACAGAGTGTTGGATATTCATGGTTTTGTTGATGCAGACTGGGCTGGAGATCTGGATCAGAGAAGATCTACAAGTGGGTATGTGTTTAACCTATTTGGAGGTGCAGTCAGTTGGATGAGTAAGAAACAATCTGTAGTGGCACTATCAACTACAGAGGCAGAATACATGGCAGCCACTCATGCAAGCAAGGAAGCAGTTTGGTTGCAGAGATTGTGTTCAAGTATGGGGTTAGTACAGGGAGCTATAAGAATAGACTGTGACAGCCAAAGTGAAATTTTCTTGGCAAAGAACCCTGCTTATCATTCAAATACAAAGCACATTGATGTTCAGTATCACTTTGTGAGGGATATGATAGAAGACAAAAAGGTGTTGCTGGTAAAGGTGGACACTTTGAAGAATACTGCAGATGGTTTTTCGGTCCATGGTATTGGATGCGATGGTTTTTCGGTCCATGGTATTGGATGCTTCGGCATGTATAAATATGTATTGTAACATTGAAAGGAATATAATGAAAAATCAAGCTAGTAGTCCCGGTTTTGGGATCCAGGGAAAAATCTCTGTGCATATGTGTTTTATGGGTTATGCTCTCGCATTGTTTATTTTCTTTGTTTAAGAATTCGTATGCAGGTAATTTCTGTACAGGGTTAAAACCTACAGCCATTGTGTTGGCTTAAGGGGGCCTGACCTAGGTTTAGAGTTGTTCGCGCCAACCAACAAAACCCTAACTATTGGCCCTGTCGACAACAACTTGCATAGAACAAGCTGTAGTCTCACTAGAAGCAATATTGGGGGATGCTAAAACTAGGTTTCTGCATCCAGGGACATGTGAAAAGTGGTTCTTAAGCTCTTATAACTTAGATCTGCCTTCGTATAGATCGGTAGTCTTCTATGACCTGATGTTGTAATTCTAAGAAAATGGGTTCAGACCTTCACGAAGATCTGCAATCAGTGTTTGCAGACCCTAAATAGACAATTTATCAACTTTCCTGCATTAATCAATTACCATAGATCTGTCTTCGCGCAGATCTATTTAATTCATCAAAAATCATAACAGAAATAACCCTTATCTTCGCGAAAATGGATAATTACTTAAATCATGCACAAATAAGATAGATTCAATAGTTTCGTGCAACATTTACTCATTATTCCATAGAAATAATATTATACAATGACATAACATAACATAAAAAGAATTAACAATAATGTTCAGATTGCAAGGTAATTATTCAAAATCAGTCTTTATTTATCTTCAATGTTCATATTACAGACTCTTTCACCCTACACACTCAGCTACAGGGGTCCACGCACTCAGTTGCATACTTACCAAGGCCTCCTGTGCACTTAGCTGTAGGAGCCTTCCCCTTTCACCTAAGTACAGAAGCAGAGCCTTCCTGCCTTAGCACTTGCCCAAAATAGTCTCTATCTTGACTTTAAGTTATCGACTACTACCTCTAGACTCACTATGACTCAACTATATATAACTTCCTTCAATACAATACCATGCTCCGCGGACCATGGGTGAGTCTCAGAACCAACCTATTTACTTATCAAACAAGGGGCTAAGACCCCTTTGACTCCTATCTACATGTGCGCTCCACATCCACATTTTGTGGAGACTTTACATCTTTTACAAAAACTTATATCAAATTTGGCTTAACTAACCCTAAAATTGACCCTAGGAACCCTATCCCAACAAGCCCCCAACACAAATATCGCGACTCACCCTTGAGACACTAAGCCGATGCCTCAATCTTAATGTGGAGACCACCTAGCTCGACCTGCAATACTGCAACTTCAACAGCGCTCTGCGCCACAGACTGCTGCACTTCTTCGATTAATTTCTCGGTTGTCGAGTGTTCCACGGTTAGGCACATTTTTCTTTGTGTTTGCTGGAGCACATTTAGCTTTTCCTGGATTGAGAAAGTAAGCTAGAAGGCTTCCTCTAGCCACGACTGTAATCTGGTGATCAGAATCTGGATTAGGGGCAAAATTTTGCTCAAACATAAAAGTGCTTGGAATCAATGAAAACTTGAACGACAACGTCCTTCTCGGTGATACGATCCCAACGTGGCTTGTTTCACTGAAAATGGAGTTCGTATGAGAAAGTTAGAGCCTATTGTCTGTTTCATCAAACAGGCAGATTTTAGTATAGGCTGACTGAGATGTTGACTAGGCATTCGTACAACCTAGTCAGCAAAAATAATATTCCAAGGAATATTCCTGAAATATTCTCATAGGTGGCTCAATTAGATTTTGACATTTGTCGGGACATGATTGGTCTATGGAATTTTGGGTGGACCAATGAGAGGCTGACACATGGCAAGCCTAGAGGCCGCTACATGCCCTCTCAAAGGTCATACAAAAGTTTATTGGAAAGCTGGGGAGTTGAACCCGTGACCTCGCCTGCACAAGCAGCAAGCATTACCACTACACCACCACCATGATTCTTAACATATGGTGGGTGCAATGTTTATTTAAATATCAATACATTGAAGTTTTGAGGTAAGGCTAACCTTAACTATTGCATGTAAACAATAAACCTTTAACCGTTAACATTAAGTGCTAACCACACGATTAAAGCGCTAAATGAAGGATTAGTGCTAATTAAACTGTGCTTATCCACTAATTGATTTCAGATTTACTTGGCAATAGTTTTGATGGGTCTGCTAAATCTAGAATTCCTCCATTTTGGCATAGTTAACTAGAGTTTCTCTAGTTTTAGTGGCGATTTCCCAAGAGAAACTGAAGAGGCTATAACTTTGGCGGTTTTCGACCAATTTTGGCTCAGAAAGAGTCATTCCTAGATGATTTGGATGCTTTGAACACAATGGAACATATTGTAGAGGCAGAAAGGCACTTTTGTACGTGATTTTTCTACATTGAAGTTTAGGGAAACCTAGGGCCACCAAGAGAGGAGGTCAAGCCTAGATCAGTTGAAGTCCAATTGCAAAGCTTGGAAAGTCATTTTTGGGGGTTTTGGGTCTTCAGAATCCAACGGACTAGGTTGAAAAACCATTGGAAAACAGCAGGTGCATGTAATCAAATAATTGACCATTAATCCAAAGAGGGACTAGCCATTAAAGCAGGGCCAAGGAGATGTAACCTAGGAGGGGTGAACTCCTTTATCAACTTTGTGTTATGAGTTTGTTGTGTTTTACTTCTCTCCATTTTACTTGCTGAATATGTGTTTTAAATAGCTAATTAATCTCATAACTTGCTCATAAAAGACACTCAATACTTGACACATAATCCTTCACATTCTAGTTAATTTGGGACGATCCTAAACACATTTTTAATATTTATGAAGGAGTTGCTTGCATAACATTAACAAGTTTGCCCAACATTTCAGATCAGGTTGGCATCAGAGCACTGTTTAGCTCATTTTAACCCCAAGATGGTTTGCGAAGGTTAGCTAGAAAATTAGCTATTAGTTTTGTATTTGTGCAAGGAGAATTTAATTGTGTGCAAGTTTATGTGTGTAAGCTAAAGAAAGAAGATGCTTCTTTGTTGAGAAACTTTTTGAAGCTTTGTGAAGCTTTTTGATGCATTACAAATGTGATGGAAGCTTCAACAAGTGATGTTTCTAATCTATATTCCTTAGCAAGACTCTTTGATTTAGAGATGTTTCAAGAGCTTATCATCATGAGAGATATGGTGCAAGAGATGAATGAAGATAGGAACGAGAATGCTATACTTCAAGAGGAGTTGATGGCCATGAAGGAGGAGAAGCAAGAGCTTATTGAAAAGATGCATGAGATGGAGATTCAACTCCATGATGCCAAGGAAACCCTAGCCAAGTATGTGCATGAAAATGAGGTATGCAATTCAATTTTATCTTCAATTTCCTCGCAAAATGAATGTTTTGGTGCTTTTGAAATACACACTAAAGGGTTAGAAAAACATGCACAAGGCATAGTTGAGCCAATTGTTGTTGAGGAAAGGCCTAGGTATTTGGGTCTTGGTTATGGACAGCATGATGGAGAATGCTCCAAAGCCAAGGAGGCACATGAAGGGGTTCCAAGAAGGAATTTCATTACATGTTCATTACCTAAAGCTTGTGAAATTTGTCTTCATGAGGAATGCAAAAGTTTTATACCCACTTTGCAAGAAGATGCTCATAAGTATGCAACTAGTAGAAATGCAAAACAAGAGGATTTTGAAAGCTCTAAGGTCATTGAAACCATTGTTAGTATTCTGAGGAGAGCCACTACCTCATCAAATTCACCTCCTCAAGAAGGCAACAAAGGCGAATGTGCAAGGTATAAATATGCCTTTAATCAAGTTTCTTTTGATTATGATAAACATGGTAAATCTTCACATAATATTTGGAGAAAATTTACATGTTCCTTTTTTGGTTTGAATAACCATACTATTTCGAGGCGTTGGAAGAGGATAACCATACTCAAGAAACTTTCAAAACAAAAGAGACAGAAAGCCAAAGGTCCATTGGATAATGGAAACCATGTTGAAAAGAAGATGCAATTATTTTGCACTCATTGCCATAAGCAGGGTCATCTTGTAGAGAAGTGTTGGAGTTTGTATCCAACAAGTCATCCACGACATTTGAAGAAGGTGGAGATAGATTTTGGCAAGAATGGAAAAAAGGATTCCATAATTGATGTGGGTCAGGATGATACATGTGATGAAGTGCAGCTGAAAGAAGCGCCATTTAAATGATTTGGAAAGAGATGGTTAGATTTCTTAACCAATTAAGGCCTTGCATTTCTTTTGATAATTGATGCAAATCTTGCCTTACTAATGCATTTCCTTGTTATTTTGATGCATTTGTTTTCTATTGAAAGTATGACGCATATTGCATGAAGCAAGATGTTGGAAAAGTAGAGTTATGCTGACTCACTTAGAAGCAGCAAAGATGGAAATTTGCAACTACAAATTTGCATGCACGTTGCATTCTTGAACTTTCATGTTTACACCAGGAAGGTGTTCGAAAGTGGAGTATGTTGACTCACTTTATTGCAACAAATTTGGTCATTACAACTCTTTAAGTACTCGTACATACCAATGGGATTCTTGTACTTGTGATTGTACTTGTGAGAGAGTTGAGAATTGTTATGCATGCATGAGAGTTTATGTGTGTCAATAGTGGAATTTTTTATAGTTTGATTCTGCTTGACCATGCATGAGTGATTGACTTGTGGGGTCAATTGTTTGTTAACATGTATGTTGTCAACTTGAGAATGTTGATCATTTGCACATGCATGAATGTCGGCTTGTGTGGTCGATAGATTGTTACATGTATGTTATATCGACTTGGGAGATTTGATTTTGTCTCCAAAGATGAAAGGGAGATGTGAAGAATTGTCTCATAAGAATGTGGAATTCTTATTGTAAATCGTTAAGTTGTTGTACATGTTTTTTCTCGACTTGAAAGTCAGTTGTTTAAAGAAGCATGTTTTGTTGACTTGTGTTTAGTCGATGGTTTATAAACTAAGATGTAAGAGTACATGGTGATGTTCACATGATGTGACATTTGTTTCTTTGAAGAAGCAAAAGGAAGAGGTCGTCAAGTTATATTATTGCATGAGTGTTTTTCAAGGTTAATGGTGTTCCTTGTGAGAAGATGTCGCAGGATTTTGGAAGGTCCACACTTGAGAAAGAGGCTCATGATTAGCCTTCATTCTAAAATCATGAAATGAGTAGCATTTTAATAATGGAAGATGATTAAATCAAGAAGAGAAAGTGGACAAAAATGCCAAAAATAATTGCAGCCCTTGTAAAATATCAAATGGTCTACAATGCGATTTGATGTGTTGATGCCAAGAAACGAAAGAGATGGAAAATGAATTCTTCCAGATGTGGAATTTGGAACGTGGAGCTAAAATAATGGCCATTTCTTTTATTGTTATTACTGATATTGGAACTCATTGTTGTAGTTTTCTCAAATGGTCTTAACTTGGGAAAGTGATTTCCAAGGAGGAGCTTGCATCGAATGCATGTCTGGCAAAGGAGGAACATGATTCTTAGTGGGAAGGCCATCAGTTAGCTTTCAAAGCACCGAGGGATCGCTTTGGTACAGTAGGGTGCTTAATCAGCAAGTAGCCAACAAGTGTTGGATTAGGTCAGAAGAAAAAGGAGAACATTGGTTAAAGTGCCAAGCCATTTGCAAGGCAAGGCATGTTAGTGAATCCAAGTGGTTGTCATGGAGATTTTTTCAATTAGAATCAATTGATAGAACTTGGGAAGGAGAAGAGTATTCAACTCTCATAAGATAACCAACTTTGGTGGGTCCAAAATCCTATCAATGGGAAGGAGTGATCATAATCTGGATTAGGGGCAAAAATTTGCTCAAAAAGAAATGTGCTTGGAATCGATCAAAACCTGAACGATAGCGTCCGTCTCAATGATACGATCCCAACACAACTCATTTCAATCAAAACAGATTTCGTATGAGAAAGAGCCTACTGTCTATTTTGTCAAACATGCAAATTTTGGTACAGGCTGACTGGGCATCTGTACAACCTAGTCAACAAAAAGAATATTCCAAGGAATATTCTAAATATATTCCCACAGGTGGCTCAATCAGATTTTGACATTTTTCAGAACGTGATTGATCTATGGAATTTCGGGTGGACCAATGAGAGGCTGACATGCAGCAAGCCCGAAGGCCGCCATGTGCCCTCTCAAAGGTCATACAAAATTTTATTAGCAGGGTGTGGAGTCGAACCTGTGACCTCGCCCACACAAGTACCAAGAGTTACTACTATTCCACCACCATGGTTCTTAACATATGGTGGGTGCAATATTTATTTAAATGTTAATATGTTGAAGTTTGGAGGTAAGGCTAACCTTAATCACCGCATGTGAATGATAAACCTTTAACTGCTAGCATTAAGTGCTAATTGCACGATTAAAGTGCTTAGTGGAGGATTAGTGCTAATTAAACTATGCTTATCCGCTAATTAATTTCAGATTTACTTGGAAGTAGTTTTGGTGGGTCCGCTAAATCCAGAATTCCTCCATTTTTGGAGGAGTTAACTGGAGTTTCTCCAATTTTAGTGGAGATTTCCTATGAGAAACTCAAGAGGCCATAACTTTGGCAGTTCTCAACCAATTTTGGCTCAGAAAGAGTCATTCCTAGATGATATGGATGCTCTGAACATAATGGAATAGGTTGTAGAGGCAGAAATACACTTCTATAAGTGATTTTTCTACGTTGAATTTTAAGGAAGACAAGGGCCACTAGGAGAGGAGGTCAAGCCTAGATCAGCTCAAGTCCAATTGTAGAGCTTGGAAAGTCATTTTGTGGTTTTTTGGGTCTTCTGAATCCAATGGAGTAGGTTGCAAATCCATTGGATCACTAAAGGTGCATGTAATTAGATAATTGACCATTAATCCAAAGAGGGCCTGACCATTGAAGCAAGTCCAAGGAGATGTAGCCTAGGAGAGGTGAACTCCTTTATTAGCTTTGTGTTATGAGTTCGTTGTGTTTTACTTCTCTGCATTTTACTTGCAGAATATGTGTTTTAAATAGCTAATTAATCTCATAACTTTCTCATAAAGGACACTCAATACTTGACACATAATCCTTCACATTTTGGTTAATTTGAGACAATCCTAAACACATTTTTAATACTAATGAGGGAGCTTGCATAGCATTAACAAGTATTCCAAACATTTTATATCATTTTGCCTTTAGGAGGGCCTCTTTTCACTGTAATTCTTTCATCTACGCTTGCAACTTCTTTCCCTACTGCAACTTCGCGAGGCGTTGCGTTGGCGCCAAAGTGCACACAGTTGCTCGGACCTCATCATACTTCTATTGTGTTTCTCAGACATTGATGTTCAGCTTCTGCAAGTTCAGGTCCTCCTGCAGATTTGTCCATAATTCCATTTCTTGGTCGAACATGATTGCACAGTGAGTGGCTCCAGTATCCAATGTGCTCATATTTTCCTTGATTGTTGTTATGTGTTTCTCTTGAACCTCTGGTGGAGTAGTTGGCTGCTACTTCAACTGTAGCTCATCTATATTCATTTGGAAGTCAAAAGTATCCCTGTCGACTTCATCCTTTGATGTGCGTACTGTAATAGCCAATTTCCTTACTTTTGCTAAATATTTGGTATCCTACGGGATGTTCAATTCCAGCATTTGTCTTACAGGTCTGCTCTATTGTTGTCTCTAGACTCCGAATTCATGTCTACATATCCTCCTTTGCTTTCAGGGCCAGACTTTTCTCCGTGAAAATTTGTTCATTGTTGACCTTAAACTCACTTATGATTGTGAGGGTGCACTGCTCTCTGATCCTTAGCTCATCTGAAATCCCCTGATGCAATGCATGGAGGGTCTAGAGTGGTAGCGTGACAAAATTTAGTTCCATGTCCTTCACTATTCTGATCACAACGCAATCCTCATCTAACTCTACGGGAACATACCCTTATGGTAAAAGGTATGTCTCTAAGGTCCAGAGTTCGTTCCAGATTTGTGACTGTTCCACATCCTTGTGTCAGGCTCACTTGCATCCCGCTCACTTTCCCAATGCTTGCCTGGATCCTGCCAGTCTGGATATGCAGTTCATGTAGATCCTTTTGGACGTTCCCCAACGTCTACATATACTATTTCTTGAACTACTGCAATAGCTTAGTTTGTGTCTCTAACCTTGTCATCGATCTAATTGAGATCACCTTTTGTAAGCACCATCAGGTCAATGCACATGTGCTTATCAGACTTATGCTTTTTTTGTTTTCCACCAGTCTACTCATGTTGCACTTCTTTAAGGTGAAGGGAGTGCTCTTCTCCTCTCCACTGTCGTCTTCCTGCTCTGAAAGATCCTGCTCATATGTGTGCTGCAAAGCTGAATTTTTAGCTTCTTCTGTATACCGACGATATTTCTGAGCCTGTTCTTTGGTAGTGCGCTCTTTCTCTGGAGTTGCCTTTATAGCAACTTCCTTCTTCTTCTTCTTAGCGAGAGCTCGCGCTACCTTTTGCGCTGCTTCCTTATGCTTCTATGCGGCAGTCGACTACGCAGCAGAGATCTCGTCACCTTTACTTGTACCCACACCAAGCACCATGGTTTATGCCACTCTACTGGCCAAGTCCCCATGATCTCCTACACATCTGTCTTAGATACCAGATATTGCAAATTGTGCCATAGGTGTTGTGGATCCTTTCGTGCTTTGATGGAAACATTGTGGAAATTGGCCTTGAACTCCACGTATGCCATCAATTGCTTGAACAAGGTTGGGGACAAACTTGGCCTCTAACTAATAACCATGCGAAGGTCCATCTCCATTAGGATCCAGAATTTTTTTGACTCCTTGATCCTTTCCTCATCCTTTGTTGCCCACAGCAAAGCGAACCTTGCTACCTCGGGTAAGTCTTCCATCTATGGGGGAAACTGACTATTCTCCGGAAATCTCCAAGCGACTAACACAATAGACAGTAACAAAAAAACATAGTGGAAGGGCTTTCTCTCTTCTTGAGCTCCCTGATAGTTCACGAGGAACTCCTTGCATAGATATTTTTCCTATTTGTATTGAACACCCTTCGCGCACTGGGATGCTAGTGATATTATTGGTGCTGACACTTCTTCCACACGACATTTCCGCATGAGTTTCCCTGCAAGAATCTAGGTGGTGAACTGCACTAGCTGGTCCTGAATAGAGCAGATAGAATATCTGCGTGACTTCTTAACAATCCCATATTCTGCCTTCATCTTATCTGCTAATTTTTTTCCCCACTTTTCCCTCCAAAATACTTGGCAGGGTCTACTCCTTTATAAGGAAGCTTCGTTATCCGATGCATTAACATGTCCGTGAATGGGATGGGCTCCCCAATCCATAGACATCCATCGTTCACCAGAGCGAGGATCTAGCACAAACACACCGTGTTGATTATTGATCGATGAAAATGCGGTACGTAGAGCATGTGTAGCAACCCCACCTGCTCAATACCTCTGACCCACTGCATGGGTTCCAACAATGTAACCCCAGTCTCTTCATAGTATATCTTCATCATATACTTGCCCGTTTCCAGATGTGGGAACCTCTCGTGGTCTGTGAGGTCCCAATCCTCCATTTTCAGCACAAGAATGCGCGTTAATGTTGTGCCTTCAAATTCCACCTATTCAGGCAATAGGGGTGTCAACACTAAGAATTTCCTAGAATCTGGGTCTTTGGTAACCTTTATTTTTCCCTTCCGTGGAGGGATATACACCGGGAGCCATGTGATGGGCTCGCTCTCCTCCACATCCAACTCCTCCACACCTTGGTATTCCTCCTCCTCCAAATCAACTACTTTCTCTCGCTGTTTTTCTTTTTTCTCCTTTTGGTGCACTTTCGGGTTCTTCCTCGTTGAGTGTCTCATTGACATCGACTTCTTCTGTTTCTCCTATGTGGCTGATTTCTTCGTCCTAGGTGACCTTGGCATGGTAGGCACAGGGGTTGTAGATTCCATACTTAAACTCTTAGGGCCCGGTGTGTTAGAAATGACAACTTTTGAACTTACGGGTTCTACGGGGTTTGTAGCAGTCATCCGTTCTATGAAAAACTCTCTGGCTTTTGCGGGGTAGTTTGAAAACAAGGGGCACGTCACGAACTCCTCCCAGAATTGATGATTCTTAAGCTTCACACAACAAAGCGCCCAAACAACTTTCAGAATGCAAAGTGTTCTTTGGTGGACCAACATGCTCAATTTATAGAAGGTTTTGAATTCAAATCCAAACGTTCCCACCAAATTCTGATAATAAATGGATATTTGGTGGAAAATCTCCAAATATTTTCACCATAAATAGCGCCTACCCGCTCCTCTTAACTGATTTTCAGCCATCAAATCATGAATCGTAACCCCAACGACTACTTTTGGACCCATCTGCGCGACACCATCCTCCATCGCACAACTCATCCTGCGCAGTGCCACCTGTCGCACTCTCGTCGTCCTTCACACAACCTCCCTACCATATTCTTTACTTAGTTAGGTCCCACAATCCCTTGTAGCTACTTGGATTACTAAGATTGTCCAGCTTCCATATAGTCATTGTGCAGGGGCAGGATCCCCTATGTACAACTTTAGCCTACTTCCATTCACTTTTCCAGTGAATGGTTCCCCGTTCAGCTTCGCGAGCTGAATTGCGCCATCGTTTGTTATGTCCTTAATAACATATAGGCCAAACTCGTGCATTTGAAACTTTCTTGGAATTTTCGTGAACTTGCTATCAGATAACAGTACTAACTCATCTACCTTAAATGTGCACAACTTAATATGACGATTGTGCCATGCCTTTTCGCGTTCCTTTTGCACTTGCTGGTGAAATCCTGCAAGGAAGCGATCTTCTTTTAACTCCATGATCTTTGCACACCATTCCTAAAGGTCTCGTGATCTACCATCTATATCAATGATGCAATCCGTAAACTTGGCACAATAGACTCGATCAACATTATTGCTTCAATTCCATAGACCAATCTAAACAATGTTTATCCAGTTAGCTTCTTGCAGGTTGTCCTGTAATCCCATAACACAACAGGTATGCACATGTTCCAGTCATTCCTTTACGCATTTCATACCTTCTTTAATGCATGCTCCAAAATCTTGTTAAAAGATTCCACCGTTCCATTCGCCTGTGGGTGATAGGGCATGCTCTTCTGATGGTACACCTGAAATTCTTCGAGCATCGCTCTGATCGTCCCATTCAAAAAATGTGTACACTGATCACTCATCAGAATATTAGGGCATCCAAACCTCGTTAAGACATATTCAAACAAAAACTTCACAACAGTGGTTGTTGTACAATCCTTCATGGGTTGTGCTTCCGCACATCTGGTTAAGTATTCTGTTGCAGTAATGATGCATTACACACCCGTATTATTACATGGTGGTTGTATTAGACCTATAAATTCAATAGCCCATTTATCAAAGACCTGCAATGAAACTTGAGGACTTAAAGGAAACTCATCCCTCAGTGAAGGCTTCCCTGTCCTTTGGCAAGAATCGCATGTCTTGCAGTATGCCTTAGAATCCTTATGTAAAATAGCCCAACGCATCAAATCTTATGCGCGGTCACTTTCCTTGCATAGTGACTGCCTGCCACTCCTCCATGGGCTTCAGCTAGGATACTAGCATGTTCAAACTCCAGAACATACTATCGCAATATCTCATTCGTTCCCATATTATACAAATGACCTGTAATCACTGAAAAATCTGCTGCACGAACTACTATCTCCTTCTTCTGCTAAGTGGAATAACCTTCTGGAGTTGTTACCATTGTTAAAAATTGAATGATATAAGAAAAATGATCATCCGCAACATGCACCACAAAGAGTTGTGCATCTGGACTGACATTCAGTCTTCCAGGATTCACAATCACTTCAAAGTTGTACTCCTGGAACAATAGTAACCATCAGCGTATCTTCACCCCCAACACAGGCTTATTGACCAGGTATTTCAGTGCAGAGTGATTGGTATACATTTTAAAGTGTCCACCCAACAAGTAATGCTTAAATTTCTACAGTGCGTAGACCATCACTAGCCCTTCACGCTCTGTAGTGGAGTAATTCTTCTCATCTTTAGATAAATTTCTTCTCACGAAATCCATCGATAGAGTCAATATATCCCTTACCTACTTGTGTTAATACTACTCCTAGCGCAATGCATGAGACATCAACATGCACATGAAACTCTTTTTTCGAATTCGGAAACACCAAAATAGGTGATGTCACCATTTTCTCCTTCAAGAAATCCAAACTGCACTGATACTCTTCATCCCAACAAAACATCACATCCTTCTTTAACAATTTCTCCATCGGCACGGTTATCCGAGCATTCACCTTGATAAACTTCCTGTAATAACCAATGTGTCTCAATGTCACGTATAGTTGTTTCACATTCCTAGGAGCATCCAAATTCACAATTACGATGATCTTCGCAGTGTCCACCATCAATCCCTGCTTACATACGACATGGCCGAGAAAAATACTAAAGGGTACACAGAATATAGACTTCTTTAAGTTCAGCATGATCTCATACCTTTGATATGTATCCAACATGAGGGGCAGACTCACAACATGTCACTTCACTAAGCCAAACATAGTCCAATCATCAAAATATACCTCTAGGAACTTATGAATAAACTCCTTGAATGCCGCAATCACTACCCGAGAAAAGATTGCAGGCACATTATTCAATCTGAATCACATAATTATATATTGGAAGCACCCCATTCAGTCACAAAGGTTGTTTTGATTCGATCCTCTAGCTCTATATTTATTAGATGATATCTTGAAAAACCATCAGTAAATGAATACGCCTCTTGTCCGCCAAAATTCTCTAACACTTCATCAATAAATGGTGTTGGAAACAGATCATGCATAAAGGCATCATTCATCTTTCACAAATCTACGCATATGTGGATCTCTCCCTTCTGTTTCTTTTCTTGGACCACCATTGGGCTTACCCAATCTGATTCTTCTACTGGCTCAATAATATCGACATCCAGCATCTTATCTAGTTCTTGACGAACCTTCTCTTTATACTTTGGATTCAGCCGATAAGGCCACTGCTTAACAGGCTTCACATCCGGCTTCAATGTGATTTTCATAACACATAAATCCCCAATGATCCTTTTGAAATCGAAAAAATTCATTTGGAATAAGTCTTGGTACTCATGCAGCAACTCAGCTACCTTGTCAACTGTATGTTCATCCCAATAGTCTCCTATCTTTTCAAACTTAGGATCTGCGTCAGATCCAATGTTAACTTGCTGAGTTTTCAAAGGTGCTGATATATCTAGGCTTGCCACCTTCGGTTCTTCGAATTCGCATTGTCCTTTTTTTATGGAATGATAATATTCCGCGAATCATCCTCTTCTCCTTTAGCACTCACATTATAGCATTCCAGCGCATGGCGCAACATTTTACTCTAGTCTGGCAGAGCCCATTCTATCGGTTCCTTCGGTGTCCTGAATATAGCGGATTTTATCTCCTGTAGCGCCTCATCAATGCTTTCAAACCCATCCTTAAAGCTAAAGGTAAATAGAAAACTCTCCCTTAAAATTTCCCATTCATCTGTGCCATGGCAAAGCTCTATCTCCAAATATGAGTTCATTGGGATCGTATCTAATGTATGACAAAATATATACACCCATTATGGTTGTGGTTCTATTCCCCATACCTTAGTCCATCGTGCCAAATGATTGTGTGGATCATCCTTCCCACTATATTTTTCTGTCATTCGAGTATTAGCACACCCAAATCTTAGCTTCATCATTCTTCTATATTCTCTCCATCCAAAAAATCTCTCCTTATGCATACCCCACCAATGGGCAGGTGTAACGCGTAATGCTAATTCCAATGCCTAGAATCAATGCTCTTCCAGTAATTTCCTTTCAGATTCATCCAAAAAAATCACCACATCATTCAAACCATCATAATGCGGAAGGTTTCTTACCTCAGTCGAGACACACCTCAGTGCTCTGGTCATCATATTACAACAGAGCATAGATACTTCATGTAGTCGATTCTGCCAGTGTTCAAGTTCTTCATATAAATCTGAGGCTCAGGAGATATCTCTATCTCACACAAGTCATCCATCATTTGTAGGATTGATCCAATCATCTTCTCGCACTGTTATTTTGTATAGCTAGTCTAGATCATCATCGCTTTCTACGTAGTCATGGACGGGTTCAGGATAACATGCTCCCTCTATGGGGTCTAGTGGCACTACAACCCTGAGCGAATTCCTTTTGAATGTCATCTTCCACTTCTTCATGTTGATTACCCCATTCATATAAATAGCCCAATCAATCCCTAGTAGTGTGGGATATGGGTTACTATCATCCACTATTTCAATGACCTCAAAGTCATCCAGTGCGCTCACACCTTCAATGTCCACCGTTACACCATATAAGCACCCCATTGGAATAATATTCTACTGATTTTCCATAGCAACTGAATAGGAGGCCATTGCAACATAGGTCTCCCCATCCTTTCCCATGTCTGATTAGGTAGAACATTTTCATGAGGCCCGAGATCCAAAATTACCTGGTCCATTTCATACTCACCTATTTGTGCAGTTAGCTTCATCTCGCGCCTTGTTCGTGTTTTATGCTTACCAATATTTCTGACGGTGCATTGCTCAGTAGGAGTCTTTTCTTTATTAGCGTACTTGTCTATTAACTCCTGCAATCCTTCTACTACTTTCTGGTCACGCAGTAACTTCATACAAGTATTTAGGAAAGTAGAGAGTATTAAAGGATCTACTTCTTGTGTCGCACCCGTTTCTGGCATTTTCTCCTGACTTCCTGAGGTGTAGGCCTCGATGAAGTTCTTCTTTTCTTCTATGAAAGTCCCTTTAGCACGATTAATATCAAAGTCTACTTCCTTCTCAGAAGCCTTTCACACCCATTCATCTTCCTCAAGCTGCTTACCTTTATCTGCACCAGTAGTCATACCACTTATTAGCACAATATTTATGCTTTGATCTTCTTCGTGAGGCTCAGCCCTCATCATTTGAATTTTCTATGTAGGTTGTTGGGGCTGCGCCTTATTCTCTTGCATATTTTCAAGAAGGACCAAAATTCCTCTCTGACATGATCAAACTGTCGACAATACTCACATGATGGATGTGTGGGTTTTGTATAATCTTGCGCTAAGTGCCCTGGTTCACCACAGTTATAGCAGATTACCTACCCACACCCTCAACCTAGTCCAACACCTCTTCCTCATCCTGGCCCTAGAATCCTCTGAGCACTTCTCCCACACCTTAATCCTAAGGCCGATTTTCTGCCTACATCCTATAGGTAGGGGTTCTATCCATCGTCATATCATAACTCCTACAATGGTGTTCATCATTTCCTACAGACTTACAAAAATTGCAAAATAACTGCTGAGGGGTCTGTACAAACTTCTACAGTAAATGGAAGTTAGCAGTAGCATGATGTCCTGTAACCTGATAGATAGCGCACCAGAGCGCAACTCCCACACTTGTCCCAACATTACTCTCTGGTTGCAGGGGAACATGACATACTCCTATAATATAGTTCTTAAAGATCAGGCAATGGTCCTTATCATGTCTTTGGATCTTACACTTCAGACACCATATCTCAGTGTGCACCTCTGGCTAAGCTTCCTTACCTTTCTTCAGGTTCTGCAACTCCAAGTGCATGCTTTCCAACTACGAATGAATATGTTGGACCCCAAGATTCATGTCCTGTATAGGTGAGGCATCCATCCTCATCACAATATCCATGGCTTCCACTTGCGTTTCTATCTTCTGTTGTGACAGAGGTATTCTTAAATATGGCAAGAGAAATGCTATAAACCAATCATGATGCTATGAATATGAGATTATCATATTGGCCTGCCTGATCAGGCACTTCAACCTCTGATCAAAATCCCATGGTGTCTCATCTATACTCTGTCAGATTTCCTTAAATTCAATTACATATTGCGCCTCTAAATTAGGCTTACTGAACTCCTTGTTAAAAGCTAGCTGGGTATCTACCAACATTGCGTTTGGGTTATAAGTGAAAGACTTGATATACCTTGTTAATGTGCAATCCTGTAAGGCTGTAACCAATTGTGCTTTCTTAATATTATCATCTATGATCTTTTGTGATGTCCAAACAACTCTTCCAAAAAACCAAAAGTGTTTTGGATCTTTTCTCCCCATTCCCTTAAAAAAAGGCATCTTCATTGCGTTCACCATGTTGAATGGTGGAAATGGAGGTGGAGGGGGTGAAGGCATAGGTGTATGAGGCGGAGGTGGGGGTGGAGGTGGAGTGGATGGATGAGGTATCCTCAGAATACCCTGCGTAATTAACTGAACTGCACTTCGTGGCACAGTTAGCACTGTCCCTTCATCGTCGCTTGAAGGAGGTTCAATGAACGGACTCTATTCCAGGTTGGATCCTTTTTTTCTTCTAAAGAATCTCCTGCTTCATGTAGCCCCAAACATCAAGGTAATTACATAACCATATTTTCACATAACAACATTTTAATCCAAGTCTTCAATGATTTCAAATACTTACTTCGTTCTGCTTCACTATAGCTAATATTTTTGTTAATCACAAAATAAGTCACAAAAATTCCCAATGTGCGATCAATCCAGTGGTCGACAACTCGTGCGATATTGCTTTCACACCAATTCAAGAGTCCACACTATAGGACCTTCTAGCCTCCACGTCCCTTGACTATCGACCAATGTAGACAACCAATCGTATAGTTCTTCAAGGAAGAAACATAAGAATGCGTCAGTCTTGTCTGTGTACAAAAATCTCTATAACAACTGCTCCTTGGATAATTTAGGTCTCCCGTTCTCCTGAGCCATGAATGCGTGCGATTTTCGATCAATCCACTTATCAAGCTCTTTCTTCGTAGGAAACCATTTATCGCACATCTCTTAGATAGATCTTGGTCCCAGCAACATAACCATTTGTTGGCTTAAGTGGGTCTGACCCAGGTTCAGGGTTGTTCGCACCAACCAATAAAACCCTAACTATTGGCCCTTTCGGCAACAATTTGCATAGCGCAGTCTCACCCAAAGCAGTATTGAGGGATGCTAGGACTATGTTTCTGCATCCAGGGACATGTGAGAAGTGGTTCTTAAGCTCTTATAGCTTATATCTTCCTTCACGCAGATCGGTAGTATTCTATGACCTTATACAATAATTCTAAGAAAAGGGTTCGATATCTTTGCAAAGGTCTACAATCAGTGTTTGCAGACCCTAAACAAACAATTTAACAACTTTCGTGCATTAATCAATTACCCTAGACCTGTCTTCGCGCATATCTATCTAATTCATCAGAAATCATAATAGAAATAACCCTTATCTTCGCAAAAATGGATAATTACTTAAATCATGCACAAATAAGATAAATTCAACATTTTCGCGCAACATTTACTCATTATTCCATAGAAAGCATATTATATAGCGACATAACATAACATAAACATAATCAACAATAATTCTCAGATTGCAAGGTAATTCTTCAAATTCAGTCTTTATTTATCTTCAATGTTCAGATTACAAACTGTTTCACCCTGCGCACTCAGTTGTAGGGGTCTGCGCACTCAGTTGTGGACTTACCAAGGCCTCCTGTGCACTCATTTGCAGGAGCCTTCCCCTTTCACCCTTGTATAGGAAGTAGAGCCTTCCTTCCTTAGCACTTGCACTTGCACGAAGTAATCTCTATATTGACTTTAAGTTAACGACTACTACCTCTAGACTGGCTATGACTCAACTATATATAAATTTCTTCAATACAATACCATGGTCTGTGGACCATGGGTGAGTCTCAAAACTGACCTATTTACTTATCAAACAATGGGCTAAGACCTCTTCAACTCCTATCTACCTGCGCACTCCACATCCACATTTCACGAAGACTTTACATCTTTTACAAAAACTTATACAAAATTTGGGTTAACTAACCCAAAAACTAACCCGAGGGACCCTATCCCAACACATTGTATGTAGTGCACATATGGATGGCTCAATAGCCCACCATTCATGTTATTATAATACTTTGTTACATTGTAATTCCTAACTTGCAAGCACTAACAACCCACTATACAATAGAGGACTAGCAATATTTCCTTTTGGTGCTACTAGTTACTTGATGCACATTGTTGAACGCAAGATATCGATCGCTCATTATGGAGGTGTATGTGGGCATGATTAAGGGAAACATTCATGGTGTTATATGCTTTAATTGGCACATTGTAAGCCATGTTAGATATGTTCTAGGGATCTATAATGCATTGATGTGGCCTTGCGGCATCATTTAACAATGCTCAAAACAAACATAGAGGCATTAAGCTTGTGAGACCATGCAACAATATTTAGATGCGCTAATGTGTGCATTAAATATTTTAAATTATCTTTTGCAATAGTGTGGCTTGTTATGATTAAGTGCACCATAAATAATGACATGACATCATCAATGAATCACTTTGTTGGTAAGCATCTATATGGTTTGTTTACATTGTCTATAAATCACTACTTGAAGGCAAATGTAAGTTATAGGAGTGCATTGGTGTTAATACAATATATTATAATGCATCACATATGGTTCTCTTGGTTACAATAGTTGCACGATTTATAGTGCATGTAATTAAAATAGGCCTACCATACCATTTTACAAAAATTTAAACATCAAATAAAACACTCAATACTCAATCAAATATTAGAAATGGTAATTTAATACATATTTTTAAATTTTAGATATATATGTTTATAATGGTGTTTGTATGTGAATTATGGATAACCATGACAAAAATAAATGGATGTTTATAACTTTGTGCATGTTTGGGAGGCTTGGGAGAGGAAGAGGGATATATTTCCTTATCATATCACACCTAAACCTCACCTCATTTTGGAAGATGTTGGCTTCCTTCTGTTTTATTAGGAGGATAAAATCTCTTAAAGATACCATAGAATTATTGTGCTATTTAATCCATCACTAGGATCATGGTTGACACGACTTTAGATTCGGTCCTAATATGTGTTACCAACCCACAAATAGACATAATTTTTATCACCATGCTATCTAGGAGGGGGAATATTTACCCCATTTCTCTGAATTATCACTTGGTGTTTCAAGAGAGAGGAAAATGACATATGTACATAGATACTTCAATCTAGACATTACTAATACTAGTGGCTTCCAAATTATTGTTGGAAAATTGCACTTACATGTTATAAGATACAAACAGGTTAGGTGTTTGTGCCTTTGTGATACAACATTAACATGCCATACCAATAAAGACAAACACGTTAGTTTCCCTACGATGTATTTTATTGATAGTCTTTTTAGTGGCCAGATTGATTAAGTCATTTGATGTTCTTTTACAATAGTTTTGTATTGTTTTAGTTATACATATAATATGTTGGAAGTGAGACAAATCTTCTCCTTAAATGATTCAAATTATTTTTTGTTTATTTCTTTAAAATTTCTAGTGACTTTGTTATTGTTTAATTGTTTACCTCCTAGGAAGATGATTAATGTGTGTATAAACATGTAGAGCTATATGTTGCTCAATAGGGTCCATCCAAATTTCTCATGTAAGGTGGTAGTTTTTAATGTCATTACTATATTAGGCAATGAGGATGATCAATTCCTCAACTATGTTAAGTATCCATATATGGGGATGGACTAGTGGTGGTATTCGAACATCCTATTTACTGTATTCAAGCCATGGGAATATAAAGGTAATATAACCATGATGTGTTAATCATTATAGTTTCATATTTTCTATCATATCCATTACACATGTTATTACTTATAATATTTTGTTTAAACTATCAAATTATTGTATATTATGTTGTGAAATTTGCTTGTAAGTTGGTGAGGGCCTCCTCCTAACTTCGTGTGGATATTATTGAGGCCAATGAGTTACTTGAATATCATAGACCTAGGATGGAATATATTTGACTATATATCCAATATTTTCACAAGGACACCAATAAGTTTTGTAACTTGATGACTAGCTACAAATTCCAACTAGTTCGACTAAGAGTAATCTCACAAAATCCTTATATTGTGAGTATTTATGTGGGCATTCCCTAAGGTATGAAATTACTAATTCATCATATTTTCAATAGTCCTAGTGATTAAGATGAGGGTTGACGAGCAACAAGCTATGAGGTGTGCGCATCTATATTCTTTGTCTTGGAACTATAAGACATTTGAAAATGCTCCTCCTCCACCTCCTCCATCTTGTTCACCTCCACTTGAACCAAAAGTTGCTTCAATTTCTCCACTCATTGGTCCAAACATTAATCCACCTATGCATCAGTAAATGCACCTATTGATATTATTCACAAGATCCTATTGACTCATTTAGATCCTATGTGTATGTATCAACGTGTATCAACATTCTTGCATAGAAAAGGTATTGATGCCTTTGGCTTTGGAGCTTTTCCTCGCAATAATAAATCATGTAGCTCATCAATAATTGACTTACTAAGAGTGTGAAACTAAGATTTAAACATGAGTGGGAAGAGTAACAATTTTCCTCACAACCTCTTAAGCTACACCCAATTGACACACACAAAAATAATGATTGTTGAAATATATTGATTTTGATGTTTCCAATTGTGATTATATATGATTACATACCTGATTGAAAGATTAAACTATTAATTGGAAATTTGGTCTTATTTTTATATCAATTTTTTTTTTAAATCAAATTGGTAAATTTATTCTTAATTTTTTAGTCAACTACAATTAAAATTACTATATTTAAATCTATTTTTTTTTCCTTAGAAAAATATGTAACATTTCATTAAAGTATGAAACAATTACAATATATAGATGCATTTCATGCATTCTAAAAATATGACTGAGAAAAAAAGTCCAAAAGGTCCAGCCTCTTGCTAGCTAGTGATAAAAAAATGAGTGTGCACTATATAAAGTGTTGGAGTGTCCATAGATGTCGGAAACATGCATATACACATATAAATAAACTTGATAACGTTGATTGTTTTTTTGTGCATCCAATCATCCTTTTGTGAAAGGACAATGAAAATGTTATTGTGCCTCTTCACCTAGTTGTTCGATGATCTTCCAAATTCCCATAGCTTTCTCAGGGCTTACCTTAGATAATGCATCCACCATTATGTTTCTTTCCCTGTAGATATGGAAACATGAGATCTGTTCAAAATATAGCTTTAGATGAAGAATCTCATCCAAAATAGGTAGAAGTGTGTGATTTTTGCATCTTTGTGTTTCATTGAACCAAATTATAAAATTCATAGAATCACAAAAAATCTATAGAGTGCGACATTCTTTTTCAACGGAAAAAGAAAAGATAAGTTTGAAGGAGAGAATCTATGCATACTTATTTTCTCCCCTTCCTAAACCAATCTGACATTGTTGGAAATACTGAGAGGGGGGGTGAATCAATATTTCTTTTTCCGACTATTGTTTTACCAGTTAAAACATATATATTCAGAACACAAGATGAACAACAAGAATAAATGCTTTTATTAATATAAACTGTGCAGTAAAATAGATACAATATATAGATGGTTGCAATCAGTTACCAAGCTCCAACTCAGACTTTGGTGAGGCTCCAACCTCTAGAGCACCAACTCTATTTTGCTAAGACATCAATCTTGGACTTAGGAGCACCAACTCCCAAGGACTTCAATCCTTCCATTTCCTGAGAGGATAGTCCCAAAGACTCCTATCCTTCCCACTTCTGAGGCTACAACCCCGAGGACTCCAATCCTTCTTACTTCTGAGGGCACCAGCCCCAAGGACTCCTATCCTTCTTGCTTCTGAGGCACCAGCCCCAAGGACTCCAATCCTACTTACTTCTGAGGCACCAGCCTCAAGGGTTCTGACCCAATCTTGTCAAGGTCCATTTGATAGTAATGTTATGCTTTCAGAACTCTTCTCTATTGAGTTCTGTCTGATTATAGCTTCACTGCAGTCTCCAAGCTACGACATCAATGACACCCAGTCTTCTTATGAAGTAGTCTTTCCAATTCTTCATACTGCTCGCATTAAGTGTCCATTACCCTTCATGACTTCTGATAATGTCTTCACACACCTTTGGTAAGTCTATTGTTAGCTGCACTAAGCTCTGCATAAATAAAAACTTTTTGTTCAAGCTTATGTTCTCTGCTGGCTACTTTCCCCCTTCGACTATCTATTGTCCTATTGGCCCTTCGACCCTCTTTCTGTTCAGCTGGATCCTTTCGCTGCCTTTGTCTCCTCCAGCTTATTTCCACAGCTTTCAATAGCCTTCAAAAACGCTAAACCACATTTTCCACCTATTGTTCTCTACTTTTTATATCTTATTCATTTCCCATGCCTCTGTCTATTGGTTTCCTCTTTGCGTTGGCCCTTTAGCTTCCTCAATGCTCGCTGTCATTTCCTATGTGCTTGCTTGCTTCTTCAGCTTCCCAGATTTTGGTTTCCTTTGTCTATTAATGCTCACATGACACATTGATTCAATGGCAAGAATCGAATCATACATAGAGAACACATCTTCTCAGCTAAAACTATAATAGCGCTCCTTTTTACAATAATTATGGGCATACCCAGAGACGACTTTGTTTAACATACAACCACATCTCAATCGCAATCACTATCGCCATGAATCAACCTCCTTAACTATTGGGAGCATTATCGTATGCATTTCTTCCTTAGAGGCCCGTGCAAGCCAAAAATCAATTACACAGGAAATATGAGCAAAAACAGTCAAAAAGGACTAAAGAGCGGACTTCAGGAAATATTAGACCTGCACCTATTCCTGTATTGGGTCCGCATGCTTGATCGCAATTGGTGCTTGTAGAAGGACAACCCTTTGTGTAGCATTGCGATGGGTGGATGTGATATGGTATTAAACCATAGTTAATATGCCCATCTGGTCCACAACCTTATTGCAATCGGTGCTTTCATGTGGCAAGACTTTACAACTTGCGATATAGCGATGGACGCAATATTGCATTGAGTCAGTTGTCATATTCCATCGGGTCTGTGTATATACATATACATATATATATATATATATCTATATATATATATATATATATATATATATATATATATATATATATATATATATATATATATATATATATATATATATATATATATATATATATATATATATATATATATATATATATATATAGATATATATATATATATATATATATATATATATATATATATATATATATATATATATATATATATATATATATATGTATATGTATATATATATATATATATATATATATATATATATATATCTATCTATATATATATATAGATATATATATATATACATACATATATATATATATATATATATATATATATATATATATATATATATATATATATATATATATATATATATATATATATATAGATCGCTATCAACAATTGCAATGGTCCACTTCACACACTGTAACGTCACTCCCGAAGTGCCGATGTGATATAATATTATGTACCGGAGCTGATACAACTCAACGCTCCCGTTCATAAAAATTCAGGTCCGCTTTCCACCTCCGATAGTGTACTTGCCTATGTATATCCCTTGGCCTCTGTTTTCACCTTTGATAGTGTTAAACACATATATGCATGGTTCTTTCCGCCAATGGGTAAATACATGAGTTTGAGACATATCGTCGCTCTCGATAGTGTAATGTGCCATAGATTTTTTCCGATAGTGTTAAGCCTATATATATGGGCTTTCTCTTCGCCGATAGTATCAAAGCATATATATATGGGTTTTTGGCCGCTGATATCTCCCAATAGTGTAATCTGCCTGCATATACACTATATTACTCCCTGATAGTGAATTCTTTGACATCCTTGCGCCTGTAGTGTTATTTGTGGCATGTATGGCTTCCGATGGTTGTTAAATGCATGCAAATATATGTCTACTCTATGATATGCACTCCGATGGCGTATATAGCTCCAATCCTTTAACCCTATATATATTGCTCTGATGTTATACTCCTTCGGTAGGCTCTGTTTATTCTTCTCTAGTATGGCTCTATTAAACGCTTATATATGGCATATATATATGGCTCCTTTGTAGCTCTGATAGCTTTGTTTGCTCCCAAAACCTCTGTCTGCTTCCTCTGTGGCTCCGATAGTTCTGTTTGTTGCCTCCCATGGCTTTGTTCAACTTTGGCATATATATATATATATATATATATATATATATATATATATATATATATATATATATATATATATATATATATATATATATATATATATATATATATATATATATATATAGATATATATATATATATTGCATATATATATGCTCTGTTCTACTCACTCTGTTTGCTCCTGTAGCTCTAAGAACTCAGTTTCGACATATATATATATATATATGCCAAAGTAGAAGAAAGCCATGGGAGGCAGCAAACAGAACTATATAGATATATATATGTGTGTATATATATATATATATATATATATATGGCTCCTACTGTAGCTCCTCTTGCTCCAATGTAGCTCCTCTGGGCAGTGTCTTTCAAAGACCTCCTTGCATATATGAATGCCTCTCTTGCCTCCTTAGGTAACTCGTCTTTGCTTATGGCTTGGCTATCCTGACGGCCTTGCTCCTGTCTCTTCATGAATCTGCTATGCTTCCCCTTGGCTTCATGTCATCTTCCAGTATCCAGAATATTGCCATATTGACATCAATGACAACCTAGGTCAACAATCTCCCCCTTTGTTATTGATGGCAATATTCTTCTTCTCTCCCCCTTTGGCATCAATGGCAAAGGAGTGCTTTGGGACTCCCCCTATCAAGCTGCTTCTGTTCTTCATGAATGGTAGATCTTCACGGGTCTGTGACTCCCCTTGTCATAGTGCTCTTCTTCTTTTTACTCAAGATAGAAGGATTGATATTTTATCATCAATTTGCACATTATTCCCTCTTCATGTCTCAGAACTTCTTTATCATGGCTTCAACAATGCTTAAGGATGCTCTACTTTAATGCTTTCATTTAGATTTCAAATGGCCATACACCAAGTGTCCAAGTCCAGGCTTTCATGCTTCAATCCATATTGTTGTCTCCATAGGTAGAATTAAGAGACCTTCATAGTCCGAATCAAGAGAGACTGCCCTTGAGATTGTCTTTCTTGCTATCTTTCTTCATATCTGAGTTCCTTTGTGTCTTTGTGCTTCTCCTTAAGTTACTTCCATATAGTATTCAATCATCATTGCATTTGGACAAAAAAGTGAGGGGTTGTGCCTTATTGTCGCTATATTTCTTAAGTGATCTGTATCAGCTTAAGTTATGCTTGACTGCACAACATTCTCCTTCCTATGTGCCATCTTTTCCTTGTGTTCTTGTACATGTCTCTACATGTTATTTCTGCTAGAATATTTAGATATACAATCTGTGACTGTCCCTTTTTTTTAAAATCATTCTGCTGATTTGCATTTATTTGCAATGCTTCAGTTTGTTATATGCTACCAACTACTCTTACTTCAAACTCCATTCTAGATGTATCTTTTTGTTTGAATACTGCCTCTATTAGTGTCTAGAATTTATCAGTTCTCACATTAAATTCCTGAGTTAAGACATAAACTTCTGTGATAACAGCACCATGGTTTTTTTCCCTATTTTCTCTAGAATTAGATGAATTTCTCTATTGCTTCAAATACTACTTAGAGATTAAGTGGAAACCATCTTTAACAATAGTCCACAGATTAGTTACAAGATATTCATCAAAGAATGATTGTTAATATATCTAAACAAGGATTTCATAAGGACCCTTTCACTAATAGCTTCAACAGTAATGATCAAGAATCACAGGCTCCCTCTAACTATATGCATCATCTCTTTTGGCAGATTCTTCTCATAAAAATGCTTAGATTGTCGAAATTCAAGCCAATGACATATGTTGTTGGCTGGAGAGCTCAAGGGACTCTCGGATTGTATTTCCTTCCTTCTCCATACTTGTGTAACTTTTTTCTTTTGCATGGTTCTAGATTGCATAAGAGCCCAAGTTAAGGTACAGTCTCATGCCAAATGACCAATGTTATGACACTTGAAGCATTCTACATTATTCATGAATAAGAATTCATGTTTTCTTTCAGCAAAATTGTTTCTTGGAGATTGTTGGGGACTATAATATCTATTTCTATGAGATGATTGGGGACCATAACATCTATCTTTATGATATGCTTTACAGTCTTTTGCCATGTGACCAAATTTTGTACAAGAATAACAATAACCAAAAAATGAACTTTGGTACCTAGGAGATGGAGGTTTCCTTGATGTACTTCTGAAGCCTATTTGCCTTGAGATCTTTTGATGATAACCATTGCCTCTTTCATCTTTGACATCATCTACATTTCTTCTTGGAGCTGGATTTCTTCTTGGAGTAGGATTTCTTCTATTGTAGCCTTCATTTTTCTCCTTGCCTTTGCTGAAACTGGGAGCATCACCATTTCTTTCTGGCTTCTTCACATCTCTTTTGTTTGAAGCATTTTCATTCTTGTTTGAGGATTCACTTGCATACCCGAGACTTGATTTATCAGATGGACATCTGTGATAGCTGAGCATGTCATCCAAGGCTTGAGATCTCTTCAAGATTTTGTTCATCCCTTCAACCTTTGTTCTGAGGAAGAAAATCTCTTCTTCCAATATTTCACACTCATTATTCTTATTAGCAAGTTGTTTCTCAGTTTCTTCCTTGATACGAGTAGCTTCATCTGCTTCTAGTTTAAGGGAGATGATATCTGACTTCATTTTGAAGATTTCTTCATTCTTTTCTTGACTCCTCTCCATTGTTTTTCCAGCTCCTTGTGCTTGTTTCCTAGCTTCTTGTAGTTGAGACTTGAGAGAGGAGACCTCTACCTTGTATTGACCAATCTCTTCTTCAATTTTGTTCAAGCTCTTGTGCCTTTTTTCAAGTTGAATTGATAAGGTATCTTCCCGCTTCTTTGCTTTATTCAATTGATTCTTAAGCTTGACAAGCTTTTCATTCCTTGTTTGATCTTGGTCACTAGCTAGTGCTACCTTCTTAAGTTCCTTATTTTCATTTTTCAGATTGTTAATCTCTTCCATGGAAGCCATAAGTTGAGCGAGGAGATCTTGTACCAAGTATTTTTCATTCTCTTCATCTTCTAGCCCTGTTTTAGCATTGATGGCATCATTCTCATGTTCAGCTTCTATGATGGGTTCTAGATTTCCTTCTTGATTTCCATCATCTTCTTGACTGATGGTCATGGTCAATCCTCCTTTTGAGTGAAGATCATGAAGTTTGTCCCACATGCCCTTTGCTGATGAATCTTTTCCTACATTGTTCTTTATAGAATCAGGTAGCCCATTCAAGATTGCCTTTACTACATTTGCATTGTACTCCTTGGATCTCTATCTATCCTGCTATCATTAATCAGTGATTTCCAGATTTCAATGCCTTGAGTTTGTAAGAAATTCCTCATTATTGCTTCCCATATATTAAAGTTCCCATTGAGCCTTGGAGCTTCCTCAAATTGATTGTCTTCTATTTTAGTAGTAGAGGGAGACACATCCTTAGGAGGATTGGAGACTTTCTTCCTTGACTTCGCCATTTGTGTTCTAAAGGTTGGCCTTCAAGCTGCTAAGCTTTGAATTAAGGTACCGACTCTGATACCAATTGTTGGAAATACTGAGAGGGGGGGTGAATCAACATTTCTTTTTCTGAGTATTGTTTTACTAGTTAAAACATATATATTCAGAACACAAGATGAACAACAAGAATAAATGATTTTGGTGAGGCTCCAAGCTCCAACTCGGACTTTGGTGAGGCTCCAACCTCTAGAGCACCAACTCTATTTTTCCAAGACACCAATCTTGGACTTAGGAGAACCAACTCCCAATGACTTCAATCCTTCCATTTCCTAAGACACCAGTCCCAAGGACTCCTATCCTTCCCACTTCTGAGGCATCAACCCCAAAGACTCCAATCCTTCTTACTTCTGAGGGCACCAGCCCCAAGGAATCCTATCCTTCTTGCTTTTGAGGCACCAACCCCAAGGACTCTAATCCTACTTACTTCTGAGGCACCAACCTCAAGGGGTTTGACCCAATCTTGTCAAGGTTCAGTTGATAGTAATGTTCTACTCTTAGAACTCTTCTTTACTGAGTTCTGTCTGATTATAGCTTCACTGCAGTCTCCAAGATACAGCTTCACTAACACCCAGTCTTCTTATGAAGTAGTCTTCCCAATTCTTCATATTGCCTGCATTGAGTGTCCATTACCCTTCATGACTTCTGATAATGTCTTCACAAAGCTTTGGTCAGTCTACTGTTAGCTGCACTAAGCTCTGGATAAAGAACAACTTTCTGTTCAAGCTTATGTTCTCTGCTGGCTACTTCCCCCCTTTGACTATTTGCTGTCCTGTTGGCCCTTCAGCCCTCTTTCTGTTCAGTTGGATCCTCTCACTGCCTCTATCTCCTCCAGCTTATTTCCACAGCATTCAACAACCTTCAACAGAACTCAACCGCATTTTCCACCCGTTGTTCTCTGCTTTTTCTATCTTATTCGTTTCCCATGCCTCTGTCTACCGGTTTCCTCTCTGCGCTGGCCCTTTAGCTTCCTCAATGCTTTCTGTCGTCTCCTCTGTGCTTGCTTGCTTCTTCAACTTCCCAGCTTTCGGTTTCCTCTGTCTATTCATGCTCACAAGACATGTTGATTCAATGGCGAGAACTGAATCATACATAGAGAACATATCTTCCCATTTAAAACTGTAACAATGCTCCTTTTTACAATAATTACGGGCATACCCAGAGACGACTTTGTTTAATGGACAACCACGTCTCAATCGCAATCACTATCGCCATGAATCAGCCTCTTGAACTATCGGGAGCGTTATCGTATGCATTTCTTCCTCAGAGGCCCGCGCAGGCCAAATATCAATTACACAGGAAATATGAGCAAAAATAGTCAAAAAGGACTAAAGGGCAGACTTCAGGAAATATTACACCCGCACCTATTCCTGTATTAGGTCCACATGCTTTATCACAATCGATTCTTGTAGTCAGACAACCCTCTGTGTAGCATTGCGATGGGCGGATGCGATATGGTATTAAACCATAGTTAATATGCCCGTTAGGTCCACATCCTTATCACAATCAGTGCTTTCATGTGGCAAGACTTTACGGCTTGTGATATAATGACGGATGCGATATTGCATTGAGTTAGTTGTGATATTCCATCGGGTCCGTGTATATATATATATATATATATATATATATATATATATATGTATTGCTATCAGTGATCGCAAGGAAAGGGCCACTTAACACTGTATTACCTCTGCTTTGAATTCCTGATGCGATAATCACTATCAGCAATCGCAATGGTCCACTTGACACACTGTAACGCCGCTCCCGAAGTGCCAATGCGATATAATATTATGTACCAGACCCAATACAACTCAACGCTCTCGTTCATAAAATTTCAGGTCGGCTTTCTGCCTCTAATAGTGTATTTGCCTATGTATATGCCTTGGCCTCCGTTTTCACCTCCGATAGTGATAACACATATATGCATGGTTTTTGTCACCGATGGGTAAATACATGAGTTTGAGACATATCGCCGCTCCCGATAGTGTAATGTGCCATAGATGTTCGTCGATAGTGTTAAGCCTATATATATGGGCTTTCTCTCTGCTGATAATATCAAAGCATACATATATGGGTTTTTGGCCACCAATAGCTCCCGATAGTGTAATCCATCTACATATACACTATATTACTCCCTGATAGTGGATTCTTTGACATTATTGCACCCATAGTGTTATCTGTGGCATATATGGCTTCCAATGGTTGTTAAATGCATGCATATATATGTTTGCGCTCCAATATGCTCTACGATGGCATATATAGCTCCACTCCTTTAACCCTGTATATATATTGCTCCGCTGTTATACTCCTCCGTTAGGCTCTGTTTATTCTCCTTCGGTATGGCTCTGTTAAATGCTTATTTATGGCATATATATATGGCTCCTTTGTAGCTCTGATAGCTCTGTTTGCTCCCGAAACCTTTGTCGGCTTCCTCTGTGGCTCCGATAATTTTGTTTGTTGCCTCCCATGGCTTTGTTCTACTTTGGCATATGTATTGCATATCTATATATATGCTCTTTTCTACTCGCTCTGTTTGCTCCTGTAGCTCTGAGAACTCAGTTTCGGCATATATATATATATATATATATATATATATATATATATATATATATATATATATATATATATATATATATATATATATATATATATATATATAGGTGCCTCAATTGGGTGGGACTGAGCGGCGGAGAACCTAGGGTTTACTGGGCTCTGGCTGCTGCCTGAGCCTGCGGCGGCAGGGCTTACCACTGGTGGGGGTACTGGTCGCCCTTCCGGCTACCATCGTCTGATATCAGTGCCGGGGCTCATTGCATCTGGTGGTTTCTGCGGATCCGGGGCTCGCTGCATCTGGAGGTTCTGCGGAACAGTTAGCCTGCGGCGTGATTTCGGCCTCGGCTCCCCTATCTCCTGCGTTTTCCCTCGCGCAGTGTTTTTCTTCATTTTCCTCAGCGAGGCTCGGGCTTTGAGCTGAGCGGCGGCGGCGTTTTCTTCCTCTAGTTCCTCGAGTATCTGCGCACCGACAGACCCTCCGATTTGGCGGTTTTAGCAAGGGGTTTTGGCCTCTGAGTTTTGTGCTGCGCCGCAGAGCGGGGTCAAGGGACTTGGGCCTGACTTTCTTCATGGGGGCGAGGTGGCTGCCCTAGCTGCCTCTGCCCCCGGAACCGACCCGCCTCAGCTCGTTTCGGGACCTGTTGGGCTCCTTTGCTGATGTTGGGTACTATTTTTTGGTCCTTTGCTAGTTACCATTGCAGCTATGGAGAGTGTTGAGGGATCTGAGGTGTAGAGTCTGTCTCTGCATCGATTCGTGCCGCTCTTCTATGGCTGTTGCTGGTTAGTTTCTTTACTGGCTTCTCTGGATATATGGGTGGTTTTCTTTCACTTGCTTCTGCAGGCTTTGGTGGAGAGTTGAGGGGATGGGGGAGGTGTGGCCTCTCCATTTCGTGCCTCTCCCCTCTGTCTTTTGGCTGCCATTTGAATTATTTCTGCACATTCCACAGGAGCTATCGTTTATTTACTGTTTTTATTAGCTTATTAGGGTAGGAGTATACTCCTGTTGGGGTTTACATACCCTGTTTCTGGATGCCCTGTCTGAGGGCTTTATCTGCATACTTCCCTGAAGTATTGGTTATTGTAAGTGGTTTACCCACACTACTGCATATGCGTTTCAGCATCTACAACATGTAATTTTCTGAAATTAATGGAAATTACGCGTTCTTTTCTTCGGAATATATATATATATATATATATATATATATATATATATATATATGGCTCCTCTTGTAGCTCCTCTTGCTCCAATGTGGCTCCTCTAGCTTAGCAGTGTCTTTCAAAGACCTCCTTGCATATATGAATGCCTCTCTTGCCTCCTTAGGTAACTCCTCTTTTCTTATGGCTTGGCTATCCTGATGGCCTTGCTCCTGTCTCTTCATGAATCTGATTTGCTTCCCCTTGGCTTCATGTCATCCTCTAGTATCCAGAATATTGCCATATTGACATCAATGACAACCTAGGTCAACAGAGATTTGAAAAAATGATGTTTGTGAAGATATATGACTAGCCCACCTCCATAGGCACCACTATGAGGAGAGGCTCCATTAAAATATGCTAAAGAAACTGAGAACTTTATAGATTCTTCTGAGATAATCTGAGGAACCCGAGAAGTTTTCGAGGAAGGAAGAAAGGAGAAAATTGCAAGAATTTGGGGTGCCAAACTATCATAGGATGAGAATTTATCCCAAAAAGTTGGCTTGTTTCTATCCATCCATGCTCCCCAACAGATTAGAGCGGGGATGTTTCTGAGATAATCATAACTTGACAAGTCCCACAAAGACTTCCAAGCATCATGAAAGATATTTCCATGCAATGCTAAACCACAAGCCAAATTTTTCTTTATGACTGACCAAATACTAAAAGTGAAGTAACGGGACATAAACAAGTGTGCCACCTTTGACACAAAATTTTTACATAGTATACACCAACTAAGCCCTTCTTTCTGCCTCTTTTGGATACTGTCCCAGGTTGGAATTTAATTTTCGATCAAACACCAGAGAAAAACCCAAGCCTTGGTAGGACAACTCAATTTCTAAATATTTCTCCACCACTAGGTAGGATCCAACTGTCTTCTAATTGAAATCTGATTTAAGTACCTAGTCTTTGGTATGTACTCCCCATCTAGAGAATGAGCCTAGTAGAGGGAATATTCTCTATTTCTAATTCTAACATGAGAGAAATTTAAAGCGTTTGTGTATTTTTTCCAAGTGATAATATATTCCTCTAGAAGGTTTAGCTGGTGAGAATCTACCCCACCTTGCGCCCAAATGGAGGGCAAAGTATCATCAACAATTTGATTCAAGACAATCCTCCCATTCTTGTTTAGAAGAGTAAAAAGGTCAAGAGGGAGTTGAAAATTCCCCCCACAACAACCCATGGGCCAATGCCAACCCTCATATTTTCTTTGTTTCCAACCTTCCAGGCTCAGTCACTTTCCACCATAGAGAAGGTTGATATAACCACCTTCCATATAAATGATACATTATCTTTATTTTTATTAGGAAATCTAACCTAATCATTAATAGAATATGGGTAAATGTATTTCCTATCGACAACCAAATTTCAAAGACTATTGGTAGTTAGTAACCTCCAACCAATGTTGGATTATAATGCTTTTGTGAAGAAAGGAAGGTATTTTATGCCCCAACTTCCCCACACTTTGGACATAGCTATCATGTCCCCTCTCACACATTGGAGAATCAAAGAATCCTTGGATCCAACCCATAGAAACTGACAACACAACCTCTTGATTGATTCAATTATTCCTTTGGGAATCCATGATAATAACATATATTATGTTGGAATGGCCTCCAAAACTTAAAGCTCTATTGTTTTAATATCTTTTCAATGTTTTCCAGTAGCCACAACTAATGTTCCCTTCAATACGAATTTGGGTTGAGGTGAAAACTGACGTACTTCAAACCTTCCACAAAAGTTTTCACTTGAAAGGGAAATTGAGCCTGCACCTGTTGTACCCTTGCGACAACCTCTGCTTGCAAGAGATTAGTGCCCAAGACATTCACAAGGTTAATAAATATTTTGAAGAAAAAATTCCAAGAGACAAAACACCCTTAAGTGTAATGTAAGCTTGTTGTCAGGAAAATCTTCTCTGTGGATAGAGACGATTCCTCTATCCCAATGAGTGGGACTAGCAACCTACGTGGAAATCTACAAGACACTTTCCTAAATTACAATCGAAATGAGAGAGGAGGAAGATTACCTACCTCGTTCTGATGAGGAAGATGAGGAACATGGTTTTCAAGATCTAAAACAATCAAGCTCGAATCATAAGGATCAATGCCTCCAATAGCAAACAATAATGATTTCTGCTGCGTTGGACAAGTTTGGAGAACTTCCAAAGTAGACATTGCCAAAGGTGCTTGAGCTAAATCTTTGACAATAATGTAAGGTTGAGTAGCTACAACATTCAGATTATAGGATGAATTCTGGAGCACACCTTTGAGAGGTGGTGATCTGTTGTCGAATGTTAGTTTTTTTGTGCTAATTTCAATTTCAGAATTGAAAATAATTGCTCATCATTTTATTTATGTGCATAAGTTTCCTTTATGGTGTTTGTGAATGTAACAGGTAGTTCTATCAAGTTTTATGTCAAATTCATGAGAAAAGTAGAATGCAAATAAATTTTTGAACAGTAGCAAACAATTATACAAAAAACCATCAAAATGAACACTTAACACAATGTTTTGATAAATGAGTTCACCCCTCCTGCGCTACATCTCCTTGGTCTAGTTTCCATGGCTTGGGACTCTATATTAGCTCAAAATGAAAAACAAATGTTATTTACAATGCTCTACTACTCCTGAAACCTGCTTCAATGTGCTGAGAACATCAAAATCATCTAGCAATGACTTCTTCTGAGCCAAAATTGGTCGAAAATTTCCAAAGTTAGGCCTCTTCAGTTTCTCCTAGGAAATCTCCACTAAAACTGGAGAAACTCCAGTTAACTCCACCAAAAATGGAGGAATTCTGGATTTGTGGGATCCACCAAAATTACCTTCAAGTTAACTGCGCCATTAATTAAGGATAAGTTTGTTTAATTACCACTAATATGTAGTTAGCGCTAATCACTTGATTATTGTTAACTGTTGGTCGATGGTTTCGTGGTAGTGGTCACATACGAAGGGGGCTAGCCCTCTCCTCCACCAACCACAATAGTTTAACACATCAAATACAAACTGCGACCATTGTATTGTAAGAACCAATGGCGAGGCATAGTGGTAAGACTCCAGATTTGTTTAGGCAAGGTCGCGGGTTCGACTCTGCCAACCTGTCCATAAAATCTTTCCATTGTGCGCCGATTATGCTAGTCCTTTGGGGAGGGACATGTGGCAACCTTTGGGCTTGCCACATGTCTCCTTCTCATTGGTACTCCTTCAAACAATAAGAAAATGTCACGTCACCAAATTGTAGACCAATCACAATGTGCCACTTGGCATGACCCCATTGGTCATTGACCAAAATTTGACCTGCACAGTCACCTGCCACATTAGCAGTATGGACTACTAACTATGCAGTGACTGTACTTTTTTTTCAAAATTCCTATGTTTGGAAAAGCGGACAGAACGCAATATCTTTCTCATATGAGCTTCGTTTTGAGTGAGATGAGCTGCGTTGGGATTGTATTGTCGAGACGAACGTGGTTGTTTGAGTTTTGAGTGATTATGAGAATTTTGATTTTTGAGATAAATATTGATCACCTGATCATTCCTCCCCACTAGAAGCCTTTTGGAACCCAAAAGATACTATCAATTTTTCAGCAAGTGACGGTACAACTCCCTCAGCTTCTCAATCTGTATCCGTTTGGCCTTAGAAGGATTTTGTACCTTGAGTCCCACTCGAAGGTATTCGACATTCCATCTCTTTGAAGTTTTGGTTCTTCTGTGAAGTATGAGATCTTTCTGTAGTTCATCAAGATATTTTGGTGAGAAATCATCTATTGATGGCAGCTGAACATGATATCCTTGATCATCAATAAAAGAAGGCTCAAACAATCTCAAATTCTCAACATTAACAATAGAGTATATTTGCATATAAGGAGGCAAATCTAGCTTAAATGCATTGTTACCAATCTTTTCCAGAATTTTAAAACGACCATAACAGATTGGCTTCAGATTTTTACCTTCCCCTTGAAGTCTCTCTTTGCTAATATATAACCAAGCTTCATCACCAACTTGAAATTTATGATCGACACAGTGTTTGTCATGCCTTTCCTTGTAGCTTCTTTGACTCTTTTCAAGGTGCTCTTGCACTGCGTGATGTGTCAACTGAATTTTCTCAATGAACTTCCTTGCCTTATCGATGTCACTATGACCATCAATAATGACATATTTCTCAAAGATGAAGTCCAAATTTGTGGAAGAATGCTTTTCCCTGTTGTATGCATGATGTATGTAATGCAACTGTTCATCCCACAACTTGGGATGTTTGCTACAATATCCTCTAAGAATATGAATGAATATCTTGTTGACCGCCTCGATTTTTCCATATGTTTGTGGATGAAAGGTTGTACTCTTTTGCAACTTAGTGTCCATCATGTCCCACAAATTTGATCGAAAATTCCAAACAAATTGAGAATCTCGATCACTTACAATGGAAGTAGGAAGACCAAAATGAACCCAAATATTTTGAAAGAAAATATGATTTTTTTGTTCAACTGTAATTTTATTTTTACATGGCGCTAGAATACACATCTTGTTGAACCTGTCTAATCATGACCTTTCCTTGACAATGGAAGACCTCCTATAAAATACATTAAGATACTCTCCCATGGATGTGAAGGTATCGAAAGTGGAGTGTACAATCCTAGTTTCCTATTGCTAGGCTTACTTATTGCACACAAAGAACATCTTATAACGAAACGAGATACATTATCAAACATGCATGGCCAATAAAAATACCTTTGGAGATTCACTACTATCTTGCCTACACCAAAATGTCCAACAATTAATGATGTGTGTGCCTCCCTTATGATATTGTTTCTTTCTCCCTGTGGAATACATAACTTTCCCAAGTGATACAACAAACTATTATGTACATGGTAATCTAACTTCAATTTTGTTTCCTTGCCTCAAGCTTGCATACACATCTTGAAAGTCATTATCATATGCATATTGCTCAATGTAACTTTAATGTAAAACAAAATCGTGCTTGAGTATAATAGATGAATTTACAATAGGCCTAGAAATCATATCAGCTACCTTATTGTAGATTCCTTTTTTGTATTTGATAACCAAATGAAACTGTTGTAGAAAACCCATCCATCTGAAGTTTCGTGATTGCTGCAACTTTGATTGTGACTGTAAGTACTGCAATGGTTGATGGTTGGTATGGATAATAGTCTCCTTCCCCATCAAGTAGTGTTTCCATTTTTTAACATTTTGTACCAATGCGTAAAGTTATTTTTCATAATTGGGATAGTTAGTCACAACACCATTAAAAATTTCAGAATGAAATGAAATGGGCTTACCATGCTGCATGAAAACTTCTACCATGGCGTAATCACTAGCGTCCGTTTGAATCTCAAATGGTTGTCTAAGATCTAGAAGTGCCAATACCACTATTGAACTGATCTTTTGATTTAAAACATCAAATGCTTTTTGTTGTACATTTCCCCAACGAAAGACTTTCTTGACACTAGTTAATGCATGTAGTGGTGTTGCAGTGGAAGAAACATTAGCAATAAATTTCCTCCAATATTGTGTTGGCCCTAGAAAGCTTCTTATCTCTGTAACTGTATTGGGCTTGGGCCAATTCACAATGACGTCAAATTTAGAGGGGTCTACCTTAAGCTCACCTCCTCCAACAATGTGTCCCAAATACACTAAATAAGTCTTGCCAATTTCACACTTTGACATCTTTAAAAATAATTGTTCTTTTCTCAAGACATCAAGTACTTTGTTCACATGTATGACATGTTCATCTATAAATTTTCTAAATATGAGAATATCATCTAAGAAAACATTGAAAGAATCATCTAGAAATGGTCTCAATACATCATTCATAACTCTCATGAAAGTAGCTGGAGCATTTGCAATACCGAAAGCCATAACAAGCCATTCAAACAATCCTTGTTTAGTTTTAAATGTGGTTTTCCAAATGTCCTCTTCAGCTATTCTAACTTTATGATAACCACTTCGTAAGTCTAACTTAGTTAAATAATTTGCATACCTCAAATGATCAAGTAAATAATAAATTCTTGGTAGTGGATAACGATTCTTTACCATTATCTTATTTAGTGCACTAAAATCCACACACATGCGCCAAGTCCCATCCTTTTTTGGCACCAAAACAATTGGTGAACCACATGGTGAAGTAGATGGGCATATGATACATTTGTTCATAAATTCTTGAATTTTCTTCTTGATTTTCATGCTCTCCATGATCAACGTGCGATACATGCCAATGTTTAGAAGTGGAACATCTTGCTGTAGTTGTATGTCATGTTGAATTTCCCTCTTGGGAGGTAACCCTTTTGGTTCCTAAAAAATATCGCATGCTTTCTTACCACATCAAACAAATAATATTTTAACTTATCATCACAACCTTTAAAAGATTCATAATCTATATCCTTCTTTTTCTTGATCATGAGAGTCTCTTCATTTGCCCTGAATTAACCAAAGATATGTTTAACCTTTTGCGATAGGCTATCACAATATACTCCATTCCATCCTTGAGCAATTGATATTTGTTCTCATGGTGATAAAAAATCGCTTTCCCATCATACAAATATGGGCTTCCAAAAATAATTCCTTATATGTCAAGTGGAACTACGTCTAACTCAACTTCATCAATCAATTTTTCAGTAATAGCAAACTTTAATAAGCATTTCCTTTTAACCTATAAATTTGCATTATTGACAATCCAACCCAAAGGATATGGCTTGTGATGAGGTACAATTTCAAGGTTAAGCTTTTTGACCAAGTCTTCTGAAATTAAGTTCGATTGTAACCCACTATCAAATAATGCATCAATCTTTGTATAATTTGAAAATAACCCTTACATGGAACAACTCTATATTTGATTCCTCATTTTGAGTGTTGTTGTGACTATGTGAGGACCTAATACCTGCTACAACTTCTTTTCCCTTTGTGAACATGGCTGAAATATTGGTCTCATGACCAGAATCGGATCCAAGATCATGTTGTGTGGTAGCAGTCATCTTTTGTTTCCCCTTATTGTTTGTTTCTTAGGCCTTAGTTTAGGATGTAGTTTTGAACAGTGGGTGTCATCATGCCCCACTTTGGAACCCCGTTTGCATACATGTTTCTACCCTTCTTTCTTTACACTTGAATTCTTCTTTCCTTTCCATTTTCCACCCTTCTCTTTCTCCTTACGCTTGAATGTAAACCCCCAATATATTTCAAGAGAGTATCTTGGGAATTCAAGTTTACTCGTAACAACAAATCACTTTTCCTAAACTCCTGGGTATAGTCTTGAACTATTTGGCCCATGAGTTGCCTAAAGTTTTGCAAACTCATAATGGTTGTTTGAATGTAGGCAAAAGGATAAAAATGTATTTTAATTGTAGAATCAAATTCAACCCAAGAAGTGGATATCTTACCATGAATTCGCTTTTCCTCTTGAGTCTTTGCTTCCCACCAAACTAGTGCTGCTCCTTCTAGCCTTAGTGAAGCCAACTGGATATTTATGTCATCTTCTTGAAGGCTCTAAATGCAATAAACCTCCAATTTTTGAATCAAATCGTCAAAGTTCTCTGCTTTTACTCACCATTGTTCAAATTTAATGTCCAATTTGAGTAAGGGAGTTTTTTCTTTTGGGGTTTTTGAATGAGTATAAATATTTTTTGTGGTGGAAGTGGAACATGATGTTGTTTGGGATGAAGAGGATGATGAAGATGATGAGGAAGATGGTGAATATGGTGGAGATGGAGGAGGATTTCCCCCATTACCCTTTGAATCCTTATTTTCATCTTTTTTATCTTCTGAGCTTCCCTCTCCATGTGGGGACTTAGAACTCTCTCCCGCAATTTTAGTATTGCTCTCTTCATAGAGGACTCTAACCATGTCAGTTAAGTCATAGAAATATTTCTTGTATGCTTCCTCTTCTGAAAGACCTTCAGTCTCTCTTGCTCTAGACATGATGGCTTTGGATTCAAGCTCAGCTTCTGGTACTGCTTGTACCTCCTCAATCTCAATTGAAGGTAAAACTTGAGGTGCTTCAAATACAATTGGGATTAAAAATTTGGGTAGATATTGTGGCCTTGTGGCTCTCCTTCTTTTGGGCATTACCTCAGGATTTGCAACCAATAGTTTCCCTTCTCCTCTCTACAACTTTAACCTTGTAAGCATCACAAATTTGCAACCATTAAAACCCTACTTGCACAAAACTCAAGCAATCAACAAAATAACCTTTGCTCTGATACCAACTTGATCTATTGTTGAATGATAGTTTTGTTGTGCTAATTTCAAATTTAGAATTAAAAACGATTTCTCATCATTTCCTTTACGGTGTTTGTGAATGTAACAGGTAATTTTATCAAGTTTTATGTCAAATTCATGAGTAAAATAGCATGTAAATAAAGTGTTGAACAACATCAAACAATTATACATAAAACCAAAAAAATGAAAACTTAACACAATGTTTTGATAAAGGAGTTCACCCCTCCTGGGCTACATCTCCTTGGTCCAACTTCCATGGCTTAGGCCTCTGTATTAGCTCAAAATGGCAAAACGTGTTGTTTACAATGCTCTTCTACTCCTGAAACCTGTCTCAATGTGCTTAGAACATCAAAATAATCTAGGAATGACTTTTTCTAAGCCCAAATTGGTCAAACATTGCCAAAGTTATGGCATCTTCAGTTTCTCCTAGGAAATATTCACTAAAACTGGAGAAACTCCAGTTAACTCTGCCAAAAATCGAAGAATTCCGGATTTGTCGGATCCACCAAAATTACTACTAAGTTAACTGCGCCATTAATTAAGGATAAACTTATTTAATTAACACTAATCTGCAGTTATTGCTAATCACACAGTTAGTGTTAACTATTGGCCGATGGTTTTGTGGTAGTGGTCACATGCAGAGGGGGTTGGCCCTCTCCTATCCCATCCGCAATAGTTTAACACATCAAATAAAAACTGTGACCATTTTATTCTAAGAACCAACGATGCAACATAGTGGTAAGAATCTGGATTTGTATGGGTGAGGGCGCAGGTTCGACTCTGCTGACCTGCCCATAAAATTTTTCCATTGTGCGCCGATTATGCCAATCCTTTGGGGAGGGACATGTGGTAGCCTCTAGGTTTTCCACATGTCTCCTTCTCATTGGTCCTCCTCCAACCAATAAGAAAATTCCATTTCACCAAACTATAGGCCAATCAGAATGCCCCACTTGGCGTGACCCCACTAGCTGTTGACCAACCTTTGACCTACATAGTCACTTGCCACATCAACAATACAAACTACTGACTGTGCAGTGACTGTACTTTTTTTTTTCAAAATTCCTCTATTTGGAAAAGCAGAAAGAACACGATATATTTCTCATACGAGCTCCGTTTTGGTGAAACAAGTTGCATTGGTATCGTATTGCCAAGATGGACACAGTCATTTAGTTTTTGAGTGATTCTGAGCACTTTGATTTTTGAGCTAAATACTGATCACTTGATCAGGTGGTTAAATAACGAATTCAGTATTATGTCTATTGATATGGAGAGGACTAGAACTGGGTGGAGCGGAAGTAGAAGGTATATCGATGGCTTCGTTTTCCACCATCTGCTTTTGAGGGTTTTGATAATATTTCGATCGAGTAGCTACAGAGATAGGTAATGAACCCATCATCATGTAAACTTGAGAACTAGATGAGGTAGAGGATTTCAGTTGGTCTACCAGCTAAGTCTATTCAGATTGGAATTGCTCTTTCAATACAACCGAATTCCTTTTTAATAAATTACTAACTTCGACACATTGAGGACAATCCTTTATATAATGATCTTCCTCACAAATGAGGCAAGGATATTTCGGCTTTCATTTGGTGGCATCATTAGTAGATGACTTAGAAGGATCTTGTTTCGGGGTATCAGATTTTTCTTTCCCCTTACCCTTTTTCTTAACTTTCAAGGCTTTATCCACTGCAGTAGACTGGACAATGTTGACCTCTGAGGTTTTACCAGGATTCGATGGGTTTTTTGAAGGATGACTCGAAGCAATATTCGAAATATATTTTTTCTTGGAAGAAGCTTTAGTAGAAGTTTGAGATACTGATCCAATTATACCATCAACAAGTTGCACATCAGGAGACTTCAAAGAAGCTGGGTTCGAAGATGGCCTTGGAGCATCAAGCAAAATTTCATATAGCGTGCCAGATTGGGAATAGACCAAATCCAAGTATTGGGCACAAGAAATAGCGTGGACCTCGGTAAAACAACCACCCATTGTTATATCTTTAGCAATTTTGTTTATCAATTACTTGGTGAACCATTCAGTTAAAAATTCATCAGGGATTTCAAATTTGATGAGGCAACACTGACACCTCCATTCATTTAGAGATATCAGTCGCAGTATCCTACTGTCAAGATGTGAGCAAATGGGTACCAATTTCTAACGAACCGACAACTAGAAGTGCATGAGGAAGGCCATAGCCAAAGAGTTGAAGTCTGCGTAGGTACCTGGAGGTAACTCAACGTACCACTTTGTGACAACACCTATCAAGGTCCGTTGAAAGAGGCAGAGATGAACAAAATTGGCAATGTAGGAATTGGAAGAACACCATAAGTGATATGTCATCACATGGGCCTCAGGGTCCTCTTTAGATTTTCATTCAAATATGGGGCAACCGCTTAGAATTTTAGTGGGAATTGGAGGCCAAAAAGGCGATTCAAGAACTGGATCATTAGTAAGCCTTGAGACATCGGGCAGTTCCAACATCGCTAAAAATGGACATTGTGGGTTAAAAGGCATATAAGACCTTTGATAAGGCCCAATCTTAAGGTTCCAACCTTGTTGGTAATGATTTTGCCCCCAGAGTGGAGGGTTTTGGCTAGAAGGGGCTTGATTTTCTCCCCATTGAGGGGTAACCTGAACATAAGGTGGATTATGTCCAGGGTAGGGTTGATATTGACCTTCCATAGGCCATTGGTAACCATAAGGAGGATAAACATTATGTGTGATATATGGATTGTGAGGTTGCTACACCTACTGACCCTACTAATAAAGTTGTTGGTCGTGCTGCTGCAGGGGCTATCCTTGTGCCTACAATGTTTGACCTTGTTGATATACAAGCTAAGCTTTCTGCTGCAAGGATTAACCTTGTTGTTGCACGGGTTGACCTTGTGGATATAAGGGTTGGTTGGGTTGTTGGAAAAACTATGTATGCTATTGTAAAGGCTATTGAAACTGCTACAAAGGTTTCCCTTGCTGCTGTTAGTCCTTACAATCTCCTAGGCTGAAAAGGAAATCAACAAGGGTAACCTCAAACCACTTCAGCTCAGTAGCTAGCCCTACTGAGCATGAGAGGGATCTCTCTAAGTCTCTTATCAGTGATATGAATTTAAAGCAAATGAATTTTAGGCTAGATATGTGTATTTGTTTTTGAAAATTTGTTTTTTTAAGGATTTGTTGAACTTAGGGTTTGGAGCCACAAGTAGGTCTAGGCTATGGGAATATAGGAGCAAACATAAGAAGGAGCTAGATGTCAAAAGACATGGTGTAATTTGAGTATTTTTCAGTGTAGTATATAGGATATAGTGTGGAAGAAACTAATGAGCATAAATAAACATGATTTCATTAGCTTAGGAAGACAAAACACATGACTATGAAAACCAGATAACAGAGCTTGAAAAACAAGAATTCTGAGTATTTTATCACAAGGAATTCATAGAAAGAAGAGATATAATGTAGATAAAGATGTTTAGACCATGAGAAAACAAAAAGAATGAAGTACAAGCACCATGAACTCACTGGGCTAGAGTTCCTTGAAAATAGCTGCAACATGTATCTGTATTAGCTGAAAGATGATTACAATGCAAGCCTCCTTTACAAAAAGTTCAACCTTCTTCTCCTGAGGTGAAATAGTACTTATAGACTCTCCTAGACCACTTTCCCACCTTTAGGATTCGAATTCCTTGGTGGAGGAACTAACTCCAAGATTCTCTCAACCAACAGGTGAGAGTGAGAAGGTGCAACTCAAACACCTCATGAAGAGTTTGTTTAGGAGTTTGCTTCTTTTATGAGGCCTAATAAACATCAAAAACAACCTATGATATACATTTATTCATGCCTACATCACCTAGCCTCGTAACTTGTGCCATTACATAGAGAATCTTGACTTTGACAAGTTAGACTAGAAACTAGAAATTTTACACAATGAAATTTTGCAAATTAAAAAAAAGAAAGTGCAGAATCACAACGCTGACTTTGAGCTGACTTTTAGGTGCCTTCTAGGGGTCAAAAGCACATCTGAGAATGGCCAACCAGCCCTTCAAGTATAGTTTCTAGAACATTTTGAATTTCTAAATTTGGAGCATGGGAAGACCTTCAACAATCCATTCTCCCAAGGTCGCTCCAGAAGCGCAGCGCGTGTCAAAAAATGGTCCAGAATGCTATTTTTTTGCCACTTTTTTTCATTTTTCTCCAAAACTAAGCCACCTCTACAAAATATGGGAAAATGGGGTTTTAAGGATGTCAAGGCATTTCCAAAAATGTAGACCTTTCCTCAAATGGAGGCTCGAGGAAAATGCGCAGCGCCTTCTGGAAAGGCTAAGTTTCTGAATTTAGACCAAAATTTGCCAAAAAACTCAAAATTCCCCGAATTAGCTAAAAATTGGAGGGAAGGTGTAAAAATCAGTTTTTTATAGCTTCATGGATGCTTCAGCAAGAATCTCCAATTTTCCCTCATCCTTTTGATATTTTTTGGCCTCCTTGAGCTTGTTTCTAAGTTGTTTCACTTTGACATTGGCAATCATGTTTTGAGCTTGATAATGATGCACCATGTGTCTGAGCATTTGATTGTCTCTTTTTTCCTTCTCCAGGAGCTTCTCTTAGTGTTCATTTACCTTGTTAAGCCAATATTCTTTATCTTGATGTACCTCTAGGGCAATCCTTTCTTCTAGGTCAAGGTCTTCATTAAGCAATATTTGTTTTTGTTCCTCTTGCAAAGCTTCCTTGATACCTCTAGTTCTTGGTCTTTTCCTTTTCCCTTCCACCTGGGATGCTTCAGGTTTGCTTGATGTCACGATCTCCTTACCTTTTCCAATTTGCTGCATTAACTCGGTTTTTTCCTTTTCTAGGATCAACTCCTTTGCTTTGAGTTGACTGTTTTCATGTTCAAGGAATGATATAATATACTTTTCCCTTTCTAAATTTATTGCAAGATCTTTGATTTGGTAGTCCTTGTCCCTGATAGTCTGTCTCATAATTGAAGTCTCATCTTCCTCCTCTAAATCAATAAGCTCAAATTCGTGCTCAATTGTCTCCTTATCCTTTGTTGTTGATTCCTGCTTTGTCGATAAAGAAGGCTTGGCTCCTTTCTCTTTGTGAGAAGAAAACACAAGCCTCTGCCCTTTCTTATGCACTTTGGTCACCTTTGGCTTAGGTAGCTGAATCTTCTCTACTGTTTTGCTAGATGACCCCATCTCTATTTGTTGTTTTGGTGCTCTTAGGAACTGAGATGTTGCATTTTCCTCATGCCATTTTAAGGCTGCTTCTAATAAGGCTTCCCAAGCCATACCTCTCTCTGCCAGCTGATGAAGGACAATGGTTTTGGTGAGACTGTGATGGAACAAGCTTGGGGAGTACTCTTTTTCCTTTAATTATATCTTTTCAAACTTTTTTGCAATGTTCCTGAACATGTAATTACACATGTTGAGTGGTTTTTGAGATGTGAAGTGCATCAAGAGGTGAATATTATAGGAATACAACATGGAGAATCTACCTTCACAGGTAAATAACCTCATGATAGTTTTCATTAAAGGGGCATATTTCTCAAACAAATATCTGAAAGGCATAAGGTGAGTATCTGTATCTCTGTATGCAGTCTTTAAGAATGGCTTGTAGTTTTCAAGATCTAGACTCATTCCCTTAAACCAATATTTGCCATTGTCTGGTAAACCAGTTGCTAGTGAGATGGAGGCTACTGAAAAGCTAAACTTAATACCAGCAATGACAACAGTCTCTCCTTTCAGTTGTATAGCTACCCAATCTGTCAGCTGCTCATAAAAGCCTGCTTCACTTACCCTTTTACAAAATTCCAAGCAGAGAGCACCCTCAAAGAATTGTTTGATGAAAGAATAGGAGTTGATTTGGTTGTAATCTGATGGTTCATATCTGAGAATCCTCCCTCCTTTGTGTTGTCTCTTTCTTTTTGGTGAAGATTCAACCTCCATGATGACACAAAGTCCTAGCAGCAGGAAGTGAAAATAGATGTGAGGTGAGAATGGAAATGAAGTGATATGTGAGAGATTTTGACAAAATGATGGGAGGGGTTTTATGAAAGATGAGATGACTTTGAAAAATGATGGAAATGAGTGAAGAAAATAGTGAAAAAGATGTGGCTGCTTGCAGGTGAGACCAAGAAGGTTTATGGTGAGATTTGCCCAAAATAACTCTAGGAATGAGCTAGGGTTTTTTTTTAGTGTTTAAACTTTGTTTGGAGGTGGATGAAGTGGTGAAAATGACTCATCAGACATGTTTGTAGGTGTAGAATATCAATTTACATGTTTTAGAGATGAAAAGTTATGATGACCATTTCTACCCTAGCATTTCCCATGGAAATTTTGCTAGAAACCCTAGCTTGAGAAATTATTAAACTAGAATGAAATTGGGAAAGCAAATATAGAGGGAGATGATTTACTTACTTGTTCCTTAGCTTTAGAAAGCAATTTGACTGAGCTTGTAAGAAAAAATTTGGAATTTGGGAAAATTTGGGTGAGTTTCGGGCACTTTGTCCTACGCGTAGCGTAGTTCTCCTATGCGCAGTGCCAAAGTGTAACGCAGTTCACAAAAGCGCAACACAGTTCATAGAAGTGCAATGCCTACCTCCTAAGCACAGTGCAGTGTATCTACACGCAACGCCTCTAATTTTTTGCCATTTTCTCCTAGGGAAACAAGTTTTTTGCTTTTTTGGGCGAGTGAGCTTAATAATAAGGAGTGAATGGGATATGAATGAAAATATTATGAGTCTTTTTGAGTTTAAATAGGGATAATTTCTTCACTTTTTTGAAAAAAGAAAAGAAACCAACCCTCCTTTGTGAACTGATTTCACTTTTTGAAGACAAATTTTACCTTTACTATTGCCAATGTGCTTTTTCTTTCTTGAGTGTTGGAGCTTCCTTCTTATGAAACCTTTGATGTCATGAAAACATGATAAATGTGTGAATAAATCATGATCAATTCTTCAACAGTTGCTTTCTCATTTTTGACTTATTTTTGGTTTTTTTATGGAAATGGTGGACCTTGGGGACCCTTGTGACCTAATGGATGACCTAATACCTATTGGAATGATGATGATGACTTGACCCATTTTCATGGTGAAACCTTCATAAAATATGATAAGAAACTAGCATGAGTGAAATTTGAAACAATGACTCCATCTTTAGACTGACCATACAATGACCAAATTTGTTGTGTAGACCTAGTAAAAGAAAAATTTGATGATGAAAGCCTAAGAAGAACATGGTAAAAGAATTTTTTGATCCAGGTGACAGGCTAACATGAATGTCAATAACATTGGCTCCAACTGGGAATGGCAGCTCCTTGGACGTGTCAAGAACACCGTAGATCAAGTAGCCTTATTCATTGGGCAATGGAGTCAACATGCATAAAAAATGATTTAAAAAAAAAAATAACTTGAGACTGACTGAATTTTTCACATGACAAAAGAACTAAGTAAAAAAGAATGAAAACATCACTGACTGAAAGAACCTTAGGGCCTTCATTTCGAGCTTCAAACTCTGATGACAGCTGTCTAAAATGTTAGAAGTAAAATACGCACCAGTATGTACAATGATGATAACTTTTCAGGATTTTAGACATAGTAGTGCTTGAGAAGCCTAACATTGGTCGCCCCTCCTGAATAATCTTTTCCATCCATATCTTACAACAAGAAGGCATTCTTTCCTCTAAAAGTAGAAATTTTGTATGGTCCCTTCCATAAATTCTCAAACTTACCATGTTTTCCTTTGTCTTCATTTCTAGCATCCCACCGAAGGACTACATCTCCCAAATTGAAATTGTCTTCCTTGGTTTTGCGGTCATAAATCTTTTTGATTTTCTCTTGGAGTTTGGATGTGTTCTGAAAAACTTCTTCTCTTGTCTACTGTAAATGAATCATCTGATTTATTCTCCTTTGTATGTCATTAGTTTCACTATCCAATTCTTGTAGGATTTTCATTACTGGGACAACAAGAGATGAAGGAAATATTGTGTCAACTCCATATACCAGCTGGAAAGGAGACATACCTATTGAATTTTTGGTGTTGACCTTGTCTGCCCACAAGGCATTGATGAGTTTTTTATGCCAATTCTTCTTGTTCACCTCCAGGACCTTTTTGATGATGTTAACCAAAGATTTGTTGGAAGATTCAGCCAGGTCGTTCCCCTATGGATGATAAGCAGTAGAATTTCCTAGCACAATATGATATTTGGCGCAAAAATCCACCATCCTTTTTTATTTGAAAGCAACAACATTGTCTGTTATTATTTTCTGCGGGCAGCCAAATCTAGACAAGATATTAGACTCCAAAAATTGAACGATGATGGAATTAGTAGCTTGCCTAGTTGGGATAGCTTCAATCCACTTTGTAAAGTAGTCGGTGGCTGTTAATATCCATTTGTGTTGTGTTGAAGATGAAGGATGGATTTCGCCAATGAAATCAAGACCCCACTGTTGGAAAGGAGCTAAAATCAAAATTGGTTGTAGTGGTAATGGCAGAAGTTTCCTCTTTCCTTGAAAAATTTGACATTCGCGGCAACTCATGACTATTTTGTATGTATCAAAAAAGAGGGTGGGCCAATAGAAACCAACTCTTAAAATCTTGTTTGTTGTAGTTTTCCAAAAATGATGACCACCACAATCTCCCCTATGAAAATCCTTCATTATATCTTTAGCTTCATTTTCTATTAAACAATTCAGCAGCACACCTCCAAGATCTTTCCAAAATAAAACACCATCCAGAATACAATATTTTGAAGCTTTGAGTTTCAATGATCTAACTTTACCTTTGGGGAATTCCGGAGGAGGATTCAAGTGCTGCAAGATATAGACAATGTCGGAGTATCACGATGAAGACATGAACATATCAGACACTTGCAAGAAAGGGTCCTTTTGTTTTGATTCTTCTGATAGTGCAGCCATCAAATTAATATCCAGTGCATGTAGATTTGATTCCGCCATAAGCTTGGATAACCCTTTTCCTTTGATGAGCTTTGTAGGTTTGATCTCCAAGTCATATTCTAGCATTGCTGTAATCCATTTTCCTCTTCTGCCTTCTAGATTTGTTTGTACAAGAATTTCCTTTGCTGCTGCAGTAGGGACATAAGAAATAGTATGTGAATGTAGAATATAAACTCATAAATCTTTGAGGGTGTTTACCAATTCCAATGCCTGTTTCTCAATGATATTATATCTCAATGCTGCATCTCTTATAGTGCAACTAAAGAATGCTATAGGCTGCTCATTTTTCTAATTTTTTCTGCATTAGGATTGCTACTAATGTGTGCTCAAAAGAAAAAGAAAAAACGATGAAATCTGAGGTATAATTTGGGCTAATCAAAATAGGAGCAGTAGATAATGGAAACTTTACCGCATGAAATGATTTCTTAGCCTCCAATGACCACTTTACCTCACTGTCCTTCTTCAACATATTAGTCATTTCTTTCAAGTGCTCAGCTAGATTAGGAATAAATCTCCTCAAAAAATTAATTTTCCCATTGAACGACGGAATCTATTTCTTGTTCCTAGGGAAGTCTAATTACTGAATAGCCTCCACTCTGGCAGGATCAATGTGGATGCCATCTTTAGAGATGATGTGTCCTAGTAGCTTACCTTCTTCCATGGAGAACAATCTCTTCTTTGGGTTAAGTGAGATGCCAAATTTTCTGCATTTCTGAAAAACAATACTTAAGTGATGCAAGTGATCTTCATCAGATTTTGAAAATACTGTTAGATCATCAAGATAGATAACCAAAAATATATCTTTTTCATTTGCAAATGCTATGTCCATAGCCCGTTGAAAGGTATCTCCTGCATTCTTTAGCCCAAAAGGCATATTGGCATACTTGAATGTACCCCATGGCGTTGTGAAGGTTGTCCTGAGCTGATCGTCTTTGTGTACCAGAATTTGATTGTACCTAGAGTATCCATCAAGAAGTGACATCTTAAAGGACCCAACCACCTTCTGAAGTATGTGATCAACCTTAGGTAGAGGATAGTTGTCTTTCAGGGACACCTTATTGAGATTTATGAAATCAATACATAGATGAATTTCCTCGGTCTTTTTCCTCACAGGTACTAGATTATAAATCCATTCAGAAAACCAAATAGGAACAATTATTCCAGAATTATAAAGTCTATTTACCTATTTTTCGATTGATTACAACAATTTGGGATTGATTCTTCTCAATATCTGGCGAAATGGATTCTGATCCGGCTTTATAGGAATGACGTGATGAATGATACTCTTATCATAAACTTTCAGATCAAAGTAATCCCAAGCAAATGCATCTACAAATTCCTTCATTAGATACATGTACCTACGCTTTGTTTCAGGAGATAGAGACTTTGATAGTTTGACCAATTTAGGATTTTCAGTTGTGCCAACGTTGACATCTTCTACTCCCTTTTTAGTAGGAGCCATGGTGGGCTTCTTGGTGATATCATCCCTATCAAATAACTCTTCCAAAGGCACCAAGCCTCTTGGAATGTCGTTGTCCTTAAGCTGTAGTACTTCAGTGTCAGCTGAATGGATGTGGGAATCATCAAAATGGTATGCATCATCAATGTGAGAATTCCGAAATTCTCCTTCCAACTGCAGAAAACTGTTTATCTACTTATCATCACCAAACACTTGCCAAAACCTCATGTTATCTCGGACAACTGGGTGATGGTTAACATGGATAGAGTACTTATGATTAAGATGTATAAGAATCTTGACCAGACTGGCTGCAGTGGCAAGTGAACCAGCTATGACATTATGAGTTCTATGAATGAGAGATAATGTATATTCTAAATTTTTTTTGAGAATATCAAGTACAACGTTGTGATAAGCTCTCATTCTTGGGTGTTTCGCCGGGTATTCACCTTTGACTTGCTTGATCACTAATTCGGAGTCGCCATAAACAAAAATATTTTTTGCTCTAGACTTTTTCAGAATTTTGAGGCCAGCAATCAATGCCTCATACTCTGCCTCATTGTTTGAACATTCAAAAGCCAACTTGTAAGAGCTCATTCTCACATTCCGAGGGATTTTGTTTGACTGATGTAAGGGCCCATGTATCCAAACACCAATTCCTGCTCCTTCTCTTCTTGATGCACCATCAAACTTCATGGTCCAAAGACCATTTTTTTCGTCTGGAAAAAGAATTTTTGAAGAATGAATTTCTTGATTTTTAGGATTTTGAATGGCTAGTAAGAACTTTCTATTTTCTGCACTATTCCTTGAATCTCCTCAATAGGATTTGTAGGTTGTCTACATTCCTCACCAACGTCTTTAATTTCTGTTGTGATAGTTTCATGAATGCTACCCATTAGGTTGGGAACTTCTGAAATTTCTACTAACTAACTTTCATCATCATTAGAATCCATATCACTAAATAGAATGAAAGAGTCAAGATCAGTATGAACAGCATGTATAGGATGATTGGCTAGCTTTTCTTTACTACTGATCATAAATTTCATCTTCTTTTCTCTATAAAGTTTTTGGAGCTGTCAAAAAACAGGGATAGTGGCGTATGAAAAATCAAGCTGCAGAGTGCCCTTTAATTTTTCTCCCCAAGATCTTGAAAGCAACATGCCAAACCTAGGAGGAATGTCAGCCACTACATCATCCATAAGTACATTTTTGGCTAGGATTTGGTCTAAGGACACTACCAAGTCTTTAATGAGGCCAAGGAATTTCACTCTTCCAGAATCAAAATAATAAAGATCATGGTAAGGTCGGGTGATGCTCAGTCCTAGTTTATCCATGATGGCTTTAGGCATCAAATTATGAGAGGCACCAAAATCTAGCATAACATTATGAAGGATAAAGTCATGAAGTTTAAGACTCAAATAAAAAGGAGTAATCTCTTTAGGAGCTCCTTCTAAGGTTGGACAAAAAAGGATGGTTGGCTCATCATCAACTACATTGACTGTATCAGACATTTGATCAACCCTAACCATTTTTGCAATCTAAAATTTGTATTTGTCATTCCTTACCAATTCAGTGAGGGGAATAACTATTTTCAATTTAGAAATTTAATTTTCCAAACTAAAAAGATTAGATTGCTTTTCTACCTCTTTTGAAGTGATGTCCTTCCTTTCTGTTTGGCATTTAGCTTGAGTTTCCTTCTTTTGGATTTCAATTTGAAATTCTTTTTCCTTCCTTACATTGCTAGTGGAGGCTTCATGAGTTCTATCCTGATTCCGTGTGAAAATACCTTTGTCTTTATTCTAGCCTGCAGGAGTGGTTTCTTTGCTTGGTGCGTCCTTTTGCAAATTTTGTCTTTTCTGAGTTAGAGTAACAGGCACATTTTTGTTCCTTAAACTATAATGCTTTTGGAGATGACTAAGGGCATTCAAATATCCTCTTTGGTACTCTTCAGTCCTATCAGCCCACAAATCTTCCCCTACAAGCACAAATTGTTGATCATTTGGTGTAAAAGAGTCTTCAGTAAACTGATCTTCCTTTGGTAGGAAAGTAGGAAGTTCATCTTCTTGAAAGAAGTGATTTGCTTCTACAATTTCTTCTTCATATTCTTCCTGAACTTCAGTGTAATTTTTTTGAAATGGAGCTTTTACTTGACTTTGAGGATCTTGATTTCGCTACTCTTTCTGTCGATTTCTGAACTATTGTTATTGTTGTCCGTGAAATTTAGGATTCCTCACTGATTTTTCAACTTTTCGATCAGTTATGGATATTTTATCCATCATCCTCTCCATAGTTTTAATCAGACTGTCAAGCTTTTATTCAGAAGATGATGCAAGTTCTTCTCTGAAAACAACTCTCTTCTCCACCCTCTTTGGCTTTGATTTTGACTTCTTAATGAGCAAATTGGCTTCAACATTGATTGCATTCCGTTGCATCTCTTCAAGAGTAGTTGGGTCTCTTTCTCTGAGCTAGTAGGCCATATCTGAATCAAAAGCATCAAGATAATGAAGAAGAGCCAAACTAGGAGGAGGTTTCATATCATCAGGTATAGAATTGTACACTGTATTAAATCTTGATGTGAATTCTTGAAATGTTTAATTAGGGTTCCTTTCCATTGAATTATATTCAGCCAATATCTGTAATGGATTTTTCTTCTCTTGCCAACGAGCTAGAAATATCTCAATCTGTCTTTGAGAACTGTTAATGTAATTTGCAGCCAGACTTCGAAACTATTTCTTAACATCTCCTGAGAAACTCTGAGCGATAATCCTGATTTTGGCATTCTCCTCATCAATTTCTTCTAAATCAATGAAGTCTATTAACTTGTCAACATGCTTCTGAGCTGTAATTTTTGCACTTCCATCAAACAAAGGAAGTCTTTGACCATAGTTTTGAGGCAAAGAAGTAAGTTGAGCAGGGAGTAAGAGAGGCACAAATCTTGCCATGACTGCTGGAGAAAGTGAAGGTGTTACAACGGACTGTGTAAGTACGGGTGGTGATGCTGATGAGGATGATGGAACTACTAAAATGGGTTGTAGAGGAAAGGATGGAATGAACGAGGGAGGCAAGAAAGATGATGAAACTGAAGCTTTAGGAGATGTGGTAGATGAGCTTGGAGGTGAAAAAGAGGATGAAGTTGTGGCTATGTATTCAAATTGGTATTGAACAAAAGATTTTTCGGTTGTGATCTGGAGTTGGTCAGCAAGGCTTTGAAGCTTATTAAATTTTAACCACAGTTCATGCTCAGTCTTAGCAGACAAAGATTCTGAAGAAAAAGAGTGAGTTTCAACCTTTAAAGGTTCTAGTGTTGTATCAGAGATGCAGGAGTCAGACTTGGACCTTGTAAGTGATAATTCTATCTGCTCTTCAAATGGAATTTGCTTAAAGGCGAATAGGTTTTTAGGCAGAGAAGTTGTTCTTTTAATTTTACTAACTACACTTTTAGTGATAGGTAGCCTAAGTTTTCTGAGTAGTCTTTCAGGGTCTTCAATAATGAAGGGTGGATTTGGGTCAGGATTTGACCTGGTATGCCTTTTAGAAGCCAGAATGTATACACCCTAAACTGATGAGATTTATGAATTCAACCTATCTTTGGATACTAGAAACTAAGAGGTACAGGACCAGTTCTTTGAAAGCTCTTAGATTTTTCCCAGGAATAATTTAATAGTTGTTTCCCTGGCAGTGATGTCAAAAATGTTAGTCCTTATAATCTCCTAGGCTGAAAAGGAAATAGACAAGGGTAACCTCAAACCACTTCAGCTCAATAGCTAGCCCTACTGAGCATGAGAGGGATCTCTCTAAGTCTCTTATCATTGATATGACTTTAAATCAAATGAATTTTATGCTAGATATGTGTATTTGTTTGCAATTTTTTTTTAAGGATTTGTTGAACTTAGGGTTTGGAGCCACAAGTAGGTGTAGGCTATGGGAATACGAGAGCAAACATAAGAAGGAACTAGATGTTAGAAGCCATGGTGTAATTTGAGTATTTTTCAGAGTAGTATAGAGGATATAGTGTAGAAGAAACTAATGAGCATAAATAAACATGATTTCGTTAGCTTAGGAAGACAAAACACATGACTATGAAAACCAAATAATAGAGCTTGAAAAGCAAGAATTCTGAGTATATTATCACTAGGCATTCATATAAAGAAGAGATATAATGTAGATAAATATGTTTATACCATGCGAAAACAAAAAGAATGAAGTACAAGCACCATGAACTCATTGGGCTAGTGTTCCTTGAAAATAGCTACAACTTGTATTTGTATTAGCTGAAAGATTATTACAATGCAAGCCTCCTTTACAAAAAGTTCAACCTTCTTCTCCTGAGGTGAAATAGTACTTATAGACTCTCCTAGACCACTTTCCCACTTTCAGGAATCGAATTCCTTTGTGGAGGAACTGACTCCAAGATTCTCTCAACCAACAGGTGAGAGTGAGAAGGTGCAACTCAAACACCTCATGAAGAGTTTGTTTAGGAGTTTGCTTCTTTTATGGGGCCTAAAAAAAAAACCTATGACATAGATTTATTCATGCCTGCATCACCTAGCCTCGTAACTTGTGCCATTACATAGAGAATCTTGACTTTGACCAAGTCAGACTAGAAACAAGAAATTTTACACGGTGAAATTTTGCAAATAAAAACACAGAAAGTGCAGAAGCATAATGCTGACTTTGAGCTGACTTTTAGGTGCCTTCCATGGGTCAAATGGAAACTTGGAGAGAATAATGAACTAGCCCTTCAAGTCTAATTTCCAGAATAGTTTGAATTTCTCAATTTGGAGCATGGGAAAACCTTCAACAATCCATTCTCCCAAGGTCACTCCAGAAGCGCATCGTCTGTCAAAAAATGGTTCAGAATGCTAGTTTTTGTCACTTTTGTGCATTTTTCTCCAAAACTAAGCCACCTCTGAAAAATCTGGGCAAATTGTTTTTTATAGGATGTCAATACCTTTCCAAAAATGTAGACCTTTCCTCAAATGGAGGCCCGAGGAAAATGTGCAGCGCCAAGGCGCTAAGCTTCTAGAAAGGCTAAATTTATGAATTTAGACCAAAATTTGCCAAAAACCTCAAAATGCCTAGAATTAGCTGAAAATTTGAGGGCAGGTGTAAAAATGAGTTTGTTATGCTTCATGGATGCGTCAGCAAGCATCTCCAAGTTTCCCTCATCCTTTTGATCTTTTTTGGCCTCCTTGAGCTTGTTTTTAAGTTGTTTCACTTTTACATTGTTGATCATGTTTTGAGCTTGATAATGATGTGCCATGTGTTTGAGCATTTGATTATCTCCGTTTTCATTCTCTAGGAGCTTCTCTAAGTGTTCATTTACCCTATTAAGCCAATATTATTTATCTTTATGTACCTCTAGGGAAATCCTTTCTTCTAGGTCAAGGTCTTCATTAAGCAATATTTGTTTTTGTTCATCATGCAAAACTTCCTTGAGAACTCTGGTTCTTGGTATTTTCCTTTTCCCTTTCACCTATGACTCTTAAGGCTCACTTGATTTCATGATCTCCTTACCTTTGCCAATTTTCTGCATTAAATTAGTTTTTTCCTTTTCTAGGATCAACTCCTTTGCTTTGAGTTGATTGTTTTCCTGTTCAAGGAATGATATAATATACTTTTCCCTTTCCATATTTATTGCCAGCTCCTTGATTTGGTAGTCCTTGTCCCTGATAGTTTGTCTCATAATTGAAGTCTCATCTTCCTCCTCTAAATCAATAAGCTCAAATTCGTTCTTCCTGCTTTGTCAGTGAAGAAGGCTTGGCCCCTTTCTATTTGTGAGAAGAAAACACAAGCCTCTACCCTTTCTTATACACTTTAGTCACCTCTGGCTTAGGTAGAAGAATCTTCTTTATTGTTTTGGTAGATGACCCCATCTCTGTTTGTTGTTTTGGTGCACTTGGGGACTGAGATGTTGCATTTTCCTCATGCCATTTTAAAGTTGCTTCTAAAAAGGCTTCCCAAGCCATACCTCTCTCTGCCAGCTGATGAAGGACAATGGTTTTGATGAGACTGTGATGGAACAAGCTTGGGGAGTGCTCTTTTTCCTTTAATTTTATCTTTTCATACTTTTTTTCAATGCTCCTAAACATGTAATTACAAATGTTGAGTGGCTTTTGAGATGTGAAGTGCATCAAGAGGTGAATATGATAGGCATACAACCTGGAGAATCTACCTTCACAGGTAAAGAACCTCATGATAGTTTTCATTAAAGGGGCATACTTCTCAAGCAAATATCTGAAAGGCATGAGGTGAGTATGTGTATCTCTGTATGGAGTCTTTAAGAAGGGCTTGTAGTTTTCAAGATCTAGACTCATTCCCTTAAACCAATATTCTCCATTGTTTGGTAAACCAGTTGCTAGTGAGATGGAGGCCACTGAAAAGCTAAACTCAATACCAGCAATGACAACAGTCTCTCCTTTCAGTTGTGTAGCTACCCAATTTGTCAACTGCTCATAAAACATTGCTTCACTTACCCTTTTACAACATTCCAAGCATTGAACATCCTTAAAGCATTATTTGATGAAAGGATATGTGTTTATTTGGTTGCAATCTGATGATTCATATCTGAGATTCCTCCCTCCTTTGTGTTGTCTCTTTCTTTCTAGTGAAGATTCAACGTCCATGATGACACAAAGTCCTAGCAGTTGGAAGTGAAAATAGATGTGAGGTGAGAATGGAAATGAAGTGATATGTGAGAGATTTTGACAAAATGATGGGAGTGGTTTTATGAAAGATGAGATGACTTTGAAAACTGATGGAAATGAGTGAGGAAAATAGTGAAAAAGATGTGGCTTCTTGCAGGTGAGACCAAGAAGGTTTATGACGAGATTTTCTCAAAATAACTCAAGGAATGAGCTAGGGTTTTGTTTTTTTAGTGTTTAAACTTTGTTTGGAGGTGGATGAAGTGGTCAAAATGACTCATTAGACATGTGTGTAGGTGTAGAATATCAATTTACATGTTTTGGAGATGAAACGTTATGATGACCATTTCTACCCTAGCATTTCCCATGGAAATTTTTCTAAAAATCCTAGCTTGAGAAACTATTGACGTGGAATGAAATTGGGAAAGAAAATATAGAGGGAGATGATTTACTTACTTGTTCCTTAGCTTTAGAAAGAAATTTGACCAAGCTTGTAAGAAAAAATTTGGGTGAGTTTCGGGTACTATGTCCTCCGTGCAGCGCCAAAGCGCAACGCAGTTCATAGAAGCGCAACGCCACGTCCTAAGTGCAGTGCAGTGTATCTATGTGCAACGCCTCCAATTTTTTTCCATTTTCTCTTAGGGAAACAAGTTTTTTTCTTTTTTGGGCATGTGAGCTCAATAATGAGGAGTGAATGGGATATGAATGAAAAGGTTATGAGTCTTTTTGAGTTTAAATAGGGATAATTTCTTCACTTCTTTGAAAAAGAAAAGAAATCGACCCTCCTTTGTGAACTGATTTCACTTTTTGAAGACATATTTTACCTTTACTATTGCCAATGTGATTTTTCTTTCCATAGTGCTGGAGCTTCCTTCTTTTGAAACCTTTGATGTCATGAAAACATGATAAGTGTGTGAATAAATCATGATCAATTCTTCAACAGTTGCTTTGTCATGTTTGACTTATTTTTGGTTTTTTTATGGAAATGGTGGACCTTGGGGACCCTTGTGACCTAATGGATGACCTAACACCTAATGGAATGATGATGATGAATTGATCCCTTTTCATGGTGAAACCTTCATAAAATATGATAAGCAACCGACATGAGTGAAATTTGAAAGAATGACTCCATCTTTGGACTGGCCATATAATGGCAAAATTTGTTGTGTAGACCTAGTAACAGAAAAATTTGATGATGAAACCATGAGAAGAACATAGTAAAAGCCTTTTTAGATCCAGGTGACAGGCTAACAAGACTGACACTAGCGTTGGCTCCAACTGGGGATGGAAGCTCCTTGGAGGTGTCAAGAACACCGTAGATCAAGTAGAATTATTCATTGGGCAATGGAGTCAACATGCATAAAAATTGATTTAAAAAAAAAAAAAAAAAACAAAAAAAACTTGAGACTGACTAAATTTTTGACATGACAAAAGAACTAAGTAAAAAAAAATGAAAACAGCACTAACTCAAAGAACGTTAGGGTCTTCACTTCGGGCTTCAAACTCTAATGAAAGTTATCTAAAATTCTAGAAGTAAAATACACACTAGTATGTACAATGATGATAATTTTTTAGGATTTTAGACATAGTAGTGCTTGAGAAGCCTAGCGTTGGTCGCCCCTCCTGAATAATCTTTTCCATCCATCTCTTGCAACAAGAAGGAATTCTTTCCTTTGAAAGCATAAATTTTGTATGGTCCCTTCCATAAATTCTCAAACTTACCATGTTTTCCTTTGTCTTCATTTCTAGCATCCCACCGAAGGACTACATCTCCCAAATTGAAATTGTCTTCCTTGGTTTTGTGGTCATAAATATTTTTGATTTTCTCTTGTAGTTTGGATGTGTTCTGAAAAACTTCTTCTCTTGTCTGTTTTGAATGAATCATCTGATTTATTCTCCTTTGTATATCATTAGTTTCACTATCCAATTCATGTAGGATTTTCATTATTGGGATGGCAAGAGATGAAGGAAATATTGTGTCAACTCCATATACTAGCTGGAAAGGAGACATACCTATTGACTTTTTGGTGCTGACCCTGTCTGCCCACAAGGAACTGATGAGTTTTTTATGCCAATTCTTCTTGTTCACCTCCAGGACCTTCTTGAATATGCTAACCAAAGATTTGTTGGAAGATTTAGCCAGGTCATTCCCCTCTAGATGATAAGCAGTAGAATGTCCTAGCACAATATGATATTTGGCACAAAATTCCACCATTATTTTTTATTTAAAAGCAACATCATTGTATTTTATTATTTTCCTTGGGCAGCCAAATCTAGACAAGATATTAGACTCCAGAAATTGAATGATGATGGAATCAGTGGCTTGCCTGGTTGGGATAGCTTCAATCCACTTTGTAAAGTAGTCGGTGGCTGTTAATATCCATTTGTTTTGTTCTGAAGATGAAGGATGGATTTTGCCAATGAAATCAAGACCCCATTGCTGCAAAGGAGCTGAAATCAAAATTGGTTGTAGTGGTAATGGCAGAAGTTTCCTCTTTCCTTGAAAAAATTAACATCCGTGGCAGCTCATGACTATTTTGTAAGTATGAGAAAAGTGGGTGGGACAATAGAAACTAGCTCTTAAGATCTTGTTTGCTGTAGTTTTGCAAAAATGATGACCGCCACAGTCTCCCCTATGAAAATCCTTCATTATATCTTTAGCTTCATTTTCTATTAAACAATTCAGCAGTGCACCTCTAGGATCTTTCCAAAATAAAACACCATCCAGAATACAATATTTTGAAGCTTCGAGTTTCGTTGATCTAACTTTACCTTTGGGGAATTCCGGAGGATGATTCAAGTGTTGTAAGACATAGACCATGTCAGAGTACCAAGGTGAAGACATGAACATATCAAACACTTGCAAGAAAGGGTCCTTTTCTTATGATTCTTCTGATAGTTCAGCCATCAAATTAATATCCAGTGCATGTAGATTTGATTCCATCATAAGCTTGGCTAGCCCTTGCCCTTTGATGAGCTTTGTAGGTTTGCTCTCCAAGTCATATTCTAGCATTGCTGCAATCCATTTTCCTCTTTTGCCTTCTGGGTCTATTTGTACAAAAGTTTCCTTTACCGCTGCAGTAGGGACATAAGCAATAGTATGTGAATGTAGAATATAAACTCGGAAATATTTGAGGGCTTTTACCAATGTCAATGCCTGTTTCTCAATAATATTATATCTCAATGTTGCATCTCTTATAGTGTGATTGAATAATGCTATAGGCTACTCATTTTTATGATCTTTTTTCAGCATTATGACTGCTGCTAATCTGTGCTCAGAAGAAAAAGAAAAAATGATGAAATCCGAGGTATAATCTGGGCTACTCAAAATAGGAGCAGTAGATAATGCAAACTTTACTGCATGAAATGATGTCTTAGCCTCCAAAGATGTTATGAAACCAGCTCAAGAAAAGATAGAAAAGATAGATCAACGCCTTAGAATTTAGCCTCTTCGAGGGGGCAACCTCCTTTACATTACATAAATGAGCAATTCTTGGATGATTCAAATGAAAAAACCTCCTTTCTATATATAGGAGTCTAAGGAGTCACAATATAATCCAGCCGACCTAACAATAATAATATAAAGCCACAAAAATAACAATAGAGGGATTTTATGGGGCACAGGAATAACAATAAGGGGGTAATAGGGGCACAACAATATAAATAAGGGGTATAACTATAATAGTAATGGGGTAATCACTAGTATTATAGGGACCCAACATGCCCCTCTCCTTCAAAAAAGTGTTGTCCTCAACGCTTGAGTAATTATGGATTCTTCTGCATAAAATTCTCATCCTCCCATGTGGAATCTTCAGCGGATAAGTTCTTCCACTTGATAAGATACTCTGAAATTGATCGATTTCGTAGCTGTCGAGTTCTTGTTTCTGTGACTACTTCTGGTTCCAATATAATTTTTCCTTCCTCGTCAAGTTCTGGCAATATTGTTTGAATTGGGAGCTTGTCGCCTATAACCTTCTTTAAACATGAAACATGGAAAACTGGGTGCAATCGAGAAGCTGCAGGAAGCTCCAATTTGTATGCCATAGTACCAATCTTTTGCAACACCTTGTATGGACCATAATACTTTGGTGATAGTTTATTATCCTTCTTAGATTGCTTTGGGGACATTTGCTTATATGGTTGTAGCCGTAGGAATACCCAATCACCTGCATCAAAACTTCTTTCACTGCAATGTTGATCTGCCTGTTGTTTCATTCTATTTTGTGCCAACATGAGGTTATCCTTTAAGAGTTGGAGGACTTGTTGTTGATGTTCGATGTGATGTTCCATTGCCTGAACCTTAGAATTTTCTCTTAGATATGATGTGATGGATGGTGGTTGATACCCATAAAGTGCCATAAATGGGGTCATTTTTGTTGCTGTATGGAAGGAAGTGTTATACCACCATTCAGCCAGAGGCAACCATTTGACCCATTGTGTCTGTTTATCAGATACAAAGCAACGAAGATATCCTTCCAAACATTTGTTTACTATCTCAGTTTTCCCATCAGATTGAGGATGATAAGATGAGCTATGAGCTAACTGAGTACCAAGACAAGAAAATAATTTTGTCCATTTCCAGTGAAAATGGGATCTCTGTCTCTTACAATAATCTTTGGGTTTCCATGTAGCTTTTGAACTGTTTCCATAAATGCAGTAGAAACTGTACTGGCTTTAAATGGGTGTGATAATGCACAAAAGTGTGCATACTTGGTAAGTCTGTCAACTAACACCATGATGACACTCTTTCCCTCAGACTTGGGTAAACCTGTGATAAAATCCATTGAAACCTCCTCCCAATGTTGGCTTGGAATGGATAAAGGTTGTAATAGACCCGGTGTCTTAATTGTTTCAACTTTATTTTGTTGGCAAACCAAACATTCCGCCACAAACTTTTGAATATCTGATTTAAGGCCATCCCAAAAAATTCCTTCTTAACCCTGTGGTAAGTTTTTAAAAATCCTGAGTGCCCTCCAAAGGGAGAAGTGTGCAATTCCATAAGAATATTTTGTTTTAGCTGGGAATTCTTACAGAGGTATAAGTGATCTTTGTACCATAACGAATCATTTTGCCAGCTAAATTTATCAGAAGTATTGGAATCTTGTTGTAGCTTTCGAATAAGTGCCCACACTTCTTCGTCATTCTTCCATTCCTCCCTTGCTTCGTTTATCCAATCTGGTTGGATAATAGAAATGGCACACAACAATGCTTCCACATCCTCATCCTTTCTTGAGAGTGCATCTGCCACCACATTTTGCTTCCCTTTTTTGTAGATGATTTCAAAGTCATAACCCAACATCTTTGTGACCCACTTTTGTTGCTCTTCAGAGGATAATCTTTGTTCTAAAAAGTATTTAAGGCTATCATGATTCGTTTTTACCTTGAAGTGTCTTCCCATTAGGTAGGGTTGCCATTTCTTAAGTGCATGGAGTATTGCCAACATTTCCTTCTCATAAATAGCTTTGCTTAAAAACTTTCCCTTGATTGGACGACTTTCAAAAGCAATGGGTCTTTCATCTTGCATTAGAACAGCACCAATTCCATTTCCTGAAGCATCACATTCCACAATAAAGGTTTTTGTGAAGTCCGGGGTAGCTAAGACCGATGCTTGGCACATTTCCTCTTTAAGATGTTCAAAGTCCTTTGTTTCTTCCGGAGTCCATGAAAATGAATCTTTCTTCAATAATGTTGTTAGAGGTGCTGCTATTCTCCCATAATTCTTAACAAACTTGCGATAATTCCCTGTCAACCCAAGAAATCCTCGCAGATGCTTTATGGATGTGGGGATTTTCCATTCCTTAATGGCTTTAATTTTGCTAGGGTCTACCTTAACTCCTTCATGAGATACAATATGACCCAAATATTCCACCTCCTGGACTCCAAAGAAACATTTGGATCTTTTTGCATATAATTGTTTCTCCTCCAATAGTTGTAGCACCCTGTCAACATGTTCAACATGATCCTTCCAAGACTTGATGTAGATTAGTATATCATCAAAAAATACTAACACAAATTTTCTAAGGAATGGTTTGAAAATTGAATTCATCAAACCTTGAAATGTTGAAGGTGCATTGGTAAGGCCAAAAGGCATGACCAAAAATTCATAATGACCCTCATGAGTTCTAAATGCCGTTTTTGGAATGTCTTCAATCTTCATTCTGATTTGATGATATCCTGAACGAAGATCCAACTTGGTGAAGTAAATTGATCCATGCAATTCATCCAGTAATTCATCAATGACAGGAATGGGGAACTTATCTTTAATAGTGAGCTTGTTGAGCTCCCTATAATCCGGACACATGCGCCATGATCCATCCTTCTTGTGCACCAATACTACTAGAGCTGAGAAAGAACTTTGACTCGGTTGAATTATACCAGCCTCTAGCATTTCTGCAACCATACGTTCAATTTCACTTTTTTGGATATAGGGATATCTGTACGGCCTGATGTTTGGAGGAACACTTCCTGGAATCAAATGAATAGCATGATCATGGTAACGCATAGGTGGGAGACCTTTGGGAGTCTCAAATACCTTGGAATGATTGTCCAGGACTTTTTGGAGATCTGGAGCAATAGATGATTCCAATGTGGAAACATCTAGCGAACATAATTGTGCAATTACACCTCTTTGCTCCTTTTTTAGAAGCTTAGTCATGCCATTAGAGCTGATTATCTTTCCTGGTTTCCCTGAAATACCCCTTAATTCAACTTCCTTTCCTTCCACAGAAAATTTCATGAAAAGTTTTTGAAAATTAAAAGCTATTGTACCCAAGGATTGTAGCCATTGGACTCCCAGTACAACATCGGCACCTCCCATTGGAATGGAAAGCATTGGGCTAGTCAATACATATTCTCCCATGGATAGCTTGATATTATGGCACCTTCCAGAGCAATTTATTGTTCCTCCATTTGCAATCATCACTTCACACTGGTGCTGGATATAGGAAGCAATTCAATTCTTTTGCTACCCTACAATGAATAAAATTGTGGGTGCTTCCTAAATCAATCAACACTATTACCTTTTTCTTCTTGATTTGTCCTTCTATCTTGATGGTTTGAGGAGTGGTAATTCCCGCCAATGCATTACAAGATATGGTCGGATTCATTTGTTCTTCATCTAGGCTTTGTTCCTGGAATATATCCTCTTCTTTTGACCTTTCTTGCTCCTTTTCTTCTTCCTCTTCACAATCTATGTAGAATAATTTCTTCTCAGCACACTTATGACCTTTTGTGTATTTGCTATCACAATTGTAACAAAGCCCTTTTGCTCTTTTTTCTTCCAATTTTTGTGGTGTCAACCTTGTAGGTTGTGGAAGACTAGGTGTTGTGGAGAAAAGTATCCGACTCGGAATGACCCTATCCCTACTCTAAGGGCGATAGTTCCTTAGCAACAACTGAAAGTAAAGCTTTGATATTTTCCTTTATGAAAGTACAGAGAAGGAAGAAAAGATTGACCAACCGATATCCTTCGCTTTTGTCGATCTTGTCTTCTCTCTTCGTCCCTTGCTCCCAGCTCCTTGTTCCCTTGCCGGCCCAGCTACACAAAGATCCTGCACAAACAAGAGAGGGAAACTACAAGAAACATGTACTCATAACTGATGCATGGATTAGAGTGAATCAGATATACAAGTAAATACAATACATCAATGCAATACAAGTATATAGGAGAACATTCAAAGCTTTATTGATAGAAGTAAAAGGTTCTGAGAAGGTTACAACCATCAATGGCTCCAATCCAGCAGCACCTCCCCAGCAGCAAGAAATCTCCTCTTCACCTCTATAAAAGCAATCACCCAATAGCTCTAACTGTAAACCAACAGCACTTCCTTGCTTTGCACAAAATTCCAGCCTCCTTAGACCTCATAGAAGAGCTCTATATATAGGAGAGAAGAAGAGAGGATGAGTCAGCTTGAGACTGACATAAAGCTTCCTTGTGTCCTCTCCTTCTTCAGTTAAACTTCAGTTCTTGAGTCCACTTGGAGATCCTTGCTTACACATGGAGATCAAGTACCTCTTACTCATCACAGGGCGAATCCCTTGAACCAAGTGTCAGTTTGGAAGCTTCCTGGGCAGTTGACACCTTGCAGAATGACTGTGCCACTTGGCCAATCTCGCCCAGCGCAGGTAGCCTTCATTGGATTTGACTTTCAGCGCAGGTACAAGGAGGAGCAGTTGACATTCAGCGCAGATGCTCAGTGGAGCAGCTGACATGATCCAAAAATAGCCTGTTTTTGAGTGTTTTCAGGTGGAGAACTGATAGGAAGTGCTGTGGTTTGCTGACCTTGTTCCTCTAGGGGTAAGAACAACATGTTTAGGGACTTTGGATCCCTGTAATTATCGACATTTCATGCTCCATGCTGCGAGGCACAAAAATGTCTATAACAGTTGCCCCCTAAAGTATGAGGCCGTTTATCGAGTGAAATGCTTTATCCAGAGGGTCCGAAGTTCATTCAAGTGCTGAGAGGTGCCCTGTAATACAATACAATACAATACATTATTTTTCATTCTGTTTTCATGATCTAGCTGAGGCAGGCATTCCCATGCTCAGCTTCATAAATACATTTTGGTACATAGAACAGACGATCGTCTGATGGTAGACTGATAATTCTCTGCTGAAATTATCATCCTTTGAGTAGGATGATCATTTGCTGCAATGATGTACATGACAAATGTTTTTATATTTCCTGAATATGTATCGCAGCCCGGATGGATGAAACTAGATCCGGGGTCTTCAAACTCGTTCGATCTTCACTCTAAGTACAAGTCGATCCATGTGAGAATTTCGCTGAAGTCGAACATGGAAAGACATCGCTTGATTACCGGTCAATGATGAAAACCGTTAACAAGCGCGAGAGGAATCACCGATAATGATAATGACCCTCAAGGTACTGCAGTACAATTCACGTGGCGTGAATAAAGGACTTGGCGTCGAACGCCACGCAAAATCTTCTGGTCGAAGGTCATTGATGTATACCTGTCGCCGGAAGTGAGAAACTTGCCATTGAGGCATGCAAGCTTCAAAGTACTGATGGGGTTGTTCCTAGATCAACTTCTTGGATAATGAGCTGAAGTCGACAAGAAGCGATCCGTCAAAGGAGGGCCTTAATGAATCCCACATCAATGACACAGAACGGAGCTAATGATTTTAGTGGAGGTGAAAACAAACTGTGATATATGATTCAGGGTGGCGATCATGAATGGATGAAGGATAATGTATGGCAGTGGATGGGACACGGTTGACACTTTCAGAATGACCTCTCTTGAACATATAACGACACTGATGCGATGGATCGGTAGCATTACCCCAAAATGTGGATGGTTTGGCGAAGACCATGGTGATGAGACCGGTGAATGAAACAACCCAACCCGATGTGGTACGGAAGAAAAGTGTCATGTTCAAGAGCGACTTGCTACCATTAAGCTTCGATGTTCTCCCAATTTTTCCCCAGTCATTTCTGACCAGTACCTCTTTATTTTTGTCAAGCTTGAGGAGGATAACATATGCTTGTTCTATAACCTGCCCTTCGGGCAAGCCCATCGCTATGATTTAACGAGCTTAGCGATAGGGAAACTCGTTCTCGTCTAAAGACAAGTTTGTCGCTATTTAATCATTTTAACGAGTCTAACGACAAGGAAAACTCGGTCCTTTTCATTTTTAGAGAGTCTAAAAAGGTACAGAAAGTTAACTCCATAATTCCTTTTTCGTCATCTAATCCCTTAAGTCCGAAAAAGTATAAAACAATACAGAAGGGATGGGTGTTCGGTACTTTTAACGAGCCGAACAAGACAAGCGCTCGATCTTTTTGTGTAATAATCCCTCAGGTCCAAAAAGATTAAAGTCTAAAAGAGGGATAGCTCTTCCGGTCCCTTTAACGAGCTGGAAGGCCAGAACTCGGCAAACTTTTCATATTTTACGAGTCAGTGAAAAGAGCTCAAAGAAGACTCGTCTTTTGAGGAACGAGTGATAAACAGGGATAGCAACTGATTCCAGGTACAAATTGGAATTTTCCAATCACGGTACTGTCACAAGGATGGCTAGGTGAAATCACTCTTCGCAGATGTTCCTCAAAATGGGTAAACACACATATGGGGGTGAACGACCGGCCAAATGACAGTGGAGGTGATGGATGAAAACACGACCAAGGCTTTTAAGGCTGATAAATTTACGATCGCAATGGTTATTTACCGGGATAGGTTCATTTTTAATGAGCTTGAACTCTGGTGGAAACTTTTGCTCACACTTTTCTATTTTTTAACGAGCATAAATTCCGTGGTAAAACTGCTCGATTCATGGTCAAATTTGATTTTTTACTTTTACTAGCTTCTCTCTTTTCAAATGTAGTACTTCACCTTCAATTGCTGCAACAAACTTTGTTAGAAATGGACAATATTTGCATGAAAAGGAGATTATAACCCTAATATTTAACTTTAAACTGTGTAAAAAGTCATAAAAAGGTGTTTTTACCTCTCATTTACCATTTCATTTGCATTTTGCTTGTTGGAGCTCTGGAGGTGCCTCTTCTTCCTTGATTTTCACCAGCTGATTTCGGGAGATTCTGTGGACGATTTTCGGCGCCGTTTGGACCAGGTAGGAGCTAAACCTTAGCCCTTCACTTTCATGGTTTCCTTTTTCAGTTTCATGCACATTTTTCAGGGCTTCTGAGCCTCAGGGGTTTCATCAAGGCGCCCTGGCATCAGCGCAGGTTCTCCTTTCGAAACCTGCGCTGTATGTCAGATTGTCTTAAGGCAGACTGCGCCTCAGCGCAAGGGAGAGACTCTCTGCCTGCGCTGGGCCTAGAAAAACTGATCTTGTATGTAATTTTTGATGATTTTTCGCCAGTTTTTCATCAAAATTAGGAATTCACTCCTTCTCTTGTTTGCTTGCAGGGAACTTTGAACAAAATGTCCCTTACATGGCGAGAACGAGAACATGAAGCAGAAGACATGGTTGCACTCCATGACCCGGTCACGGTGAACGCGCTTCGGAACTGTGGCCTACTGAAGTTCTTCCGTATCTCTAGCATGAGAGCACAGATTTCCTTACTGCAGTACATGCTTGATGCTTGGGATCCTGTTAACCAAGTATTCCAGATTAGGGGGAAAACCATCCCCTTGACCATAGAGGACATGTACTTCTTGACTGGGTTGTCAAGGCGGGGTGCCCCCCTTTCTTTGTCAGGTACGGCTCGAGGGACTAATTCCACCAGAGACTATATCCGTCAGTATTGCCGGGAAGGTTCACAGCCGAGCAAAGACGGCAAGATCAATATCCGTGACATCACTGACAGGTCTCTTAGGTCCATTCTGTTTACCATTGGTAGGATGGCCGGTAGCGCAGCTTTACATGTTGCCAACAGATCTTATATGCAGCACGCCTTGGAGTGTCTCCAACCGAAAGTGTTTAACTGGTGTGATGCAGTACTTGTTCAGATGAAAAGTCAATTGACCAAGGTAAAGGACGGGAGGCTGAAGAACTTTGGATTTGGTTCTATTCTGACTGCCTTTGCCTTGGAGAAAATCCCATTGATGCAGCCTTAGTACATCATACTTGACTTGCCTTCTCCGACCGAGCCACGCATGCAGAGGTGGGTTGACCACATGTCCCGACATGCTGGTCAACCTCAGATTACTTTTACTGAGGCCTTCTTTAGGTGGTTCGAGCGTCAGGAGATGGTGTTTTCTGAGTATCCATATGTGGGTATGGACTACCGAGGTGATCCGGACTTGGTGCTACCGGATGGCGAGCAATGGGGCGCTATTGGTAAAATCTCTGACCATATCACTGTTTATTGTTTTTACTCATGATGTTACTGTGCAAAACTAATCAAACTCTTGGGTGCATGCAGATGTTGGTCCTGTTCGTCCAGCAGCCCGTCCACGATCGCCAGCTGCTGCCCCAGCAGCAGAGCCTGCTAGGAGAGTTGTTATTCGCGACCTTGGTGATACTGAGACACTTACAGCTGTGCAGGAGCAGGTTGAGAGCCTTACTCGTGGTCTTCCGGATGTACAGATTGACGAGTTACCTTTACAGTTGCAGCGGCACACTATTGGCGTGCCTAGACGATGGACTCGTCTCTTGCGCATGATTGCACAGACCGTGACGTACTATCATGAGCACCACTAGGCTAGGGTGCCCCCTAGCATCTTTTTGAGTTCTAGGTCATACGACCAATTTTGTTTTGATTACAGCACATCATGTACAAACTATAAACAGCTTTATATATTTTGATTTTCGGGGTTTATTCTGGTTTATTTGCGATCCACTTGCATAGCACCGATGCATCTCTTTTTATATATGTCGTAAATGTCTATCTAATACATAGTTTGCTAATGAATCTGTGAATGTGTTCAAGTTTCTGGAAATATGTTGGTATTGAATTGAATCAAACTCTCTTTCCAAAATCTTAACCCTTAGAAACATTCGATAAATAGCTGGATTGCGGACTGAATATATACCAGTGAGTTGCAGTATCACAAGCTGTTAGTCTAGCCTAACAATTAGTCGGCGTATACCATGAGCGATGGTATCAGAGAGGAGTTCAATCAACGCGCTATACTCAGCGATGTTGTTCGTTGACTGCCCAATACACACACCTCTGAAACTCACTAACTCGCCGCTTGGATTAAGAATGGCCCAGGCTGCGGAGGACAAATTCTGCGTACTACGACTCGCTCCGTCGGCATATCCTACATATGTCTCAGAAAAATTCGACATCTGCAACAAACGAGAAGGGTGGATTACTAAACCGAAACAAACACTTTAGCGAAAACAAAATACAACAAAAGCACTCAGGTTACTATTCAGGCATAGTAACGCTTGAGGTACAACCCGTTGCGGGGTTGCGCCAGTGGTATCCCGTCATAATCCATTAACTCGTAGGCTCCTTTTGCTAACACCCTTTTAACAATATAGGGACCCATCCATAAGGATTTAAATTTTCCTGCTCCTAATTTGTCGGATTCTTGGTCGTAAAGCAAAACCAAGTCACCCTCAGAGAAGATACGAGGTTTGACATTCTTGTCGAACTGCGCCTTGACTCGTTTCTTATGGGCTTCGTTCGCCAAAGCGGCGTCACGACGGTTTTCATCCAACTGGATCAATTCCAAGAAACGAGCCTCTTCTTCTGAGGTTCCAGGGAGGAGGTCAATTGCGAGTTTAAGAGACGAAATTTCGCACTGGATCGGTAAGACTGCCTCCAGGCCATACACCAATTGGAATGGTGTGAACCCAGTGGCGTTCTTTACCGAGGTTCGGTAAGCCCACAATGCTGAGTACAGGAGTAGGTGCCATCTTCTTTTGTGAACCCCGATCATCCTTTGCAACATATGCTTCAGGACCTTGTTGATTGCCTCAACTTGTCCGTTGGCTTGTGGATAATATGGGGTAGAGCTGTCGTGAGATAGCCCTAGTTTGGCAGCTAATTCAACCATCATGTGATTGCGAAAATGCGATCCATGATCTGTCACTATAGCCTGCGGAACGCCGAACCTGGCGACTACATGATTAAAAAAGAAAAGGGCAGCTGTTTCACCAGTGTTATCCAATGTAGGCATCGCCTCGGCCCATTTGGTAAAATAGTCAACAGCGACTATAATATACCCATGCCCCCCGGTCGAGGTGGGGTTACATTGCATGAAATCGATGCCCCACTTGGCGAAAGGCCCAACAGCAACTATAGGCTGCAAAGGTGCGGGCGGTCTCCTGGTTTTGCTATCAAAGATCTGACACGCATGGCAACTTCTGACAGCTATTATGCAATCTTTAAACATAGTTGGCCAGAAATATCCTGCTCGTAAGATTCTTTGTGCTGTTGCATATCCGGATTGATGCCCCCCGCACGCGCCTGAATGACAATCATTCAGGGCTTTCTCGGCCTCCTCATGGGTAAGGCACCTCCTCAGAACCGTATCGACACCACGACGGTAAAGTGTATCACCGACGATCATGTAGTCTTTAGATTGGTATCGTATACGCTTCTGTTCCGAGTGTGAGGTATTAGGCCTAAATTTTTGGGTTTGGAGATAAACAATGATGTCTCCATACCACTCATCGCTTACTGATATCAGAAACAAATTTTCATCCACTATTGACTCTTCTGATGTTTCATCGTTGGACGACGATGGGAGATCGCACAATAATTCCGCGAAAACTAGAGCTTTCTTCGATTTGGATTTTACAAAATCCAGATCAAACTCTTGAAGGATCGCTATCCATTTTGAATATTTGCCCCCAAGCAACTGTCGCGACAGTATATACGTCATGGGGTTGCAATCTGACAGAACGGTAGTTTTCCTAAAGAGGACATAATGTCGAAACCTTTGAATCGCTTGAACAGCAGCAAGCGCTAGTTTTTCAACATAGGAATATTTACTTTCTGTGTCATTTAAGTTTTTACTTAAATAATAAATAGGATGTTCAATTCCATCAACTTCTTGCACTAAGACCATCGCAATGGTCGTATCCGCTGCAGCTAGATACAGGTTAAAATCTCTTTGATAGTCCGGGGCGTACATTAATGACGCTCTTACTAGAGAATCTTTCAGAGCGTCAAAGGAAGCTTGCGCAACCTGGTCCCAGACAAAAGGCACATCCTTTTTCAAAAGACGAGTATAACCTTTGGCAATTTCTGCGTAATTTGGAATGAACCTCCTCAGAAAGTTTGCTTTCCCTTGGAGTTTCTGAATCTGAAGCAAATTTGAAGGTGGAGGCAAATTAATGATTGCCTGAACCTTACAGGGGTCGAGACGAATCCCATCCTTAGAGACTACAAAGCCAAGTAAACGACCAGAACCGACGCAAAACACACACTTGTGCGGATTGAGTCTTATCTTGTAGTGTCGGCAACGTAGAAATATTGCTCTCAAATGTCGCGGATGATCAGTCCGCTTCCGCGAATGAGCTGGAAGATCGTCGAGGTAAGGTTGAACGATGTTCTTGATGTCATGGAAGGCATAATTCATTGCCCTCTGAAACGTCGCCCCTGCGTTCTTTAAACCAAAGGGTAATTTTCGATAAGCGAATGTGCCCCACGGACAGATAAATGCAGTCTTAAACTGGTCCTGTGGGCGGATATTTATTTGATTATAGCCGGAAAATCCATCCATAAAGGAAAAGATTTCACATCCGGCGCATTCATCAATTATCTGGTCGATGAAGGGTGTAGGGTAGTTGTCCTTTGGACAAGCTTGGTTTACATCCCTATAGTCGACGCACACTCTTATCGTCCCTTGTTTTTTCATAACAGGGACAATATTCGATACCCAATCGGTTAGAGGAACCGGGTAGATGAATCCAGCATGGAGAAGTTTTTCAACTTCTGCCTTAATGGCAGCGGCTTTCTTGGGGTGCACCTGCCGAAGCCGTTGTCTTACTGGTTTGACATCAGGATACATTTTAATCTCATGTTCAACTATGCTCGAGTCAATGCCTGGCATTTCATCATATGACCATGCAAAGACATCTCTAAATTCGCGAAAGAGAGCACCATATATTTCCAGTTCTGAAGGGGAACAACTTTTGCCGACATGAATATTCTCTACAACATCTGTTTTTGTCGAGATGTTTATGGATATGGTCTCTTCAATATTGGATAGGTTTCGCTCTGAATCCACCGTATTTACAGTGTTTGTTAGGAATTCAAATACTGAAGGGTGGTATAGGTCGTGTTGAGCTTCTTCTTCACACTCTGGAAGAAGGGAACGATGGTGGTGATCATTCCATGGCGCCCCCTCAATCATCATTGATTGTAAGATTCCTTCGTCAGTCCCATGAACTTTTGACCATGGATCTAATGGGGTACCATATTCTCCAGACCTATCTACCCAAACGCTTGACGAGCGTTGATTTGGGCTCGCCTCCCATGCCTGAAACATTGATTGCTACAATATTTCTATAGGGCTAGGTGGCAAAACCATTTGATGATCCATGACGAATTTGTCTCCTGCGACCTTCGAAGAAGATACCATGTTGCATGTTGCTACAAACGGGATATCCCCCACATGGAAAGGAGGTGGCAACGCGAAAGTTCCCATCATTGTGGGATCTCTTAGCAAGCCTACTCCGATATCTTGCACTGAATGGTCGCTCCCATGGATCATGGGAATGCTTCCAGTAACTTGTGAACCATTAGGGAGGAAATTCTGTTGGTCGACGATCGTAATCCCTCCTTCAAACGGGAATGCGATCTTCCTAAAATATGTCGACACTACAGCCGCCATGGCATATATCCATGGTCTTCCCAGTAGGATGTTATAGTCAAGATTGCCATCAATGACTTCAACATCAATTTCCACTGTTTTTCCTCCTAGTTCAACCTTAAAGTTATTTAGGATACCGTACGGAGTGTACGTCCTACCGTCGAATGCTTTCAATGTCGTCGAAGATCGCGACAAGGTTGGAGATCCAAGAGTTTTCCAGCAACTCATCGACATGATACATGTCGATGCTCCCTCATCAATAATCGTTCTATGAACAGTTTTGTTGAGTGCTTTCACTTGAATAAGGAAAGCTAGTTGTGCTGGTAACTGAGGATCATATCCTCTGTGATCAAAGGATACAAGATTGGAATCTTTAGGATCCACTCCACCAATTGCTGATAACAATGCCTGCCTTTGGGATGGACAATTTTGCAGTACCTCAAGAGTCGACATAGCAGATGGCGATTGGGCCAAATCTTCCACTATGTTATAATGCTGCGCCGCTCTGGCGCGAGGATTAAATGTCGACTTGTGTACTACTCCCTTAGGTGGCTTTATTGTTAATTCATGCGTGAGGGGGGGTACAGCTTCTGCCGAAGTTGTTGTCGAACTACTGGGTTGATCTTTCCCTTTGTCGTTCGACACCGGCGGATTCCCATAATCTTTATTCCTGGTCGAGATGAAAGCATCATTTTGCTTAGAAATCGACAACATAAGCACTTGTGACGGGGAAGCATTTCCACTATCAACCATATTTTGACCTGGGGTGGGAAATGGATCAGTCAACACAGCTGAAGTTTGGGAACTTTTAAAGAACCTCTTTAACTCAGCTTTGAACGGACAGTTCTTTGTCGAATGGTCCTTTTCATCGCATATCTGACATGGATAAATTTGTTTCCCTTGCCCAGGAGGGTTTGAAGGAGTTTTTTGAGGGGATGACTCACCCTGTTTCTTCTTCTTCCCTTTGTTTTGTTTCTTCTTGCTTCCTGGTTGATTGGAGTTTTTGCCTTTATCCGTAGATACAGCATTTACCTCCAAAGCAAGAATCTCTTGATTTGCTTTTTGATTCGAAGTCTTACGGGCTTTCTTATTTGAATCCTTTGTCGACTTAGCGTTTGCAGTTCCAATCACGCCATCACCGGCTTGAGAGTCACTATTCGATCCGGGAGGAGGAGGGATTGAAAATTCCGGTCTGGGGGCGTCAGGTATCTTATCATAGAGCGTGCCCGACTGAGTATATACTAAGTCCAAATATTGAGCACGAGCAATAACCTGCTCCTCTGTTACGACGCCTCCCTTGGCCACATCTTCTGTTATAGCAGGAAGAAGCGACTTTATAAACCACTCAGCTAATAGCTGATCTGGAACATAGGTCTTTACCATTCTGCGACGACGACGCCACTCATGTATATGATCTGATATATGTGTGGCCGTTGTCTGCTTGAAATCGGTCAATATCTCTGTTCCAGTTTCGTACCTTATAGGTAATTGAAAGTGTGTTAAGAAAGTCGTGGCTAGGGAACTAAAATTGTCGAAAGAGGCTCTAGGTAATTCAATATACCATTTAGCCGCCGGACCAGTCAATGTCCTCTGGAAAAGGCGAAGCCTTATCGAATCATCATTCAAGGTATTCGACGAACACCACAGATGGAATGTCATCACATGATTCGACGGGTCTTCGCCAGGATTTCCATTGAATTTAGGAATGTCCGAAGGAAGTTTGTGAGGAATCGCTGGCCACCAATGGGCATAGGCGATTGGATCGTTCGTCAATCGATGTAAATCTGGTAATTCTAGAGTTGCCACGAATGGCAACTGCTGATTCAGGTTTGGCGAGGCGTACCCAGGATACGATGGAATCGCCTGAGCAGTAGGCCTTTGCATACCAGCATAATGCAACTGATGTTGATACGACTGATATGGCTGGTGGGCTTGGCCACTGTAAAGTGGTTGATTTAACCCGTTCTGAATATAGGGTTGCCCACTATTCGCAAAGATCTGTTGTTCAGATCCCTGGTACACCTGTTGAAACTGAGGTTGTTGGTATTGCACCATCCATGGTTGCGAAGCCATGTTTTGCTGTGCGATACTAACCGACGGACCAAGATGCGGGGTTATGGTTCCCGTTTGTGTCTGTGTCGTCCCGGCAGTTGGCGATTGTGGTCGTGTTGCAGGGTCAATGGGCTGTTGCATTACAACTTGGGGTTGACATACAACAGGCATCGATTGAACTTGCGACACGGTTACAATTGCTGGCGTCGTCGGGATACTAGACATAGGTACACACTGTTGCATGGAATATACAACTCTTGGTTGTTGGGGTAACATAGGTACCCAACTACTCGTCGTTACTTCAGTCAAACCTGAATGTTGTTGAAAACTGCCGTATGGGTATCCCCCCGAAAGGGGAAGTGAAAGGGCATATTGCCCCCCATATGGTAACAATCCGGAACTCAAGGGTATAGATTGCCTTTGAGGACTGGATGGCCCAAACTGATTTCCAAAGGGATCAATTTGTCTAGTTTCAACATAAGAATTACTGGGTATTATACCGGAAGAACAAACTGGAACAGACCAAGTTGTCGTAATAGTCCCTGGGTGGACTCCTTCTAGCTGATGAGAGCTAGTCGGGACAGCTGGTATGCCGGCAAACATCGTTGGAATGACAGCAGGAGGTTCTGCTGTCGCTGTGTCATTTGGCACAGTCCTAGATGTTGACGGTTGCTCAGACATTTTAAGTCTATCCAATAAACTGCCTAACGATTCTACAGGAACTTCCAGTGGCGATGGACAAACTTCTGATGCAAAAGAAAAAAGAGTGGCGCCTACTCCAAAATGAGTTGGAGTATTTGCTTGCTGGTCCTCTACGATTTCCTCTATTGCAATCAGACCAGGAGGAAGAGGAAGACCGTCAGGTCCGTAAAAGATTTCTGGTGCCGAAGAAGGGGTTGCTTCGACAGCGACAGTTGTTTGAGCAACAAGACTCTGTGGACCGGTTTCAGATGGAACTGGTTCAGTTATGCAAGTACTTGTCCTCAGACTAGGATCAGTACAACTGTCCCTCTGTTGCTGTTGAACTTCTTCAATAGAGGCAGGGATTCCAGAAATATTAGGAGTGACCAGAATCTCAGATGTTGTCGGAACTGTTGTTCTAACTTTAATGGGAGATTTTGACCCGGTCAAGCGAGTCCGCTTCGTCCGTACTACTTTCGGTTCCGGAGACAAAGACGGTTGACTCGCGAGTCTCCTCGAACGACGGAGTTTTAATTGACTTTCCTCCACGGTTGCAGATTACTTGATCAACTAAAATACCAAAAGGGGAATTATGTTTCCGTATTGAATGAATTTTATTAGACGCTTTTAGACACAACTTTGCTTTTTCATGTTTTAAGAGTCGAGAAAAAGCTAAAGATGACTCTAGTCGCCTTCGATGTATTAACGAGCCCGAAGTGACAAATGCTCGGTTGGACTTTTTCAGTTATAGAGTTTGAAAAAGGCCAAAAGAAACTGCTCTGGAGATCTAGGCAGAGGGTGTGCCAAACCTTTCGCGAAACCACAGAATACGTTTTACGGTACGGGTGGTCGATCTTCGTGAATGCTGTGTTCACTGCATCGCGATCAGTAGGGCGGCCGACACGGCTTCCTAAGGATAAAGGATAAATACCTATAGGGGTCTCCCAATATACGCGACGGTACGCGGGAGCACAAGTCCGTATTAGTGCTATCGTCCCTCAGGAGGAATCACCCACCTTCGTAGAGATCGACAGTCACTACGTTTAACGACGCCGGAACACGTCTCTACCTAGACCTCTATTGTGAGCGTTATGTTACAAAGCGTTTTTAGATTCATTCAATATATTTTAAGTTGATCTTGTTTAGCGGTTTGTCTTTCAGGATCACCACGAGATGTATTGGTACAGATTCCTAAATGCAGCTAAAATGATAAGCAAGCTTTACAATCTTTTTAGGTTTGAAAATCCTAACTGCTGAGGGGAGAGAAAAAACATAATCTTTCCACATAGAGCACAAAGCACAAACTAATGCACTTTCTCCTAGATCAACCACGCAAACTTATCAAAAAATGAAAATGCAAGATGCATGTATTTCTTTTCTTTTCCCTTAATGTTGATGTAGACAAAAGGAAACTGTCGTATAATTTTTGAATTCAATTTGAAGCGTAAACAAACAAGTTTTGTCTAAAATCAAAAGACGCCTTACAGGTACTTGTTTCGACACTAAAAATGTATGAATTCAAACCATAAAATGAAAAACAAACAACCTCAAACAGCCATGAACAGTAATAAAACTAGCTCTTAAGATCACGACGACACTTTTACAGTTCAAGATCTAAGAGGCCACAGCTATACTGGTTTGCTTTTCACAATGGGAAACTGTAACTGAAACAAGAAATACTGAAAGAACAATCACAGTTTCATCACACAACTGAGGTGGAATAATGTCAAGGAAAGTTGGTTTACAGCAAGTACAAATGACAAGCAATCAGCAGCAAAATAACAGTGAAAACAGGGCCAAGACTCAGTAGGAAACCTCAGCAAGACACTGGCTAACTGGTCCAGCGCAGGCTCTGGTCTGTCAAACTGACTTTCAGCGCAGTTCCCGAAGGGAGTACCTGCGCTGAAATGCAGACTGCCTTTGGACAGCCTGCACTGAGACACGAGAGTTGCGTTTACAAGGATTTCCGGGTCATAAAAAGCTCAAAAATTCACTGTTTTTGCTGAAATAAAAAGCTATAGGTCAAGTACAAGCTAAGGGATGATCAAGAGGATAAAAAGCTATCACAAAGAGCACAAGAGTCTTTTGTAGATCAGCTCTTCAAATCATGAATCTGCTCAGAAAATGAGCAAGAGTAGCAGCCCCTCTACTTCGCTTTTGATATAGTCAAAAGCTTTTCGATTTGGTACTCTTTTCTTCAAGAAATGAATAGCAAAGATACTACAAACACAAATCAAACGGATACGCTCCCCAGTGGAGTCGCCAGTTTGTTGTGGGGAAAAGTATCCGACTCGGAATGACCCTATCCCTACTCTAAGGGCGATAGTTCCTTAGCAACAACTGAAAGTAAAGCTTTGATATTTTCCTTTATGAAAGTACAGAGAAGGAAGAAAAGATTGACCAACCGATATCCTTCGCTTTTGTTGATCTTGTCTTCTCTCTTCGTCCTTTGCTCCCAGCTCCTTGTTCCCTTGCCGGCCCAGCTACACAAAGATCCTGCACAAACAAGAGAGGGAAACTACAAGAAACATGTACTCATAACTGATGCATGGATTAGAGTGAATCAGATATACAAGTAAATACAATACATCAATGCAATACAAGTATATAGGAGAACATTCAAAGCTTTATTGATAGAAGTAAAAGGTTCTGAGAAGGTTACAACCATCAATGGCTCCAATCCAGCAGCACCTCCCCAGCAGCAAGAAATCTCCTCTTCACCTCTATAAAAGCAATCACCCAATAGCTCTAACTGTAAACCAACAGCACTTCCTTGCTTTGCACAAAATTCCAGCCTCCTTAGACCTCATAGAAGAGCTCTATATATAGGAGAGAAGAAGAGAGGATGAGTCAGCTTGAGACTGACATAAAGCTGCCTTGTGTCCTCTCCTTCTTCAGTTAAACTTCAGTTCTTGAGTCCACTTGGAGATCCTTGCTTACACATGGAGATCAAGTACCTCTTACTCATCACAGGGCGAATCCCTTGAACCAAGTGTCAGTTTGGAAGCTTCCTGGGCAGTTGACACCTTGCAGAATGACTGTGCCACTTGGCCAATCTCGCCCAGCGCAGGTAGCCTTCATTGGATTTGACTTTCAGCGCAGGTACAAGGAGGAGCAGTTGACATTCAGCGCAGATGCTCAGTGGAGCAGCTGACATGATCCAAAAATAGCCTGTTTTTGAGTGTTTTCAGGTGGAGAACTGATAGGAAGTGCTGTGGTTTGCTGACCTTGTTCCTCTAGGGGTAAGAACAACATGTTTAGGGACTTTGGATCCCTGTAATTATCGACATTTCATGCTCCATGCTGCGAGGCACAAAAATGTCTATAACACTAGGGGCAACAACACTTCCGTCTTTATAGTTGTGAGTGGTATGCTTCCTAGTTGCCATAATTTTTCTTTCCATTTTTCTTGCTAACCTGAATGCCTTCTCTAATGAATCAGGTTCCCAAAGGCGAACATCATGTTGGATATTATCCTTTAAAGACCCTATGAACACATCAATCCTATGCTCCTCTGGAATATCTTTTACCCTTATGTTCAATTTTTGGAACTCCTCAATGTGCTCCATTATTGAACCCTTTTGTTTGAGACTTATCAATTGGCTAAAAAAGTGTTGCTTTTTGTGTCCTCATAATGTGCTATCAATTCTTCCGTAAAAATTACCCAAGTGATAAATTGTTTATGAGAACAAAGCCGTTGATACCATACAAACTGATTTGGTTCCAAATATACAATTGCCATACGTACCTTTTGTGCATTTTGCACATTATTAAGATTGAAGAATTGCTCCATCTGTAATATCCATGTGGCGGGATCCTTGCCATCAAACTTCCTCATATCGATTTTTGGAATATGGTGATTCTTCGATCCAACATTAGTGTCTATGGAATCATGATTAACATTTCTTTTGTTCTCATCATGAGTTTCCTTTACTACCTTTTCTCCATTAGTAAGTATTTCTTGTAGAAAATTTGTCAAATCTGTCTTCAAATCTTCCATGCCTGTCTTCAAATTTGTGTTCAAATCTATCTTCAAATTGTCCATCTTAGCTTCCATGCCATTTATCTTAGCTTCCACGCCATTTATCTTAGCATCTGTTAACTTTTGTGAGCGTGACATTTGTTGCACTTGTTCTTGTAATTTTGATATATCATGTAGCATTTCTTCCTCTTCTTCATGTGTCATGCTAGAGCTTTCAGGTTCCTTACTAGGCATTTGAATTTTCTTTCCTCGGGGCATCAGTTACCGATAATAATGCTCTACTATGCCCTTTGAATTCCTTCAAAATAAATTTTCAAACCAAGCTTAAGCAAAAATTTAAAAAAATCTACACACCTTTTTTCACTTTGTAGGAGCTCGATATTGCCTCTGATGTATCTCTGTACTTTCCAATCATTTAGTTCTAAAGTTGTGACCTGTAGTAGCTCTCTGTGTCCTCTTTCCAATGCCACCAGTCTGATCCAAATTGGATTCTCCATGAAAGAGTTATGCACAATATCCCAAGATGACCTGATTATAGACCTTTCCAAGAACGCAAAGTTGTATGTGTTCACACCTAATCTTCAACGGTTGGGTAAACAGGAACGTGAACAGTCATCAAGAAGATGAACTGATCCGTCCATTTTATGTATATAAACAATAGTTATCTAATGAAATAATATGTCAGTTATTCTTCTGCCCATTCTGGAGTTACCTTGGCCTGACATGGTATCGAAGCACAGGTCCCAGGTTCTAAAAATAGTTGTAACTCCTGCCTCTGTCATGAGCGCTGCTCTCTCCTGAGCGTTGCTCTGCCATGAGTGTCATTAATTCTCTGCACATCAGTTAAAACAAAAAAATTGTCCTGCGATTCACTGCCTCTCCACACCAGATGCACTGGCTTTGCAACAGATCATTGAGAACGTTGTAGATCCTTCCGTTGAGGAGATTCCAAACCGACGCCGACTTGCAGCTCGTTGTTCTCAGAGAGTCTGTTGGGCGCTCCTCCGGTGACCTTTGCAACTCTGAGCAAGGCAAGCTCAGCCTTGAGCTCCTTGAGCTGGCTTAACAACTCTGATCTGCTCTTGTTGCCGAGTTCATGAACCTTAACCCTGTTGCCATTTCGATTCAAATCTTTTTACAAGTCCGCTCTGCGCCTCGGCTCCTCTCTCTATGGTTAAACCGCAGTAACACCCTCACCAACATGCAACAACAGCCTTGCATGTGATGACCTGACCCTGTGTCGACATCGCCGAGGGTGTCGCCAGATGCTCCCTGGATTGCCATTGCATCGAATGATTTGAGGGAACGGACCGAGGTTGCTGAATTCGTATCCGACCAGCTCTCTGCCATCAATCTGCCTGCTATTTCTCATCGAAAAGGTCTTATTTTCATGCTTAATTCTGTCCGTCAGAACCATACCTGCCTCTTCTGTATATGACCGAATTCTATAAGCTCCGGGAAGGGAAGGGATTCGAACATTGGTGGGCCCATAACCATTCGAACACTGGTATCTGTTGAAGCAACTTTTGGACGCATTTAGTCAATACATTATCTTCAGTTTGGAGATCTTTGAAACCATTTTTTTTTGCACATGCACTCTTGGCGTTGTTGGAGCCGACTTGTCGCGGAAACTTGATACCATCTTTGGAGCAGTATTAAGAGAGCACGTTGGAGCAGTTTTTGAATCATTGTTTGGTATTGTTTTAGTGCCTAATGTAACGAATCTATGGCTATTTTTTTTTATAAGCTTCAGTGGTGGTAGTTGCCTGATTTGATGCGATCCCCAGCCAGAGACTCAAGAGACTCAATGTGTTGTAACAGTGAAGACTGTGAAGATTAAAACGCGCAGTATCATTCAAAAGTTTTATATATTGCGCTGCTTTCATAATAGTTTTGCATTGATATATATTGAAGTAATATATCCCTTATGCGTTTTGCATTGATATATATATTGAAGTAATATATCCCCTGCGCATTTTTTTTCACTTGCATAATATATTGATATATTGAAGTGATATATTAATAGAATGAAGTGATATATTGAAGTGATCCATTGCGCATTTTTCAAAACATAGTAATATTGCAGTGATATAAGAAATGTTGATGCTTCTATCAAACGTTAGAAGAAAATAAAGTGCATAAGGCTGTGGCATAAGGATTTTTTCAGCAGAAGTTTTTTTATCAACAAAAGTTTTTTTTTAGCAGAGACATTCTTTTACAGAATGCATTCAATCATTTCTATGGTAGGAATAGTTCTCACTGGCAAGGAGAACTATCCTGAATGGTCCCGGATGGTAAAACACACCCTCATCTACAATGAGTTGTGGAAGGGAGTGTGTGTCGGAGAAGAAGACAAAGACCCTGTGCAGCCTACATCAGATAAAGAACTTGTCATTTGGGAAAACAAGAACAGCAAAGCCTATGCATTGATCGCAGCATCTGTAAATGAAGAAGTAAGTCGTCATATTTCATCCTATTCCACTGCCTTTGAAGCTTTACAAAAGCTGAAAGAACTCTATGATTCACATTTTGCACTTGAAGTTGTTTAGCTCATGATTAAACTCTTCACTCTTGAACTGAAAAATAATGATCCTCTTACTCTTGCATCTGAAATAAAGTCTATAATGCATGATATTAAATCCACTAAGGCTGAGCTGGATATCTCTCTTATTGCCTTTCTCAAAGCACTCTATCCTACCTACTCCAATTATCTTAAGTCATTACAAGAAAATGGAAATCTTAAAGATATAACCTTTGACTCTCTTGTGAAAAAGTTTGTTGAAAGAGAGAAAGCCTTTGGAAAGAAGACAGTCCCTGAATCTTCTGAAGAGACTGTTTGCCTTGCTCATAAAGAAAAGCATCCTGCTCAAGATTCTACAAGAGGAAGAGGTGGACGAAGAGGAAGAGGAAGATACTTCAGAGGCAGGGGGGGTAGACATTCTCAAGGAGAAAAGGCAGATCTGCATTGCATTCGCTGCAAACGAAATGGATCACATGATGCTTATACATGCAAGCTACCATGGGACAAAATTGAGCAGAGAAGAAATCAGCAGAAAGGTAAAACTGATGACAAAGACAAAGATAAAGCACCTGAATCCGCTCACTATATTGAGGCACAATGTAACATTGGAGTAAATGAAGATTTGTTTAATGCTTCACTTGCTTCTTCGAAAAATGATTGGTTTCTTGATTCAGGAGCAACCTGTCATATGACTCATAGGAAAGATTTTTTTGAAGATTTCACTGACAATGTTGATGGAGCAATATACTTTGCAGATCAGTCAAAAATCAAGTCATCATGGCTTGGCACAATTAGGCTTAAACTGCCTAGTCTTCCAGACTTTCTTCTGGATCATGTTGTATATCTCCCACAGCTCAAGAGAAACTTTTTGTCCTTGGTCCACATCCGCCAGCAAGGTCACTCCATTCATATGTTTGATGGAAAGCTTGAGGTAAGAAAGGCATCTGACCACTCACTGGTCATGAGGGGAATAGAAGAAGAAAGACTTCTTAAACTGCAAGGAACCTCTGCTCATGCACAACATTTCTCATATATTTCTCATCATGAAGAAGGTACACTTCCATCAAGTTTATTATGGCATGCTAGATTTGGACATTTAAACTATGACAGTCTTCGCTTATTAAAGAAAAATGGTGTTGCTGGTTTGCCTACAATTCCTAGAAAACATAAGCAATGTGATGCTTGCATTCTAGGAAAGCATAGCAAATAGTCTTTTCATGATTCACATTCAAGAGCACATAGGAAGCTTGAACTCATTCATTCAGATTTATGTGGTCCAATTCCTGTTCCTTCTGCAAATGGAAATAAATATATCATGACATTTATTGATGATTACACCAGAATGTGTTGGGTTTATTTATTGAAGAACAAATCTGATGCTTTTCAAACATTCAAGAATTTTCATAAGTGGATTGAAAATGATGCACAATCTCATATTGGGTCTATTCGCACTAATAATGGAAAAGAATACACATCAAATGAATTTGAAAACTATCTTCGCCAACATGGGATCAAACATCAAAAAACTGTACCTTATAATCCCCAACAGAATGGTGTAGCAGAAATAATGAATAGAACAATCTTAAATATGGTACGATACATGCTTTTCTTCAAAAATGTAAAGATAATGTTTTGGGCTGATGCTGTTCTATGTGCTGCATATATAAAGAATAGATGTCCATCTAGTGCTATAAGAAACAAGACTCCTTATGAATTGTGGTATGGACATGTTCCTTCGGTAAAACATCTCAGGATTTTTGGTTCCACCTGTTATGCTTTAATACCAAAGGTACATAGAAACAAACTTGGTGCTAGAATTCGTAAGTGTATCTTCCTGGGGTATTCAAACACCTCTAAAGCATACCGTCTCTATGATGAAGTAAATAAAAAGTTTGTTGTATCTAGAGATGTCATTTTTCTTGAATCATCCAAATCTGACAGTGTTGTTGAGCGGCAACTTGATCGCTTGGATAGATTCACAAAAACAAAATCATTTCAAGAGTTTGATAATCAGATTCCACATCTTGAAGGGGGGATTCCTATACTAGATCAACATGTGGAATCTTCTTCTGAAGAACAATCTCCCTTGCATGAAACTCCAACACCGAATGATCCTTTAAGTGATGTAATTGATAGAATTGGGAGACTCAATCTTGATTCAATCCCAATTCAATCAATAGAGCAACCTGGACCATCTCAGAAAGGTCCCCCAAAGTGGCTGACAAAGACACTTGAAAGTGTTCATCCTGATGAAATTGGAAAAACAGGAACCAGAAATACAAATCGACAAGATGGAGGTGATGTAGATAACTCTAATTCACCTGTTGATATGGATGTTACCTATGATTGTGAATTGAACTTGTCTACATATTTTGAACCAACTTCCTTCAAAGAAGCTGCTTCTCATGATGAATGGAAAGAAGCGATGCAGAAGGAGTATGATGCCCTCATAAAGAATGGCACTTGGAAGCTGGTTGATCCTCCATTTGGAACCAAACCAATTGGCTGCAAGTGGGTCTACAAGAACAAGTACAAAGCTGACGGCTCACTTGACAAGCACAAAGCTAGGCTTGTGGCAAAAGGTTTTGCATAGAAGGAAGGGGTCGATTATGAGGAAACTTTTGCCCCCACAGCAAAATGGGCCACCATCCGGACACTCTTTGCACTAGCTGCTCAGAACTGTTGGAAAGTCCATCAAAAGGATGTAAAAACTGCATCCTTGAATGGAGATCTAAAAGAAAATGTTTTTATGTCCCAGCCTGAAGGATTTGCTGTGAAAGGACATGAACATAAAGTATGCAAACTTGTGAAGTCCTTGTATGGCCTCAAACAAGCACCACGAGCCTGGTATGAAAAACTAACTGAGCATCTTCTGAAACTCAACTTCAAACATTTTGATCTTGATGATGCAACTTTATTTGTCAAGAAAGTTGGAAAAACAGTTGTATTTCTTGTGGTATATGTAGATGATCTTTTAATGACAGGGAACAATGAAAGCTATATTGCATCCATAAAGAAAGAATTAGGAAAAAGTTTTGAAATGACTGATTTGGGCTATGTTCATTACTATCTTGGCATTGAAGTAACCCAACATCCAAAATCCATATTTCTTTCTCAAAAGAAATGCATTAGAGATTTGTTAAACAAATTTGGCATGACAGAGTGCAATCCTCTTTCTACTCCAATGGAACAAAACTTGAAGCTCACATCTATTGAAGAAAAGGAATTTGAGGATGCAACAAAGTATAGACAGCTTGTAGGAAGTCTCATCTACCTCACTACTACCAGACCAGACATTTCATTTGCTGTTGGAATCCTCTCCAGGTTTATGCAAAAGCCTTGTGAGGGACATTAGTCTGCTGCAAAAAGAGTTCTAAGGTACTTGAAGGGAACTCAAGACCTTGGAATCAAGTATACACAGGTGGACGACTTCAGCTTGATTGGATACTCTGATTCAGACTTCGATGGAGACAAAGAAACTGGGGTATCTACTTCAGGATATGCTATGAGTCTTGGATCAAGAGCTGTCTGCTGGAGATCACGCAAACAATCAGTTCCAGCAGATTCCACAACAGAAGCAGAATATGTGGCAACAGCTGAAGCAACGAAAGAAATTGTGTGGCTCAAGAAAATTCCTGAAGATTTGCAGGTAAAACAAGTACAATCAACTCCACTCATGATTGATAACACCTCTACAATAAAGTTGGCCAAGAACCCAAAGTTCCATGATCGTACTAAGCACATCAATACTAAATATCATCTGATCCGACATCATGTTGATGCCAAAACAATCCATCTCCATCATTGTTCCACAAATGAGCAAATTGCAGACATCTTCACCAAAGCGCTTGGAAGAGAAAAGCTTGAAAGATTCAGAATGATGCTTGGACTCACCAACATCCCTTCATATTAAGGGGGGGAATGTTCACACCTAATCTTCAATGGTTGGGTAAATAGGAACGTGAACAGTCATCAAGAAAATGAACTGATCCGTCCATTTTATGTATATAAACAATAGTTATCTAATGAAATAATATGTCAGTTATTCTTCTGCCCATTCTGGAGTTACCCTCGCCTGACAGTATGAAGTGCCACGTGTACAATTTTCGATATTTAGTTCTGAAAATGATATACAAGAAACTACAGTCCATCCTCTTTCTGTACCTTCTTACAAAATTTCAATCTGATTCCCAGAGAGAAAGTTATGACAATTTTCCCCAGGTCATCTGTTTTGAATGTAATTCGGGAGTCTGCAAAAAGACCAACTTCCTCAGATCATATCTATGAAAATATCATGCCAAAAGCTCTAAAATTCGGACCCAAGGTTCAGCGTGATTTCTTCTCAAATGGGTTTCTTTTACGACTTCTGAAACATTACAGAAAAAAATTTATAGTGAAAATGCCACGATGACCTGTTTGGAGCAGCGAAACCCTAGAATCCAAAGCTCTGATACCAAATGTTATGAAACCAGCTCAAGAAAATATAGAAAAGATAGATCAACGCCTTAGAATTCAGCCTCTTCGAGGGGGCAACCTCCTTTACATTACATAAATGAGCAATTCTTGGATGATTCAAATTAAAAAACCTCCTTTCTATAAATAGCTAAGGAGTCACAATATAATCCAGCCGACCTAACAATAATAATATAAAGCCACAAAAATAACAATAGAGGGATTCTATGGGGCACAGAAATAACAATATGGGGGTAATAGGGGCACAACAATATAAATAAGGGGTATAACTATAATAGTAATGGGGTAATCACTAGTATTATAGGGACCCAACAAAAGACCACTTTACTTCACTGTCCTTCTTCAACATATTTGTCACTTCTTTCAAGTGCTCAGCTAGATTAGGAATAAATCTCCTCAAAAAATTAAATTTCCCATTGAACGACTGAATCTCTTTCTTGTTCCTAGGGAAGTCTAATTGCTGAATAGCCTCCACTCTGGCAGGATCAATGCAGATGCCATCTTTAGAGATGATGTGTCCTAGTAGCTTACCTTCTTCCATGGTGAACAAGCTCTTCTTTGGGTTAAGTGAGATGCCAAATTTTCTGCATTTCTGAAAAACAATCCTTAAGTGATGCAAGTGATCTTCATCAGATTTTGAAAATATTGTTAGATCATCAAGATAGATAACTAAAAATATATCTTTTTCATTTGCAAATGCTATGTCCATAGCCCGTTGAAAGGTAGCTCCTGCATTCTTCAGCCCAAAAGGCATCTTGGCATACATGAATGTACCCCATGGCATTGTGAAGGTTGTCTTGAGCTGATCGTCTTTGTGTACCAGAATTTGATTGTACCCAGAGTATCCATCAAGCAGTGACATCCTAGAGGACCCAACCACCTTCTGAAGTATGTGATCCATCTTAGGTAGAGGATAGTTGTCTTTCACGGACACCTTATTGAGATTTTTGAAATCAATACATAGATGAATTTCCCCGGTCTTTTTCCTCACAGGTACTAGATTAGACATCCATTCAGAAAACCGAATAGGAACAATTATTTCAGACTTATAAAGTCTATTTACCTCTTTTCGATTGATGGAAGCAATTTGGTATTGATGCTTCTCAATTTTTGGTGAAATGGCTTCTGATCTCGCTTTATAGGAATGACGTGATGAATGATACTCTTATCATAAAATTTCAGATCAGAGTAATCCCAAGCAAATGCATCAACAAATTCCTTCATTATATACATGTATGTACTTACCCTTTGTTTCAGGAGATAGATACTTTGATAGTTTGACCAATTTAGGATTTTCAGTTGTGCCAATGTTGACATCTTCTACTCCCTTTTCAGTAGGAACCATGGTGGGCTTCTTGGCGATATCATCTCTGTCAAATAACTCTTCCAAAGGCACCAAGCCTCTTGGAATGTTTTTTTCCTTGGGCTGTAATACTTCAGTGTCAGCTGAATGGATGTAGGAATCATCAAAATGGTATGCATCATCAATGTGAGAATTTTGAAATTCTCCTTCCAACTGCAGAAAATTGTTTATTTGCTTATCATCATCAAACACTTGCCAAAGCCTCATGTTATCTGGGATAGCTAGGAGATGCTTAACATGGATAGAGTACTTATGATTAGGATGTATAGGAATCTTGACCAGACTGGATGCAGTGGCGAGTGAATCAGTTATGACATTCTGAGTTCTAGGAATCAGAGATAATGTATATTCTGAAAAAGTTTTGAGAATATCAAGTACAACATTGTGATAAGCTCTCATTCTTGGGTGTTTGGCATGGTATTCCCCTTTTACTATCTTGATCACTAATTTGGAGTCTCCATAAACAAAAATCTTTTTTGCTCTAGACTTTTCAGAATTTTGAGGCCAGCAATCAATGCCTCATACTCTGCCTCATTGTTTGAACATTCAAAAACCAGCTTGTAAGAGTTCATTCTCATATTCTGAGGGATTTTGTTTGATTGATGTAATGGTCCATGTATCCAAACACCAATTCCTTCTACTTGTCTTCCTAATGCACCATCAAACTCCATGGTCCAAAGACCATTTTCTTCGTCTGGAAAAAGAATTTCTGAAGACTGAATTTCTTGATTTTTAGGATTTTGAATGGCTAGCTCAGAACTTTCTATTTTCTACACTATTCTTTGAATCTCCTCAATAGGATTTGCAGGCTGTCTACATTCCTCACCAACCTCTTTACTTTCTGCTGTGATAGTTTCATGTATGTTGCCCATTAGGTTGGGAACTTCTAAAATTTCTACTAACTGACTTTCATCATCAATAGAATCCATATCACTAAACAGAATGAAAGAGTCAAGATCAGTATGAACAACATGTATAGGATGATTGACTGGCTTTTATTTACTATTGATCATAAATTTCATATTATTTTCTCTATAAAGTTTCTGGAGTTGTGCAAAAACAGGGATAGTGGCGTATGAAAAATCAAGCTGCAGAGTGCCCTTTAATTTTTCTCCCCAAGATCTTGAAAGAAACATGCCAAACCTAGGAGGAATATCAGCCACTACAACATCCATAAGTACATTTTTGGCTAGGATTTGGTCTAAGGACACTACCAAGTCTTTAATGATGAAAAGAAATTTCACTCTTCCAGAATCAAAAGAATAAATATCATGGTAAGGTCGGGTGATGCTCAGTCCTAGTTTATCCATGATGGCTTTAGGCAACAAATTATGAGAGGCGCGAGAACCTAGAATAGCATTATGAGGGATAAAGTCACGAAGTTTAAGACTCAGATAAAAATGAGTAATTTCACGATATTCAAAAGCTCCTTCTAAGGATGGACCAAAAATTATGGCTGGCTCATCATCAACTACATTGACTGTATCAAACATCTGATCAACCCTAAGCATTTTTGCAATCTGAAATTCGTATTTGTCATTCCTTACCAATTCAGTGAGGGGAATAACTATATTCAATTTAGAAATTTCATTTTCCAAACTAAAAATATTAGATTGCTTTTCTACCTCTTTTGAAGCGATGTCCTTCCTTTCTGTTTGGCCTTTAGCTTGAGTTTCCTTCTTTTGGCTTTCAATTTGCAATTTTTTGTCCTTCCTTACATTGCTAGAGGAGGCTTCATGAGTTCTATCCTGATTCTGTGTGACAATACCTTTGTCTTTATTCTGGCCTGTAGGAGTGGTTTCTTTGCTTGGTGCATCCATTTGCAAATTTTTTCTTTTCTGAGTTAGAGTAACAGGCACATTTCTGTTACTTAAACTGTACTGCTTTTGGATATGACTGAGGGCATTCTGATACCCTCTTTGGTACTCTACAGTCCTATCAACCCATATATCTTCGCTTGCAAGCACAAACTGCTGATCATTTGGTATAAAAGAGTCTTCAGTAAACTGATCTTCCTCTGTTAGGAAAGTAGGCAGTTCATCTTCTTGAAAGAAGTGATTTGCTTCTACAATTTCTTCTTCATCTTCTTCCTGACCTTCAGTGTAATTTTTCTGAAATGGAGCTTTTACTTGACTTTGAGGATCTTGATTTCGCTGCTCTTTCTGTCGATTTCTGAACTGTTGTTGCTGTTGTCCGTGAAAGTTAGGATTCCTCATTGATGGTTTAGCTTGTTGATCAGTTATGGATATTTTATCCATCATCCTCTCCACAGTTTTTATCAGACTGTCAAGCTTTGATTCAGAAGATGATGCAGGTTCTTCTGTGAAAACAACTCCGCCCTCTCTGGCTTTGATTTTGACTTCTTAATGAGAAAATTGGCTTCAACACTGATTTCATTTTGTTGTATCTCTTCAAGAGTAGTTAGGTCTCTTTCTCTGAGCTGGTAGGCCATATCTTAATCGAAAGCATAACGATAATGAAGAAGAGCCAAACTAGGAGGAGGTTTCATATCATCATGTATAGAATTGTACATTGTTTTAAATCTTGATGTGAATTCTTGAACTATTTCATTGGGGTTCCTTTTCATTGAATTATATTCAACCAATATCTGTAATGGATTTTTCTTCTCTTTCCAATGAGCTAGAAATAATTCAATCAGTCTTTGAGAACTATTAATGGAATTTGCAACTAGACTTCGAAACCATTTCTTAACATCTCTTGATAAACTCTGAGCGATAATCCTGATTTTGGTATTCTTCTCATCAATTTCTTCTAAATCAATGAAGTCTATTAACTTGTCAACATGTTGCTGAGCTGTAATTTCTTCACTTCCATAAAACAAAGGAAGTCTTTGACCATAGTTCTGAGGCAAAGTAGTAAGTTGAGTAGGTAGTAAGAGAGGCGCAAATCTTGCAATGACTGCTAGATAAAGTGAAGGTGTTACAATGGACTATGTAAGTACGGGTGGTGATGTTGATGAGGATGATGGAACTACTAAAATGGGTTGTAGAGGCAAGGATGGAATGAACGGGGGAGGTAGGAAAGATGATGAAACTAAAGCTTTAGGAGATGTGGTAGATGAGCTTGGAGGTGAAAAATAGGATGAAGTTGTGGCTAGGTATTCAAATTGGTATTGAAAAAAAGCTTTTTCGGTTGTGATCTGGAGTTGGTCAACAAGGCTTTGAAGCTTATCAAAGTTTAACCATAGTTCATGATCAGTCTTAGCAGACAAATATTCTGAAGAAAAAGAGTGAGTTTCAACCTTTAAAGGTTCTAGTGTTGTATCAGAGATGCAGGAGTCAAACTTGGACCTTGTAAGTGATAATTCTATCTCCTCTTCAAATGGAATTTGATTAAAGGCAAATAGGATTTTAGGCAGAGAAGTTGTTCTTTTAATTTTACTAACTGCACTTTTAGTGATAGGTAGCCTAAGTTTTTTGAGCAGTCTTTCAAGATCTTCAACAATGAAGGGTGGTTTTGGTTCAGGATTTGACCTGGTATGCCTTTTAGAAGCCAAAATTTATACACCCTAAACTGATGAGATTTATCAATTCAGCCTATCTTCGGATACTGGAAACTGAGAGGTACAGGACCAATTCTTTGAAAAATCTTATATTTTTCCTAGGAATAATTTAATAGTTGTTTCCCCGGCAGTGGCGCCAAAAATGTTAGTCCTTACAATCTCCTAGGCTGAAAAGGAAATCGACAAGGGTAACCTCAAACAACTTCAGCTCAGTGGCTAGCCCTACTGAGCATGAGAGGGATCTATCTAAGTCTCTTATCAGTGATATGATTTTAAAGCAAATGAATTTTAGGCTAGATATGTGTATCTGTTTGTGAAAATTTGTTTTTTAAGGATTTGCTGAACTTAGCGTTTGGAGCCACAAGTAGGTCTGGGCTGTGGGAATATAGGAGCAAACATAAGAAGGAGCTAGATGTTAGAAGCCATGGTGTTATTTGAGTATTTTTCAGTGTAGTATAGAGGATATTTTCTGGAAGAAACTAATGAGCATAAATAAACATGATTTCATTATCTAAGGAAGACAAAACACATGACTATGAAAACCAAATAATAGAGCTTGAAAAATAAGAATTTTGAGTATTTTATCACAAGGAATTCATAGAAACAAGAGATATAATGCAGATAAAGATGTTTAGACCATGAGAAAACAAAAACAATGAAGTACAAGCACCATGAACTCACTGGGCTAGAGTTCCTTGAAAATAGCTGCAACCTGTATCTATATTAGCTGAAAGATGATTACAATGCAAGCCTCCTTTACAAAAAGTTCAACCTTCTTCTCCTGAGGTGAAATAGTACTTATAGACTCTCCTAGACCACTTTCCCACCTTCAAGAGTCGAATTCCTTGGTGGAGGAACTGACTCCAAGATTCTCTCAACCAACAGGTGAGAGTGAGAAGGTGCAACTCAAACACCTCATGAAGAGTTTGTTTAGGAGTTTGCTTCTTTTATGAGGCCTAATAAACATCAAAAACAACCTATGATATACATTTATTCATGCCTACATCACCTACCCTCATAACTTGTGCCATTACATAGAGAATCTTGACTTTGACCAAGTAAGACTAGAAACTAGAAATTTTACACAGTGAAATTTTGCAAATAAAAACACAGAAAGTGCAGAAGTGTAGCGCCAAAATTTAGCTTACTTTTAGGTGACTTCCAGTGGTCAAAATACAAATCTGAGAGAACGGTCAACTAGCCCTTCAAGTATAGTTTCCATAACAGTTTGAATTTCTGAATTTGGATGATGAGAGGAGCTTCAAATATCCCTTCTCCCAAGGTCGCTCCAGAAGAGGAGCGCCTATCAAAAAATGGTCCAGAATGCTAGTATTTTGCCACTTTTTTGCATTTTTCTCTAGAACTAAGCCACCTCTGCAAAATCTGGGAAAATGGGCTTTTATAGGATGTTAAGACCTTCCAAAAATGTAGAACTTTCCTCAAATGGAGGCCTGAGGAAAAAGCACAGCACCAAGGCGTTGCGCTTCTGGAAAGGATAAATTTCTGAATTGAGACCAAAAGTTGCCAAAAAAATCAAAATGCTCAGAATTAGTTCAACATTGGAGGGAAGGTGTGAAAATGAGTTTGTTATAGCTTCATGGATTCTTCAGCAAGTATCTCCAAGTTTCCCTCATCCTTTTGATCTTTTTTGGCCTCCTTGAGCTTGTTTTTAAGTTATTTCACTTTGACATTGGTGATCTTGTTTTGAGCTTGCTAATGATGCGCAATGTGTTCATTTACCCTGTTAAGTCAATATTCTTTATCTTGATGTACCTCTAGGGCAATCCTTTCTTCTAGGTCAAGGTCTTCATTAAGCAATATTTGTTTTTGTTCCTCTTGCAAAGCTTCCTTGAGACCTCTGGTTCTTGGTATTTTCCTTTTCCCTTTCACCTATGATGCTTCAGGCTCACTTGATGTCATGATCTCCTTACCTTTGCCAATTTGCTGCATTAACTTAGTTTTTTCCTTTTCTAGGATCAACTCTTTTGCTTTGAGTTGACTATTTTCCTGTTCAAGGAATGATATAATATACTTTTCCCTTTCCAAATTTATTGCCAACTCCTTGATTTGGTAGTCCTTTTCCCTGATAGTCTATCTCATAATTGAAGTCTCGTATTCCTCCTCTAAATCAATAAGCTCAAATTCATGATCAACGGTTTCCTTATCCTTTGCTGTCGATTCCTACTTTGTCGATGAAGAGGGTTTGGCCCCCTCTCTTCGTGAGAAGAGAACACAATCCTCTGCCCTTTCTTATACACTTTGGTCACCTCTGGCTTAGGTAGTTGAATCTTCTCTGTTGTTTTGCTAGATAACCCCATCTCTTTTTGTTGTTTTGGTAGATAACTCGGGACTGAGATGTTGCATTTTCCTCATGCCATTTTAAAGCTACTTCTAAAAAGGCTTCCCAAGCCATACCTCTCTGCCAGCCGATGAAGGACAATGGTTTCAATGAGACTATGATGAAACAAGCTTGGGGAGTGCTCTTTGTCCTTTTATTATATGTTTTCAGACTTTTTTGCAATGCTCTGAATAGGTAATTACACACGTTGAGTGGATTTTGAGATGTGAAGTGCTTCAAGAGGTGAATATGATAGGCATAAAACCTGGAGAATCTACCTTCACAAGTAAAAAACCTCATGATAGTTTTCATTAAAGGGGAATACTTCTCAAGGAAATATCTGAAAGGCATGAGGTGAGTATGTGTATCTCTATATGGAGTCTTTAAGAAGGGCTTGTAGTTTTTAAGATCTAGACTCATTCCCTTAAACCAATATTCTCCATTGTCTGGTAAACCCAGTTGCTAGTGAGATGGATGCCACTAAAAAACTAAACTCAATACCAGCAATGAAAACAGTCTCTCCTTTTAGTTGTGTAGCTACCCAATCTGTCAGATGCTCATAAAACCCTACTTCACTTACCCTTTTACAAAATTCCAAGCAGTGAACATCCTCAAAGCATTGTTTGATGAAAGGATAGGAGTTGACTTGGTTGCAATCTGAGAATACTCCCTCCTTTGTGTTGTCTCTTTCTTTCTGGTGAAGATTCAACCTCCATGATGACACAAAGTCCTAGCATTAGAAAGTGAAAATAGATGTGAGGTGAGAATGGAAATGAAGTGATATGTGAGAGATTTTGACAAAATTAAGGGAGGGTTTTTATGAAAGATGAGATGACTTTGAAAACTGATGGAAATGAATGAAGAAAATAGTGAAAGAGATGTGGATGTTTGCAGGTGAGACCAAGAAGGTTTATGATGAGATTTGCCCAAAATAACTCTAGGAATGAGCTAGGGTTTTTTTTCTAGTGTTTAAACTTTGTTTGGAGGTGGATGAAGTGGTCAAAATGACTCATCAGACATGTGTGCAAGTGTAGAATATCAATTTACATGTTTTGGAGATGAAAGTTATGATGACCATTTCTACCCTAGCATTTCCCATGGAAATTTGACTACAAACCCTAGCTTGAGAAATTATTGACATGGAATGAAATTGGGAAAGAAAATATAGAGGGAGATGATTTACTTACTTGTTCCTTAGCTTTAGAAAGAAATTTGACTAAGCTTGTAAGCAAAAATTTGGGTGAGTTTTGGGTACTCTGTCCTGCGCGCAACGTAGTTCTCCTACATGTAGCGCAGTTCACAGAAGCACATCGCCTGCCTCCTAAGCGCAACCAGTGTATCTACGCGCAGTGCCTCCAATTTTTTGCCATTTTCTCCTAGGGAAACAAGTTTTTTCTTTTTTTGGCGAGTGAGCTCGATAATGAGGAGTGAATGGGATATGAATGAAAAGGTTATGAGTCTTTTTGAGTTTAAATAGGGACAATTTCTTCACTTTTTTGTAAAAATAAAAGAACCCAACCCTCCTTTGTGAACTAATTTCACTTTTTGAAGACAAATTTTACCTTTACTATTGCCAATGTGCTTTTTCTTTCCTGAGTATCGGAGCTTCCTTCTTCTGAAACCTTTGATGTCATGAAAACATGATAAGTGTGTGAATAAATCATGATCAATTCTTCAACAATTGCTTTGTCATGTTTGACTTATTTTTGGTTTTTTATGGAAATGGTGGACCTTGGGGACCCTTGTGACCTAATCGATGACCTAAGACCTAATTGAATGATGATGATGACTTGACCCATTTTCATGGTGAAACCTTCATAAAATATGATAAGAAACCAACATGAGTGAAATTTGAAACAATGACTCCATCTTTAGACTGACCATACAATGATCAAATTTGTTGTGTAGACCCAGTAACAGAAAAATTTGATGATGAAATCCTGAGGGGAACATGGTAAAATCTTTTTTTGATCCAGGTGACAGGCTAACAAGACTGACACTAAAAACTACTACAAAGGTTTCCTTTATTGCTGTAAAGGTTTCCCTTGTTGCAATAAAGTTTGTTGCACAATTCCTTGAGGGATTCCCCATTGGTACTGATAATTTACCATTGGGAGTTGACCATATGCACTCGGAATAGGATTTTGACCAGGTTACACATGAGGATGAGCTTGCGGAATATAAGGTGGATTTTGCAGTGCTTGTGAACCATATGGAACATAATACTGTTAGAGGGTTATCTGGGTCATGTAAGGCTATTGATACTGGATATTACCTGCCCCAGATGGACTAACGAGATTTGGAATACCACTGGGATTAGGTTGATTTACTCCAACCATGTAAGGTTGTGATCCACTTACATGGGTTCCGCCTGACACAAAAGGAATATTTGGATTTACCCCCTAGGCTGTGAATAAGTCGGTGGTATGTTTTGTCCACTTGACAGAGGGACTGAGGAACTTACAGACGCATGAACCGAAAATGTCATTTGCACTGGAATGGAAGGTTTAAATGACGGTAATGGTTGTGATGGAACTGTCGATTGAATCGGAAGTGAAGCAATGACAGTTTGCACAGGTATATGAGAGGTCACGTTAGTAATAAACAAACCAAAAGTAGGCGTAGCATTTGATGACCAAATTGGGTTTTTTTACAATGAAGAAGCATTGGGAGTTCCTGAAACTAATTGAGCCAAGGTTGTATAACCATGTGGAAGCATAGGCCCACTATTTTCAGGAGGCGGTTGAGATGGAACTCTTCCTACATAAGGAAAAACTTCTAGAGGAAAGTCATATTCAGACTCATTATCAACATTAGGAGTGTGAGTAGTAGAGAATTCTGGAGGACCTCGAGGAGAGGTTGGAATCTCACCTTCTAAAGCCATAGGTGGAAACAACTGGCGAGGAGGAATCTGAGATAAAAAGGAGATAACTCCAAAGAAACACCCAACTGATCGTATGGACTATACCAGTGTTGAGGAGATATCACAAATGGATCAAACAATGAATTCAGAGGGTATTAAATAAACCATTGTGGACTCTCAAGGGTTTCTGGATCAGACTCCTGAGATGACGATGAATCTTGAGGTGGAGGACGAGAAGCAAGGGGTTGGATGCTTGGGACAATTCCAAGTTCAAATCCTTGAGCTTCAAGTGACTGCGGAAGTTCAGGATGAACTCCTTGTGAAGACCCTTCAATATCAGACAACGAAGGGGAACTATGAGGTGAACTCAATGGTTCAGCCACGGTGACTTTCTCTAAAGAGAAAAAGGAGAGGATATGATTCATTGAGGCCTGATTAAAATTAAAATTTACAACGAATTTACTCAATGTGAGGCCAAGAAGCAATTGCATGGGTTAGACATGTTATCGTTGGAAATGAATTTTATGACACAAAACAACAAATAAATCAAAATGGGTAATTCTAGGCAAGAGGGTTTACCAAGTATCCATGAACCGTTATATACACCTTAGCCGAAACCAAGGACTTGACGTATGACTATCGATCTCCTCGAATCGTGTGTTAGGTGTATCATGTTTAAAAGACAACTGACTTGGTTACCTGTGGCTGAAAGATAGCAACCTAGTGGGGTCTCCCAATATATACTCGATGGTATGAGGAGCACAAGTTCGTGTTAGTTTTTTCTAATGTAGAACCATTCAATGAGAGCATCCCTATATACTTACCATACTGAAGTGCCTCATATATACCCAAAATTATTAGAGAAACTTCGATTTACTTCCATACTGGGACGAGATTTCATCCCAGGTATACACTGCAGGAATTTAACGACAGCTGCTATGTTTAAAGACGTCGGAACACATATCTAGCCTAAACCTCTAGATATTTGCATTAGGTTACAAATGCTCCTTAGGTTAATTGAGGTAAATTTTAAGTTTATCTTCAATTAATTTTCGGTTTAATGGCTCAACAGTGTCACCTATGCCTATGATGTAGCTAAATTATAAAAATTAAATATGTTCATTTGATGAAGGCTAAACTAATGAAGGAAGAGAGGAAACCAAATAATTCATCAATCAAGAAAAATGCATTAAAACACAACTCTTTATCTTTCCAATGCAAAAAATGTAAAAATGAGATCTAATATTTCACTTTCAAAAACAAATGCAATTCCAAGATGCAATCCTAAGAGAAACAAAAATCACTTTTCTTTCGCTAAGATGCAATAATTTTTATCTTTTTCTTTTCACTTTGATTCAACAATGCAAACTAATACAATGAGAAAAGGAGAAAATACAATCCAAAATAACTAAAATGAAAATTGCATTCAACTATGGTTTTGAATGCAAATTGTTTAAAAAATGCTTAAATGAGGAAATCATTCATTTTTATTTTTGAAACAAAGAAATCAAACAAGAATTCACTTTCAGTCCTTCCAAATCATGCAATTGTAATCTATGCTTGACAATGGAGCAAAAGAAATCTTCAAAGCATCAAAATGACTCAATACTAATGAAAATTTCTTCACAATCACAAACTGAAAGCAACTTGAGAACAATGTCCTGACGGCAGTAAGACTCTTGAATGGAAACAATCAATCTCAAAGAGGTAGACCAAGAAATGAGTGAAGGGTGACCTAGATACCCTAGAAACCCTAGAAAGCACTCAATCTTCAAAAAACACTTCAGCAAATCCAAGAGACAAATTGTAATCATACAAGGATGTCAATCAAGACAAATACATTATAGTCACACTAGAAAATCACTAACATAGGTCAAAAACACTGAAAACAAGAAGAAACCCTAATTTTCTTCTATCCTTTGGGATCAACATTCCTATTAAAGGTAAAAGGGTGATACAAAGCATATCAGTGTGACTGTAAATTTAAAATCAGCGCTGACAACACTTCTGTTAGAGCAAAAAATGTGCTGGGGGAGGAAACTAAGGAAAAAATAAAAAATATTCAAGATCAGAGTAGGCTAAACATTCTCAGGAAATAACCAGTGAGTGCAAATAGCTACAGTGATAGAAACAAGCCAAGAAATTGGCGCCTAGTCAAACTCATCAGAGAATCTAATTGAAGGAATGGATGGAAAGGGTTATAGCTTCCCCAGTGGAGTCGCCATTGTGTTGTCTAGGCAAATCCTCTCTGTAGACAAGGATGATCCCTCTAGCCCAATGAGTGGGACTGTCAACCTACATTAGAATCTACAAGACACTTTCCTAAATTACAATCGAAATGAGAGAGGAGGAAGATGGCCTACCTCTTTCTGATGCTATAACATACTCCTTTGTTAAGGACCTCGAATCACTTGTACCTCGAGCTCATCTCTACTACTCACAGTGTTTGAATATCTACACAAGAGATCAAATACACAACAAATCTTACGAGTACAACAAGCATAATCGAAAGTAATCTACTTAACGGATCAAGGATCATTAAAACTGATGCATTAACACAAACATTTTTGGAGAGTGAACCAACAGTTGTATATATTAATGAAATAAAGGAGGAAGCATACAACCAAGCCTTGATGTCGACAAGATCTTCGTGAGTGAATGCCCAAGTCCAAGCGCAAGCTCTCCAAGCACTCCTTCTCCAAGCCAAATGAATAACATGTAGGCACTATCTCAGCATAAGGGTGAAAATAACCTAAGACCAACCATTTGGGAATGGGAGAGGATGAATATATAGGCAAGGAAAGGAAGTTAGGATCTCTCCAAAGATGGGAGAAGGTCCTCATCTCAAGGAGGTAGCTCATAGTGATAAGATCAAAGGGCAATATGGGATAATTCGACCACATCCACACTGAACAACCTCCATCTCATCGTTTTGGAAGCCTCTAGATCACAAAGATTCTTGTCCTCTTTGGGAAAACTTGCCTTTTAGGGATCAGCGCAGGTATCCAAGTAAAAACTGTCCTGGTAGCGCGAGGTCAGTATAGTGCAACTTGTCACTAAAACTAGTTCAGTGTCAGGGTCGCACTAGTCCTGAAATTAGGGCTTTAGAGGTTACTTCTTCAGGGAAGGCTCAAGGCATGTTTCCATCATTGTTTCAGGGAGGATCTAAACTATATATCAGGATGGGTACACTGCATGATTTCCAAGTTTCGGGCACTTCAGGGTATGACACAGGGAAGTGCAGGAGGTGTGACAAAATATTGTGTAACAAAGCTTAATCTTGAAGACAAATTTGATTGACCAAAAAGGCCTTAATTTAATGACTGCAAATTCTAAAATATATAGCTGGAAGAGGAAAAATTTTAGAACAGGGTATATAAATTTGGTAAAAAATGAATCCAATCATTTACACCCTAATATTACATTACTGAATGAAACAATGTGCACAAAAAGGATGAAAGTGATGAGGCAATGGACAACTCTTTAAGGATTTATCCAAAAAAAAACATAGGTATTGTCTGTCATCTATGATAAAATAAAAAATATGCATATTTTGCAAAAAGGACTTGTTGTATCTTACATTAAACCCACAGGAATAAAGATATAAATGAAAAAAATACATAAGAAAAGAACAACACATACTACAGTACATCAAAGAGATGGAATTTATCTGGTGTTCTTTTATTTGTTACATTTTAGACTACTCTATGTTGTTTTAATTGCTTTAACCCAATTCATTTCTTCAATTAAAAATATTACATCAATAATTAATATCTCCAATGATAAATAGTAATTGAAGATAGAGCAGTAAATGTAATGACAAAGGAGGCAATCAACACATCAACAAGAGACACCAAATTTTCGGTCAATGACCAGGGAAAAAATCATTATGGGGAAACCCTTTGAAATTATTCTTCTATTAGATTTTCATAAAATGTTTAGAAGAGATTAAAATCATCCAATACGAAATCATCCAGAAAAATGAACCCAACAACATTTAGAAATATGTTCCCAGCATCAATCCTAATCAGAGACAACTTCTCTTGTATGTGGTCAACTAGTCAACTGCGGTCAAATGTCAAATTGTAACCTTAGATCCCAACCACATGGAGGGAGAGTTATACGTGAAGATTAAATATTCCAACCATAAGGATGAGCCTGTGTGCCTACAGTTATAGCCAAAAATTTCCTGCATCAAGCCTATGGTTGGAAACAAAACCCCTAAACACGTGTGTGAGCTTCGAACCCTACAATCTCGGACGTGTATGAATCAATTTTCTTGACCCAGCCTCAGACCTTTATGAAACAATCAATAAATAAGAGAAGAATAAGATGATTGGTGATGTCCAAATGAGATTGAGGCTACTTGCATTTATAGGCTTCTAAGGGTGTCCAATTTCCTATTAGGGTCGACCTATCCTTTAGTTCACATGTGAGATTTTATTAAAAAATACACTTTCCCTTTTCCAAATTGAGCATTTTGATAGTCAAAATTGGTCCTCTAGAAAAGAGGAATCTAGTCCCATGGTTGGAATTTTCCACTGAGTTACAAAATTTTCCCTCTCTCTCAACTAGGGATAAAATCCAATTGCATCATGTAATCATCACAAGTATCATGTGATCAAATCATATCCACGATCATATCCTATCTCAAGTATCTCATCATCAAATGTCATCATTGATCAACTCGGCTTGTCTCTTATTATCCCTACTCATCTATTGTTTGTCTTTTCATATATGTTCGTAAAACCCTCCCCCCACATCTACCCAAGTAACCATCCAATCAAGGTAAACATGCGATGAGACACCACTATGATATGATTTGATCTCCTAAGTTACATTAAGGAAGTGGAACCAACGTAAACACACCATATAGACCTTCAACATCAGCATCATGACCCTCAAGAACCATTCCAATGTTTCTTCCAACCAGTGCCTAGGCCCCACTAATATTTTGGCCCACTTAACCCCTAGACGCTCCTATGCTATAGGCCTGCCAGCATCCAGGAGGATTTGGATACTATCATGACAAGGCATGCCAACATCTAGGGAATATTTTTCTCATTGTTGTGCCAGCGTCCCCGGGATTTTAGCCACTTTTTCAGGCCCAGAGCCCAAGTCGCTCCCTAGAATTGAATGACACCTTCAAAATAGTAAGATAATAGAGAAATGGAAGTACAAATACAATTACTTGAATATGACCTTGACTCGACACCTACTAGCCATGACATACATTTTGTCAAACATATCATGAATATGTAATCTACAAGAGTAAATAACATATCTAAGCATATGGGTCTCATGCTTAGATGAGAATCGCTAAGAGACATTGATGCATCAATACATTAGTTGTAGTTTCGTCCATTAGGTCATAGATACATTGTTCATTCATTTACATGTAGAAACATGATGAGATCCATACATAGATACTGCCATAAAACATATACATAACCAGCATTATAGAAACATAAATACAAAGGAAATCACAACCATATAATCCACACATAAACAATTATAATAATCATAAAAATACAAAAAGAAATAAACTCGTATTGATGATGAAAAATCCAAACCCACGATCACACTTCCACGTTCCACGCAACCATAGAATGGCTGAGCCAAATCCCTCTTCAGCCATTCACCCAAGTGCCATATTCCAAGCATGAATGTGGGATCTCATAGAACACATCAATCCAAAACCATTTAGGGCTTCTAGAGGTTGTCCACCTTAACCCATCAAATAGTGATTCCACCTCATGGTTGGACATCACAAAACCATCATCATGTTGGTCTCTATCCAAGCCTTCTAGGGATCCATAATGTTTGTCCAATTGAAGCTTCCAGGACTAGTAACTCAACCCACAACTTATTTTGGGCCTCTAGATCATTTTTCCAACCAGGGCTTCCACGACTAGTAGCTCAACCCACCAAGGGCTTCCAGAGAAATTTTCCAAACAAAGGATTGGAAATAAATTTTCCAACCAAGGCTTCCAGGACTAGTAACTCAACCCAAGCTATTACAGGGCTTCTATAGCATTTGTCCAACCAGGGCTTCCAAGAGTAGTAACATAACCCAAGCTAAGGAAACATGAGAACCAACAAAAAAAACAAGGAAATAATTCCACAATCACCATGGCTATCCAGGAAATGGAAATGTTAGGAAAATCCATTGTTAATCCCAACCATCCTCTGTGCCAATGACAGATCATGACCAATAAACCACATGCATATGTCATGCATGACAAAACTCATGAGTAAAACATACATGCAAATCGGTACCTGCAAGAAAAACCCATTGTAGCTGTTGATCTCGTTGTCCTCTTGCACTTTCCTACTCTTCCTTTGCCTTCTTGATCCAAAATTCCAAGTGTGCCACACCCTCCAAGATTGTTCCAAGAAAACTCTAAGTTTCCAAGAGTATGAGAGAGAGAGAATAATGAGAGAACTCCAAAAGTGAACTGACAAAAGTCTATGTACTGATCCTCAGAATCCTTTTAATGAATGAGGCCTCTATTTTCTTCATTTTACATTATTTTCCTTCATTTTCATCCTCACATGCAACCTGTGACCTTTCACACCCCTTTTCTCCTAATTTCCATTATTTTCATAAATAAATGTGCCAAAATGCCATTTTGTCTTTCCAAATCCTTAGTCATTGCCTTTGCTAATTTCTTTAGCCACTAATAACCAATGAACACCTGCACTTAGATGTCTTGCTAGTGAGCACCAGTATTGCAGCAATAATGCTGCAACTCCTGGGGCTTCCTACTTTACTTTTATCAACCCGGTAGTTCGTATCAAACTTGGAAGCGACGGTGTTGTATGCACAAGTACTAGCTCTTACTGCAGGCTATCACTTGGTCGGCAGGCGCAATATTACTAGGAGCTCAAGCCAACTTCTATGAGTTTCCAGAAGAAGCTTTTAACTGTGATGAAATAAAGCTAACTATATAAAGACTACTCTACTTGCAGAAAGAGAACGAAGACTGGAGTGTAAAGCAAACCCTAGCAAACCCTAATTTTTCCAACTAACCCTACTTTTGCAGAAAAAGAGATGAAAACTGATGAAATGAATGCCATTGACTACTGAAAAGGTAAATTACACCTATTCAATCTATTCCTAGAAGAAAATGGGAAAAGAACATCTTTTTGCATTTGTATGTGTTTTATGTGAAATTGTTATGCATGTGATTTTGTCTGTTCTGAATGTGGCAGAGGTTTGGTGGCGATGGAGGGCAGATTTTATTTTTGTAGAGGTGCAAGAAGGTGTGGAGGGGTCCTAATAAGCCTCTGGTAACCTTCTAAAGACTTCCTCTGCAATCAGACTTCGAAAAATCACTCACAGGAAATTCTACAGGAGGCTGCACAGGATCTACAGGAGGATCTATAGGAGGATGCCGAGAGTTGTTTTTAGAGGTTTTAAGAGTGGAAAAATGGTGGGAAAGGGTAGTTTCAGAGGAGGAATAGGAAATAAAATGATGGTTGGATTTGTTCAAATGACGAGAGGAAAGCTTATGGAAAAAGTGCAGAATTGACCAAAAATCTGCATAAAGCACATATTAGACTTCATGGCATAATGACTAACCCAATTCACTCTATTATCATAAATATAATAAAAAACATGCAATAAACTAATGAGAATGGTGGATTAAGCTGAGTTAGGAGGCCAAATGAGCCCATATAATTACCCATTTCTGAAGCTCATCATCACCCCCCTACTGAATGGGTTGCTCATCCTCTGAGCAACTAGTCTATCTCCTCATCCTTGACAGCTCTTATGGATTCCCTGACATCTCATGCTTCTGATGTGATATCGCCCTATTTATCATGGAATCCTGCCTTTCTATCCACCTCTTCCCACTGTCTTTGTTCTTCCTCTTCTTTTACACCTTCCAGTAGTCCTAGCAGTAGTGGAGGACTGAATTTGAGGCCAATCCAATTGGCCTTCAAACTTTGCATAGAGTTCTTATACAGTGGCACTCTCCTCAAGGATTCTCTCATCCTGTTTGGGGAGTGATACTCCCTGATTTCTAGGCTGTGTGGCAATGTGTTCCACCTTCTCATGAAGGCATGAATGCAGTCATCTCCAAGCAATCTCCCCATGTCCTCAAAATGTGCAATAGCCTGGGTCTACTCATTGATATAATTAGGGACACTTTGAGGATTATCTACAAGGTGTTGGTGGGCACTGATGAGAGCCATGGGGTCTTCTATCTTAGGTCGGATCATTAAGGGTTCATTTAGCTCTTTTTTCCATCAACTTCTTGATTTATGTTTCCCTTTTCTCCTCATGGCTCATCCAAGATGCCATGGCCATCAGTTGCAAGTCTCCTAACACAACATTGGGGTCCCATAGGTTCATATCAGTAAGGGCCATGTTATGTAAATAAAACTCTACCAACTTCGCCTTGTCCTATGCTGAATTGTGTTCACATAGATCTATGAATTGTCCATAATCTTGAAAAGGTGTGGTGCCTCTCTAGGCCAGAGTCTTGATCTGGAACTGGAGCCACTGATATTTGAGGTATAATCCATATGATTTGGCTAGTTGCCTGCACTGAAGTGCTTCCATCGCCCAACTAGCCATGCATGCTAACTGGGTTTCCTTGTCTTGCAACTACTTTCTCAACATTTCAGTTTCTACCAGGATTCCCCTTTCTTGTAGTTGTTTACTTAACATTTCATTCTCTACTTCCAAGTGAGATATTTTGATTGCTTTTGCATGTTTTATAGTGGCTAGCTCTCTACCCATCTCTCTAATCTTGCTCTCCATGTGGCCAATGTCTTCCACCCCTTTGGACTTTGCAATTTGCATCCATCTCTGGCTCCTTACTCTTCCTTTTTCCAGCTCAAAGAAAAGAGGGACTGCAAACTTCTGTGGAATGAATTTCTCTCCTTCCAGAAGGTTGTAATAAGAGCCTAAACTAGGTTGTGGGTCAGGTTCTGGTATCCCTGCTGTTTCATCCTTCCCCTTGATCTGCTCTTCTACCCTCTTCTCAAGTTTCTCAGTCTCCTATAGCTTTGTCAAGGTCTCCTGTAGAGTGGTCTGTGCCTCCTGTAGGGTAGTTTTGGAGTCCTGTAGTTTTATCCTTTCCCTCCAAGTGGAAGATCTAGGGCTTCCTCTTTCATAAGTAATGGGGGTTTTGGATGGATATTCCTCCTTTTTCGTAGTAGGGGAATCTTCAATGACGATAGGCTCTTTTGAGGGTGGCCAAGGCTTTCCCATCTTTATCCTGGTGCTTTTTCAAGCCTTGAAGTACATGGATGGTTTCCTTGTCCTTTTTTCCTTGGGCTTGATTGAAGTGCTCAGTGCAGCAAGAAGAGTTGCTACCTCCCTTGCTAGTGTCTCAAGAGACGCTTCTACCTGTTGTGCCTCTGTTTCTTCATCTATTTTCTTTCCTGTCTCTGCTGGTTTTGTTTCTTCTATCTCTGATTTGGTTTGCTCTTCTTTTTGCTTAGTTTCTGCCTTCTCTATGGTAACCTTTTTCTGGACTGTCTTAGGCTTTTTCCTTTCTGTTCTAGGCTTCTTCTTTTTCTCTGTTGTGGTCTTATCCTTCTCTGTTTTTGGTTCCTTCTTCTTTTCTGTTTTAGACTTATCTCCCTTGATGTCATGTCTCTCCTTCTCTGTTTGGGTTTCCTCTTTCTCTGTTTTAGACTCTTTTCTTTCCACTTGGGTGTTCCTTTCCTCTTCTTGGGTTTCCTTCTCAGCTTCCCATTTTTGTTTTTCCTCCTCACTCTCAAATGGACTAAGGTCATAAGTGAGGGATTTGATATCATCCTCCTTGGTCATATTTCTAAAAATCCCCCAGGCTATGGGGATTATGAAAGTGTGGAGGGAATCTTCCACCAGCAATTTAATTATCCCATGGTGAGCCAACTGATCTGGACCTCCTGCCTTCAATTTTATGCTGGATTCTATTAAGGATTGGAGGAGAAAATAGGGAATACTGATTTTTTAGGGTGCACGAAGGTCCATGCCATAACTTAATTCATGCAAAATTCTGAAATGGTACCCATAAACTATGTTGTAACTTCCTTCACAAGAGATGTACTTGATAATCTGATAGCTGACCTCATCCCAGGGGTAAGGTATGCTTGTTCTCCTGATGCCATTTTTTTCCTCCACATGATGCTCATTAGGCTGGAAAAAGGTTTTCTTGGCAACTTGACCTAGTGGTTTTTCTTCCTTGCTCCAGGGTAGTCCAAGTGGGAGACTGGTAACCCTACTGATGAATTCTGGGGTGATTTCTATAGTGAGACCCTTGAAAATGACAGTGGCATGAGTTTTTGAGTGAGGTGTCAAAGACAAGGCAAATTCCTCTATTACTTCTTCATCATACCCATGAAGCTTTTCAAATAAGGGCATCCAATTTGCTCTAGTAAAAAGGGCTACCACCTCTGGGTGTTCATGTAGCCTGGTTGAGTTCAGAGGTTCCTTCCTCATAAATCCCCCTGTCATGATGTTCAAAGTCTTCTGGAATATCTCAGGTGAAGAGGGAGACAACAAATTTCAAACCCGAAAACAGAGAAAAAACTGAGGTTTTCTTTCAAGAAACAGGGAGAGTTTTTAATGCAATTTTCCTTCCTTCTAGGCTCAATTTTTCTAAACTTGCATTACTCCTTTGTATATGTGAGTATGAAGGTGGTGAAGGAGACAATATCTTAGAAACAGAGAGCAGATAAAACTGTGTTTTTTCTTAAGAAATAGGCAGACTTTTCAATGCAATTTCCTTCTTTACAGGGTTAATTTTTTCTAAAATTGCATCACTCCTTCGTATATGAGAATACCATGATGGAGAAAGAGACATCACTTTAGCACAGAGAGCATATAAAAAGACTGTATTTTTTTTTAAAAGAAATAGGTAGACTTTTGATTTCCATTCTCCTTCCTTTTCACTCAATCCTTTGCTTGAAATCACACCACCCCTTGTATATACGAATATGTAGAGTGCGTTTACCAGAGCCTACCTCTTCGAGCTCGAATTTTCCATAAAACCCCGATTTTTCCTCTGCGACACTGCTCGTTGGACCTCCTGTAGAAAGGGCTCCTATATGATCTATTTTTGTTCCTGTAGATCCTGATAGTGTTCCTGTAGAATCCAATAGGTAGAAGGGTTCTGAAAATGACAGAGAGCGACTGTTTCAAGGCTCTGGAGGTGGTAGGTAGCTTGTTGCAATCGAGAGCACGATGATACAAATGAAAATAAAGGTGGTGAGTGTGGTGGAGAGAGCGTACTTAAGCTTACGGGAGAGGTTTTCGGCGATGAGGTGAGGTAGCGAAAAGGGTACGTTACCATTATTTGGACCATTGGTCCCCACTGCAGTGTCATCATGAGACTTTATGCTTTCTTCCCGCAATAAATTCCCATCATTGGCACTGGAGTTCAAAACATCCGCCACTACCTGTCTTTTTATATTTTTTCGTGAGTTGATTGGACACATGTGCAGAGTGAACTTCGGCTGAGCGTTGTTGAACTGGATGAGGGTGGCCAGTTAGATAGCCACCAATATAGTTTAATCTCAACCATCCCATTTTTTCATGCAGTTTTGGATCATATAGATGCAATAGAGGAACGGGTTTAGACACTTACCTGTAAGTCAAAATGTGCATGCTAAAGTGCTGCTGCATGCCTAGACTTTGGTGCTATATCCATGTATTTCTGTTGCCATATGCTCGTGGCTTCTGGATAGGTAGCTTAGTTGCCTTGTACAGGTGATCTTCGATTAGGATATGGCTTCTTACATGTTTTACATACTTGTGGCTACACCAATTATGCTTCTGGAGCTTTATTTTTAAGGAGATCATCTGCTATAGGAATCCTATAAGAGCTCCTATAGCTGCTTCTCCCTCTACAATTTTTACTTGAGGTTTATGCAAGGGCTTGGGAGGAGTCTATTGAAGATTCTGATGATCATGGAGAAGCAGTTGGTAGGTTGTAAGTAAGTGGTAGGGGTGTTGTTTTTTTTATTTCCTTTTTTTTTTTTGTAAACAGGGTTTCTATGTTTTATTTCTTGGGAGGAAAGAAATGATTAGAAATGTGGTGGTGAAGGTATGGAATGGAGGGTTATGATGACATATGGCTGTAGGATGGCCCACAGGCCTTCTGTGAAAGTTTCTAGCTCTTCAATCCCTTCTTTGACTTGACTTTGAGCTCTCTATGATTTCTACAGGAGCCTCCTGTAGAACACACACTGCCTCTTGTAGGATGCACAAATTTCAGAAAAAACAATACCAGGAGATGGAAAATGATAGAAATGATTAAAGATGGTCTAGAAGAGATGTAATAGGCTTGTGGCATGTCCCCTTTCCTTTTGTGGTCCTCTTGCAACCTGCAATGTGCTCAAAAGAAGTTAATTTTTCTTTTTCTGCTTTTTTTTTGTCATCTTTGGGTTGCCTCAAGAGAGGTTTTCAGCCCCAGGATGGGACTCAAGCACCTCATAGAGGTTTTCACTAGAGTCCTTATTATATTTTTATTTATTTTTCTTTTTTTTAATGAGTGGGTGAAGTGGAGGCAGAGGTTTGCTCCACTACCAACACTGTTTTACTCAACTCTTCAATGAATTCTTGCTTAGAGAGGGGCTTCTTGTAGATTTTCAACCTATGCCCATTGACAAGCATGGGGATGGCTTCCTCATCAATAGTCCTAATCAGAACTAAGCCATTGTCATTGCATTTTTCTATAATGTATGGTCCCAGCCATCTTGTCCACAACTTGCCCTTGAAATCTTTGTACTTTGAGTCATACATCAGCGCCCAATCTCCTTCTTGGAATTGTTTCTCCTTGATGCTTTTGTCATGCCATATCTTCCTCTGCAGCTAGATTAGTTCTATGTGGAGAGGGGCCTGCAATCTCTATTTATCCAATCCATTAAGCTGGAGTAACCTTTCCCTTTGTGCATGGCTGAGATCTAGGTCCAGCTGAGCTTCCATCCTTAGTGTATTGTATTCAAATTCTATTGACAGCAGAGCCTTCTTTCCATAGAACAGCTCCTAGGGTGTGAATCCTGTGGTGGTCTTCCATGTGGTGTTGTAGGCCCAGGTGGCCTCAACCAATCGATCTGCCTAATCTTTCATGTTGTTGCTCACTACCTTAGTCAAAATTCCCTCCAAAGCTCTATTGGTGACTTCCACCTATCCATTGGCTTTTGGATGGTAGGGGGTGGAAGTCCTGTGCTTGATTTTATGATGGATGACCAGGTCATCAATCAATTCTCTTGGATACCCGAAATTATAGAATATGTTCTCTCTTAAAAACTCAGCTACTTTTTCTTCGATTGCTGCCTTGATTACCTTTGTCTTTGTCCATTTTGTCAGATAATCGGTGCACACAATGATGTATTGTTTCTAGTTTGAAGGAGGGTTGATAGGACCCACAAAGTCCATGCCCCACTTCTCAAATGGCTCAAAAGTCACTTGAGGCTGCAAGGGCATCTCATCCTTTGGAGTAGGTTTCCCCATCCTTTGACAATGATCACATTGGCTAATATATCTCCTCATATCTTGATGAAGAGTAGGCCAATAGTAACCTACTTGCAGAATTTTGAAGGCAGTCCTCTTTGTTGCAAAATGGCCTCCACAAGGCCCATCATGACAGGTCAGGAGAATGTCAAAAACTTCCTCCTCCCTGACACATCTTCTCAAAACCTTATCTGGCCCAAGTTTGAAGAGATTTCCCCCAATCCAAATGAAAGAGGCACTTTTCCTCATGATCTTGCTCTTCACTTTTGAGGACAGGTATGGTGGGAACTGTGCTGAAACCAAGTAATTCGCTATATCAGCAAACCATGGAGAGAGTATTGAGATAGAGAATAGGTGTTCATCTGGCATTTGATCATCCACCATTCCTTCTTCACCTGCAAGCAGATTTATTCTAGACAAAAAGTCAGCAACAACATTTTCCTTACCAGGCTTATCAACAATGGTTAGATCAAACTGTTGCAACAAAAGAAACCACCTAATAATGTGAGCATTCACATCTAGTTTGTTCATTAAATACCTAATTGCAACATGATCAATGTGTACAAAGGTTTGATAGCCTGTGATGTAATGTTTGAATTTATTTAAGGAATGTACTACAACTAGGAGTTCCTTCTCGGTTACTGTGTAGTTCAACTCTGCCTTTGACAAATTTTTACTTATAAAGTATATGGCATAAGGTAACTTTTCATCAGTTTTCCCTAAGGATACTCCTATTGCTTTGTTCGAGGCATCTATGTGAATGTGGAAAGGTAGGGCCCAGTTTGGACCTCTCAAAATTGGGGCAGTCACAAGTTTACTTTTCAAGGTATCTAGGGCTTCTTGACAGTTGTCATTCCATATGAACTCGACATCTTTCCCCAAAAGACTAAACAATGGAGAGGCTAGCTTACTGAAATATTTAATGAATCTTCTATAATATCCTGCTAAGCCTAGGAAACTTCGGACATCTCTCACCTTTTGAGGAGGTGGGACCCTTTGGATGATGGCAATTTTGTTGGGGTCCATCTGTAATCCTTGCTGAGAGATTGCATAACCTAGCACGGTCCCTTCAGTCATCAAGAATTCACACTTTTCCGGACTGAGGGACAGGTTAATTTCAATACACTTGTCCAAAACTTTTCCCAGATTAGACAAAGCTTCCTGGAAGTTAGAACCATAAGGAGTAAAATCATCCATTTATATTTCCACTACATCATGAACTAGTTCAGAGAATATACTCAATACTGCTCTCTGGAAAGTGGCGGGAGCATTGCACAAACCAAAAGGAAGGACCCAATATGCAAAGGTACCCCAAGGACAAGTGAAGGTGGTCTTATCTTGGTCTTCTAGGCTGATTTGGATCTGATTATACCCGCTAAACCCATCTAGGAAGGACAAAAAAAATTCCCCGCTAGACCATCTAACACTTGATATATGAAAGGCAAAGGAAAATGGTCCTTCTTGGTGGCCTTGTTCAGTTCCCGATAATCGACACAAATTCTCCACTTACCATTTTTCTTTGGCACTAGCACCAAAGGAGAGATCCATTCACTATCAGAGATGGGGTAAATGAATTCTGCATCCAGTAACTTTTGCAATTCTTCCTTGACAATGTCTTTAAGGGTTGGATTCATCCTCCTTTGAGGCTTCCTAACTGGTTTGAAATCTTCCTTAATGTAAATGTGGGTAGTACAGACCGAAGGGTGCACTCCCTTCATATCCTTATAGCTCCAAGCGAAGGCATCTAAATGGTTTCTCAATAAGCTACGCAGTTCCTTCTCCTGAGAGGTGGATAGGGATGAGTTTATTTTCAAGGTTCTTTCTGGGCCAAACTCTATATTCTTAACTCGGACAGAGGTCGGTTCAACCACACAAAAATAAACTAAAGGATCGTCTTGGGTTTCTTTCACTAGCTCTTCTAATGGCAACATACTGGGGGGTGGATTCTGAATCAAGTTTTCAATAAGATCATCCTCAGTTTGTGGTTCCCCCCCCCCCCCATGGTAGCTTCTACTGCACACGGTGGTGCAGAATAGACTTCATCCTCATCTTCCTCCTCCAACCAAAGAGATAGATCATGTTCTAACAAAGGTTGGGCAGGAGGGTATAGGACTAGCTGCTTGGACATATGCCCATTCTTGATATTCATGTTCCCATCTCGACAGCTAATGTAGGCGTCTACAGTAGCCAACCAGGGTATTACCAAGATGAGAGGATACGCAATGAGCTTTACCTTCAGCTGTAGAACCAAGAAATCAATAGGGTACTCCCAAGAATCGATGGAGACCATTACATCTTCCACAATCCCTTCAGGGGTCACAGTGGAGCGGTCTGCTAACTGCAGTACTGTTGTGGTCTTTCTTAGGGAGCCCTGGAGGCTGAGCTTGAGCATAGTGTCCTTGGTCATCACATTAATGGTAGACCCTAGATCAATCAGGGTATGGGGGATCATGGTGCCATTGATGTGGACATCAAATACTGGGCTTCTAGGGTCTAGATACTTCGGACAGATTATCTACCCCACCATCAGGTTGAACAACTTTCCTATGAAATTAATGGTTGGGGCATCTCTCTTGCGCCTGCCTGGATGCCTAAAGCACTTCTCTTTGATCATCTTGTTGTATATAGGCACATCCTTTATGGCTTGGAGAAGTCGTATCTTTACACATAATTATCTCAATTCTCCCAGAAGTTCAGTTTCTTCTGGGGTAGGGTGTGTTGTTCCAGATAATATCTCAGGAAAGGGTGGAATTGCTTTTGGTTCACTTTCCCATTTATCTTCCTCATCCTCCTTAGGGGGAGGCTGGCTATCTAGGAGAACCTTCGTAGATCGTAGGTTAATCTCTTGAATCTCCACAGCATAGGTTTGGCATGATGGTTCCGCACTATATACTTGTTGAGCCTATCTGTTATTCGGGTTTGGGTTCGTTTGAGCAAGCATTTGGGGTTGCCTTGGTGGAGCAGGAGGCAATGGTTGTGGTTGAGCAGGTGCTGGAGACAAAAGAGTGGGAGGAGAGTTGTATTAGGGCCTCCACCCCTGATGAGGTGCATTCCAGTGAGGCTGTGGCTGAGCATAGGGGTGAAATGAATGAGCAGCTGGTTGAGCATGATATTGATATGGATATGACCAAGGAGGAGGTGTGGACCAGGAAGGATGAGCAGGGGGGCCCAAGAAGACATGGAAGTGGCTTGATTGGGGTTTTAGTATGCCTGGGATGTCCCTTGCATTCCCTGCTGGTAAGGTTTAGGTCCATACGACCTCATTTTGTTTATGAAGTAGAGTGGTTCAGTGGCTCCTTCGACCCCTTGGTATATAGCTTTAAGTCCAAGCAAGGAAGGGAAATTATTTGTAGGATGATCTTCTTCGCAGACTAAACACACCTCTATAGAGTTCAATGGACATTCATTCCTAGGATGCCTTCTGGTGCACCTAGGACAAAAAATGGCCAAAGCCCTTTATGCTTCCTCTTGTTTCCTTTTGATATGTAAGGTATCCATTTGCATGGCAAGAGTCTGCAACATCTCACTCTTGAAATCTTCCAGCATGTTTCCAAATTCACCTTTGAGGGATGAACTAGAGGAGGAGGTATTGGCCATGGGTTGACTCCCCCTACCTCTCTTTCTGGCTGCCCTAGAATGGTTTCTAAAGACAGCCTTGATGTCTTCATAAGGTAGTTGTTAGATGTCTCCCCCATCCAGTAAATGGAGGGTGTTTAGAAGGTCTTCCGAAATTCCTCTGAGCAGGACCAACTTCAAAGATTCGGGGTCAAGTGTGCACCTGGCCCTTTTATAACTAAGTTGGAATCTCTCTTCATATTCCTCCGAGGATTCATCACTTCCCATGGTCGTTCGAAAGATTTCTTCCTTGGTTTATTTTGACATACAATAGTCCCGATATTTGTTATTAAATGCTTGCTGCATCTGAGCCCAAGTTGTGATGTTGTTTCCAGGTAACACCATGAACCAGTGCAATGCTACATCCTTGAGGGTAGAAGGAAACAGTTTCAACTTCTGCTCGTCTTCTGCATAGTTATAGGTTCGACATATAATAGCAAACTCAAATAGGAAGGTGTTCGGATATTTTTTAGTTAACCCATGGAAGTGAGGTAGGGCTGAATGGCTTATGTTCTTCATTATAGCATTCCCATTGGTCTCTCGGATGGGAAAGGTACCCTCTACTCTTTCTCCATTTCCCATAGCATTTCTATTTTCAGCCATTGTCTCGGGAGGGATGGTTTCTTCCTCTTCTTCTCCTATAGGTTCTTCAAATATTTCAGGTTGTTCTCCTAAAGGATCTTCTAGATCACTACCATCGAAGAAGATAGAAGGGTGGTTTTGTGATGTGGTGGGGGTGTTGGGTAGGAATTTCCCTGAATTATCTCTGTTCCTATGAGGCATGAAAGGGAATCTCTTTTTTGGGTGATTTTTGTTTTTTCATTGCTTGTACCTGCAAAAATAAGATTGATTGAAAAAACAAATTGCAACTACTGAAAATGAACTTGCTAAAATGAAAATTGCAAAATGGAAATGAAAGCAAGGAAATGACTAATCTACTTTTGTTGAAATGGGAATTGCAGAATTGAAATGACTAATCTACTTTTGCTGAAATGGAAATTGCAAAATTGAAATGACTAATCTACTTTTGTTGAAATGGAAATTGCAAAATTGAAATGAGTAATCTACTCTTGCTGAAATGGAGATTGCAGAACTGAAATGAAAGTAATGAAAATTTGCAAAAATTGAAAGAACAACTACTCTACTTTTGCTGAAATAAACTACTTAGCAGAATGTTGTAGTAGAAAATAGAAGAAAGCAGTAATCACAAAATACTTTGATGCTTCCCCAGAAATGGTGCCAAAAAGTGGTGAGCACTAGTATTGCAGCAATAATGTTGCAACTCCTGGGGCTTCCTACTTTACTTTTATCAACCTGGTAGTTCGTAACAAACTTGGAAGCGACGGTGTTGTATGCACAAGTACTAGCTCTTACTGCAGGCTGTCACTTGGTCAGTTTGGGCAAGATCACTAGGATCTCAAGCCAACTTCTATGAGTTTCCAGAAGAAACTTTTAACTATGATGAAAGAAAGCTAACTCTTAAAAGACTATTCTACTTGCAGAAAGAGAAAGAATACTGGAGTGTAAAGCAAACCCTAGCAAACCCTAATTTTTCCAACTAACCCTACCTTTGCAAAAAAAGAGATGAAAATTGATGAAAAGAGTGCCATTGACTACTGAAAAGGTAAATTACATCTATTCAATCTATTCCTAGAAGAAAATGAGAAAAGAACATCATTTTGCGTTTTTATGTGTTTTATGTGAAATTGTTATGTATGTGATTTTGCCTGTTTGTGAATGTGGCAGAGGTTTGGTGGCGATGGAGGGCGGATTTTGTTTTTGAAGAGGTGTAAGAAGGTGTGGAGGGGTCCTAAGAAGCCTCTAGTAACCTTCTGAAGACTTCCCCTGCAATCAAACTTCAAAAAATCACTCACAGGAAATTCTACAGGAGGCTGCAACGGATCTAGAGGAGGATGCTGAGAGCTGTTTTTAGAGGTTTTAAGAGTGTAAAAATGGTGGGAAAGGGTAAATGAAGACTAGAGGGATGTGTTGAGGTGTCAGGGGCTTAACAAGGAGGATCATGAAAGAAAATGATGGTTGGATTTGTTCAAATGACGAGAGGAAAGCTTATGGAAAAAGTGTAGAAACTAGGGCAGATTCGTGAAGGGCTGTGAATGACTTGTGAAACCTATGAGAAATGAGATGATGTTGGCTGATTCATTGATGTATTGTGAATTGAGGTGTGTTGTAAGAGATCTGCACATCTAACTACCGAAACTGAGCAAGAAAAGGACTAGCTGCACCAAGAAAATAGAACCATATCTCTTGTTGACCTAATTTCTGACCTAGAAACATGAAGTGTTGAATAGTACCCTATGAATAGAAAAGCTTGCAAAGAGATTTATCACAGAAACTGGAAACAATCTTGGCAAAATGAATCTGAAGCAACCCTTTAAATTTTCAAATCAAATCATCACACTAGAAATTATATGGAAGAAGCAAAACTGTGTTTTTGGTGGCAACAATGGTGCCTTAACCTCAAATCATGGTCCTAGGAAGGGAGAAAGGAGATCAGGGCCTGTTGTTGGCCTTTTTGAATCTTATTCTATCACTATATTAACCTACTTTAGCAACTAAAACAAAAAGTAGCTATGCAAACCATCAAAAGCAACATATTCTAAACAAGGTAAAGTGAATCTATGTAACAGAAATTAACTCATGAACTGAAGAAAAAACATATAAGTACAAAGAAAGAGGTTCTAGGCAACTTAGGTTGGACCCTTACCCAAGGTATTCAGCCCTCTGAAGGAGATCAGTGCTAGATCAGAAAATATTTCCTCTCCATTATCAAAATAAAAGTCACATTACATAAACTATTCACAAAAATAAGCTCAAAATGAGCTGAAAAAGAGTTGCACAAAAGTGCGAAAATTATACTAATAACTAGCTAACGTACTGAGGCTCTAAGCCCCCCTATTTATGCAAATTGAGTACCCCAACAGCCCTCCTAAAATAAAGGGGCTCGGCTTCCCAAAACTAGAGATAGACAACAATTCTTCTTGACTTGCTCGGCTGCCCCTTGGATGCATCAATGTGGCTGTTTGTGCTCCAAGTTTTTTATGGAGTATTCAAGGTAGGGAGTCATAAATGAGGGGGGCACCCTCCTACAAATCTTCTCCCTTGTTTTCCTCGAATATTGGTTTCCAAATGCTCATTAATCCTTTGACTTTGTCCCAAAATTGACCAAAAATATGCATAAAGCACACATTAGACTTCATGGCATAATGACTAACCCAATTCACTCTATTAGCATAAATATAATAAAAAACATGTATTAAAATAATGAAAATGGTGGATTAAGATGAGTTAGGAGGCCAAATGAGCCCATATAATTACCCATTTCTGGGGCTCATCACTTGCCCAACATTCATCTTGGAATAAGTGTCCCATCAACCGTGGCTATTATTTTGCCTTTATTAACTTTTATTACATGGAATTTTCACCAGGGCTATTACAAAACCCTCCCCCTTGGGGGAACATCATCCTTAGTGTTCAAAAATACCTATAACCACAAGACTGTTGTAAAAAAAACATACTATCGATGGAGCTTTATAACTTAGCTTGTTGTAGTATTTATAATGATCAACCTGCTGAGAAGAAAACCAACATGAAAACATAAAAAATATAACATCATAATGAATTGAAACCCATACTACTTATTGGAGCTTTATAAAATATCTCATGGTGGTATTTACATCCATATACATATGTACATATACCAAACATCACCAAAACATGTACCAAAACATATACCAAGACATATACCAAAACACCATAACAAGACTGCTTTGCCTCAACTGAGAAAAGAAGAAGGATACATAGCCTGCATTTGATCCTCCATCTCCCATGCAGCTTCATCGAGCCCAAAGTTCTTCCATTGCAATTTAACCTATTTGATTGCTCAATTTCGGAGCATGAGCACCTTTTCTACAATATACACTGAGGCTCTGGCTAGAATTCTACATCTATCTCCACTTACAATATAGACCAATCAATCAAATGATCAAAATCTTTAGCACACTTCTTAAGCAATGAAACATGGAAAACATAATGGAATTTCACTTTCGAAGGAAGTGTAATTTGATAGGCTACTGGCCCAATCGTCTCAACAATATTGAAGGGTCCGCAAAAATTGGGTGCCAGTTTGGCACATGATCCAATCTGTAAGGAGCTCTTCTTTGGTTTAATGTTCAAGTACACGTGTTCCCCAACCTGGAGCTCCTTGAACACCCTATTCCAATCTGCATAGCTCTTTTGCCTATCCTGTGCTGCCTTTAGATTTTTCTTGATTACCTGCATTTCATGTTCCATGTTTGCCAACTCCACCTATACAATGCCTCAAACAGACTCATCCTCAAAGATTCCTGATACCCATTTTTGTAAGCAAACTCTACCAGTGGAATATACTCTTCCCACTTTTGATGCTAATGCATCACATACATCCTCAACATCTCCTCCAATATCCTGTTGACCCTCTCTGTCTGTCCATCTGCCTATGAATGATAAGTTGCACCGAAGGCACCCTCTGTGCCCAAACCTACAAACAACTCCTTCCAAAACTTGGAAGTGAACTTTTCATCTCTGTCTGAGATAATATTCTTCATAACACCATGCAACCTGACCACATCTCTGATGAATACCTCTGCTACACCCATGGCTGAGAATGTATACTTCACTCAAATGAAGTGTGCAACCTTTGTCAACCTGTCCACAATAACCATGATGGAATCCTATTGTCTCATTGTCCTTGGAAAACCTGTAATTAAGTCCATCGAAATGACTTCACATTTCCATTCTGGAATCACAATCGGCTATAAAATTCCACCTAGATGCTTACATTTTGACTTCGCATGCTAACAATCAAAACACCTAGCCACATACTCTGCTACATCCTTCTTCAAATTTGGCCAATAATAAAATGCCATCATTGTTGTAAATGTCTTCTGATAACCCGAATGACCCCAATATGGTTTCGCATGAAACTCTCTTAAAATCACCTTCTTGAGCTCTCCGTTATCTCGCACATATATCCTATCTCTGAGTCTAAACAATTTGTACATTGTAAGGCCATAGTCTGCATCCTGTGCACCTACACCTGTATCTGTATAGTACCACTACTTGTACTTGTACATATACTACTACCTATACATGTACCTATACTACTACGTGTACCTGTACTTGTACCTATACTACTACCTATACATGTACCTATACTACTACGTGTACCTGTACATGTACATGTACTACTACCTGACTTATACCACCACATGTACCTGTGCTCTGGTGCAACCTGTGTATAATTTCCATATACCTGACATCCCGTTGACTTGCCTGCAAGATCCTATCCTGTAAGTTTTTCCTATAGGAGCTCATAGTTGTTAAGGGATTTACATGTATCTATCTGCTAAGAGCATCTTCCACCATGTTCTCTTTACCTTTGATATACCTGATCTCAAAATTGAACTCACTGATCATGGCCAACCATGGAGCCCACCTAACATTCAGGTTCAGTTGATCAAATAGATACACGAACCACTATGATCACTCATCAACACAAACCTCCTACCCAGAAGGTAGTGTCTCCACATCTTCAATGCATGTATGATCTCTACCAACTCAAGATAATGTGTGGGGTAGTTCTTCTTGTGCTCATTCAGTTTTCTTGAATAATAACATACCACCTATACATCCTTCATAAGGAATCCACCAAGTCCTTTCTTGCAAGCATCTGTGCATACTACAAACTCTTTGTCCAGATCTGTAATCTTTAACACTTGTGCATGTGTCAACAACTTCTTAAGCTTCTCAAACCTAGCCTCACACTCTATCCATTTGAACTTCTTACCTTTCTTATGCAATGTTGTAATAGGATAAGCGATCTACGAGAAGTTCCTGATGAACCTCCTATAATAACCTTCCAACCCCATGAAAGGCCTAACCTCATATACATTCCTGGGAGCTACCCACTCCATGATGGCCCTTATCTTTTATGGATCTACTGCAATGCCTTCCTTGGAGACAACATGTCCCAATTAATGTACCTCAATCTGAAAGAAACTACACTTGTTGATCTTTCCATACAACTAATGCTCTCTCAACAATCTTAACATTGCTGCTAAATGCTCGACATGCTCTTCCTCATTTTAAGAATATACCAATATGTCATCAATGAACACAATAAAAAACTTATCCAAGTGCGAACACAACACGCTATTCATCAAGCACATAAATGTAGTTTGAGCATTAGTCAAACTGAATGGAAGTACAACAAGCTCATAATGCCCATACCTAGTCCAGAAAGATGTCTTGTAAATGTCCTCCTCTTTGATGTGTGCCTGCTGATATCTAGATCTCAGATCAATCTTGGAGAACATTGTTTCTCCCTTCAACTGATCGAACAAGTCATCAATCCTCGGTAAGAGATACCTATTCTTGATGGTTACTTTATTCAACTTCCTGTAGTCAATGCATAATTTGAGAGTACTACCTTTGTTATTTACAAAAAATACCAATGTGCCCCATGGTGATACACTTGGCCTAATGTATCCCTTTTCTAACATTTCCTCAACTGTAGCTTCAACTCTACCAACTCAAGTGTATTCATCCTGTAAGGTGCTTTTAATGTTGGAGCTACCCCTAGCACTAACTCAATAGAAAATTATACCTCCCTGTGAGGTGGAAACTCTGAAATGTGTTCGGGAAATACATCATGGAACTACTGTAGAATTGGGTATATATTCAAAACATCTGCATCCTCAACTTCCTTACCGTTCTCACTAGAAATGTGCAATATGAATAACACACACCCTTTCATGCGATCGTGCTTTGCCTGCATACCTATCACCATCCTAACTGATGTGGCTTTCTTCTTTTCTTGCAAGACTCTTGGTTCCCCATTGTCATCCACACACTCAATGGATTTTTCATAACAATCCACCTTGGTTCTATGAATGTACAACCAATACATGGCCAACAACATAATGTATGATCCCAATGGTAATACATTCAAATGTGCTACAGTAGGCATACGATTCAAATGAAATGCATAAGCTCCTGCCCAATAGTGAACTCGTTTCTTTGTACTTGTATCCAATTGCACAATTTAAGATTCTGCATGTAATTCCTTACTCAAACCATATGTATCCACCAAGTCAGGACTAACATAGCTACAACTGGATCTAGGGTCAATCAAAATAGAAATAACTTGATCACAAAGTTTACTATCCATCTCAATGATAGATGCCTCATGGTTTGCTTGTTTGTTATCCAATGCTTCATAGGTACAAGGAATGCTTTGACCAACATCCCCAACAGTTTTTGCATCCTATGCACTATATATTAGGCCTACCACCCTGATTCTACAAACAATATCTCCTACAATGATCTTTGCCACAAGTCTAACACTCTATAGGCTTCCACTCTGCATTCTTATTATGTTCTTTTGATCGAAATCCCTGTGCTTTGTCGAATACATTGAACTTCTTTAATGGAACTACATTCTCTTTATTACTTGTTCCCTAAGGTCTTACTCTCTTCTTGTCTCATTTTCCTTTTTTCTTTGCATTACCTTTCCAGTTTGGTTTCGTCTCGGATCTATGCTTCGATTATTCATAGCAATGCTTTAGCTTTCGAATGGCCTCCTACAATGATCTAGGCTCATCGAACTCAATTATGTCTTTGAATGCTATCAGTAACCCACTAGTGAATCTCTGAATCTTTGCCTTCTCGTCCTTGAGGTAAGGGACATACCTCGATAGCTCCAAGAACTTGGTAGTGTACTCATCATCTATCATAGATACCATATTTAGCTCATAGAATTATTTTTCCCTATCATCAAAGTATCTCTCTAATAGATACTTCTTCTTGAATAGCCACTCAAACTCACTCCAAGTCAATTCTTCCTCATGTATACCTCTGACATTCTTCACATCTCCCCACCAAATGTCTACTTTACCTTGGAGAATGAATGTAGCTACTCTAGCTTTCAGGTTCTCTGAATAGTCATGAAACCTGAAGAAATTCCTCATACCAAGCAACCATGCATTTTCATCCTGTGATTTCTTCACCTCTCCATCAAATGTAGGTGGCTTTGGTTTATTAAACTCATCCAAAAAATACCACTTATCGCTCCTCCTATAAGGATGATAATGATATCGATCATCATGCCTGTCAGAACCAGAACTATAATGGTACTTCTATCTATCACCTCTCATATCCCGAGTGTCCAATAATCTTCCATCTCTATTTGACCTATGACCACCATGCGACCTACTGCCATATGCCCCATTAGTTTTTTCCTCCTGCTCATAGCTAATATGTAGCGGTCCAAGTCACTACGAATATGACAAACTCTGAAGTATTGCTGGCTTGATGGGCCCTAACCCAGGTTCAACGTTAATTAGCCAAGAAAATCCCTACACTACTGGCCCTTTCGGCATCAATCCGCAGAGCGTGGACTGATGTCTTACCCGAAGCAGTATGGGGGGAGAAAGAACCATTTTTCTGCACCCAGAGAAGGTAGTGATGTCGTTTTATACCCTAATCCTTCCTCTGCGAAGGTCTGTGATCATCCTTCGCATACTACGCACCTCTATAATTACTCTTTAATTCTGTTTTACCTAGATTAGATTAAGTTGTTAATAATATATTCTTACTTGCGTTCATATAACAAAGTAAAACATATGGATTCGTACATCAATATAGCATTAAAACATAAACCTAGTATTCATCATAACATAATCATATGCAGATGTAAACCAGATCATACACAGACAATTCCAGAATAATTCTCTTTATTGATGTTTCAGATCCTCTTTACAGACTCTGACTGCCTACGTGCACTTAGCTGCGAACTTCTGCCCTAGGCCTCTGCACACACAGCTGCATAGCCTCTTTCCTATGCTAAGACTCTTCACTCTTAGCTCCCACAAACCCAAAATATATCAAGACTCAACTGAACTAAACTTCCAAAAAATGCCTTAGACTCTTCTAATACTTCCCTTTATATACAATCCCATGGTCCACGAACCATGGGTGGATCTCATAAAGATGACACAAGTTACATAAACTAAGGGAAAAAACCCTTGATGACTCTTTACATCTTCACGCTCTGCAGCCACAAAATACAGAGACTTTACACTTCTTATACAAAACTTGGGCTTTCTGCCCCAAAACTTGCACTTTTAACCCCAAAATTGAACCTAGGGGACCTATTCCCAACAGGCCCCCAACACATATATGGTGTCTCACCCCCGAGTCACTCTGTTGGTGCAGAGATCTTGTCACAAAGACCTCCTAGCTCCACCTATACTATTGCAACTTTGGCACCACACTGCGTCACCGCCTGCTTAACCTGTTCCACTAGCTGCTCCATTGCTAGTCTTGCACTATCTGCCTTGATTTGCTGCTATGTTGTCTATAGGTTCGCCAACTTTCCTTCAATGGTGATCATGAGCACATAGGCTTGATCTAGCTAAGGCCCCAATTTGGCCTTCAATAATTCCTCCCTGCGCTGTGCTACGTCCACCTATTCCTTCAGTGCCTTTGCTTCTTGCAGCTTTTCCAACCTTTGTGTAAGGGCAATGGTGTGCACCGTTCCTTTGACCGCATCATACCTTTGCTGCAATTCCCTTGCCTCAGTCTCTAATCTCTATAGGTTGGGATCTTCCTGTATACTACTACATACTTCGAGCAATTTCTTGAAGAGTGCAATGAAATCCTTCACTATGGCATCCATTATTGCAACGACATCTTTGATAGCGGCCTCACACTACTCTTTAACATCTAGTGGAGTTGAAGGTTGGGCCCTCAACTCAAGCTTTGTGATCTTAAGGTTCAACTCAAACTAAGCCTTAGCGAGCTCTGTCCTAGCATTATGGACATTTGCAGTGAGCTTCCAAATTCTGGCATCGACGGGTGCATCTTTTGGAATATGCAGCTACGGAATGGTTCTGCATGCTTCCGCTACCACAACTGTGGTGCGCTCATTCTTCTCTTGAATCTTCTTAAGGAGATCAATCACGAAAGTCTTTTCTACAAACATCTGGGCGTTGTTAACGTTATGTTTGGAGATCACATTCAGCACGTGCTACTCTCAGGCCCGAAGTTCTGCGATAACACCGTCTTATAGGGTATGAAGGGATTCACTTGGAAGCATGGCCAAGTTCAACCCAACCCTTTTTAGAGTGCTGATGGTGGCCTTGTCATCTTTCACTTCTACAGCCAACACTCCATCCGATAGTGTGATGGCCTGGGGATCCATAAAGTGAACCATCTTTGTTGCTTCTAAGGTTCCTAGTGCCAAACTAGTCGACGTCGTGCGGTCCCGTCCTACACCGGTCTGAGTAGTTTGGATCTGTAGCTCATGCAGACCCATCTAAATGGTGACCAGGGCTTGCTTCTACTGCTGCTCAAACTGTTGTAGCAGTTCTGTGGTCACGTCCCTTATTATTTCCTCGATGCCATTCATATCACCTTCCGTCAAAATGATCGGGTCGAGTGATGATTTACTAGCCTTGGAATTATTTCGTAGCCCTTATTTTTCCTACTCTCTAGTGCACTTAACCCGGAATGGAGTAGTCTCCAGGTCTACACCACCCTGTCCTGATTGATGCTCTTCATCCTCCATCTACAGTGAAGGATACTTCTAACTCCTGTCAGAGTCGCGCTCTTCCTCATCTTCCTTCTTGTTCGCCTACTCCTTAGCAGCGCGCTCTGCTTTAGCTTTTTCCTCAGCCTCCTTTTTCCTCCTGTTAGCCAATTGTTGCATCTTTAATCATGCCTCTTCCTTCTTCTGCTTTCCTTTGGACTTGCTATATCCCACGGATAAATATGAGGCCTGCACCACTCTGATGGCCAGCGATCGAGGACCACTGTGATTTCATCACTTGTCACAAGGTATGGAAGATCATACCATTTCTGCTGAGGGTCCTTTTGTGCTCACATGGAGACATAGTGGAAGTTCACCTTGAACTCCACATATTCTGCCAACTTCTCAAAGACAGTTGGTGATAACTGCGGCTTGTGGTTTATCGCAACACGGATGCTCGATTCCATCAGTACCCAAAATATCTTACTGTCCTTGACACTTTTGGGGTACTTTATGGCCCAAAGCAAAGCGAACTTCCCTGCTTTTGGCAGATTTTATGCAATTAGAGGAAATTGATTGTCCTTTGGTAATTCCCACACAACTAGTACAATTCACAGCAGAAGCCATGCATAATGGAAGGTCTTACTCTGGTCTTGTGCTTCTCTGCAGTTCGTGAGAAACTCGCTGCAAAGGTAGCACGCCCAATTGAATTGTACACCCTCCGCGCACTGGGCTACTAATGACATAACCGGTGTTGGCACTTCATCTACGTGACACTTCCTCATTATTTTCCCAGCTAGGATCTGGTTGGATACCTTAACCGCGGGGTCAGTTATGCTGGAAATTGAGTAGCCACGTGGCTTCTTGGCAATCTTAAACTTGTCCTTCATTCTTTCGGTGCGGTAGTGCTTGCCCGTATTTCCACAAAATGCTTTGGCTGGATTCAGCCCTAAATGTGGTAGAAATGTGATCCTATGGATTAGCATATCTATGATCAGTATTGGTTCTCCTAACCATAGGCACCCATCATGCACCAAGCATAACAACTGTTTGATCATTATCAAAGTTATGGGCACACAGTTGTAATGCAACACTCATAGCAGGTTCAACAGTCTTGCCTTGTCCACCCCTTTAATCCACTGTCTCGACTCTAGCGTAGTCACACCAGAGTCTTTATATAAGATGCGGTGCATAAATGTATCAGTCTCCAAGTGGGGGAACCACTCAGTATCTCCCAGGTCCTAATCCTCAAGTTTTAAATGGGTAATGCGTGCTAGGCGTGATCCTTCGAATGTGATTTTGTCTGGCAGCAACAATGTGTTGAGTAAGAACTTGGCCTCATCTAGGTCCTTCGGGACCTTCACCTTGCCCTGGCGCGGAGGGATGTATTCAAGTAATTTTGAGATAGGGTCTACACCCTCAACGTTAATGTCTTCTACACCCATATCAATTTCTTCTACATCCTCGTCGGGTTCTAGGACTACCACCATGCCCTTCTCCTGCACGGTGGGCTTCTCTTTCTTTTGGTGTTTCCTGGGCAATGCACACACTAGCTGTGGCACTTTCTACTTGTCTTCCTTCGTCTTTGGACCCTCTCTGGTTGGCATAGGCCTTGGCTTGGGTGACCTCAGCAATTTTGGCACTTCTGCGGGCACTTCTACACTTGCAATCTCAGGGGCAGCTCTCTTAGATGCCATCGATCCTTCAACACTGGTAGTTTCTACGGGCGTCGACATGAGTCTAGTAAGAAGCTCCTGGGTTGCTTTAGGAAACTTGTCAAATACTGAACTAGCCACCAAAGCCTCGAAATTCTCAAGGTTCATGCGCACCTGATAGCTCAACACCTCAATTCTCATAATGCAAAGTGTTTTTTGTTGGGTGACCATCTATAATTTATAGGCAAATTCGAATTTGAATCTGACCGTTCCCCCCAAAATCCACTCATAAATGCTAGATTGGCGGCAGATTTTCAAATATCTCGCTCTTAAATTTCGACTTAAATGTTGCCCCTCCCTCCCCGCTCCATTTAGTTGTTTTCTCACTGTCAAATCATGAACAATGACCATAACAGTCACTTTTTGGTTGCCTTGTGTGGTCTCTCCTCCTATAGCGCAGCTCTCATCCCGCTTTTTCTAATACTGTGATGTTCCTCCTTTCCGTGAAGTCCCCCAGTTGCGCAACTCTATAACTCGAGCAGTGTAGTTTATAGTCCCATGCCTCCTTTGAGCTGCCTAGAGTGCTAAGACTGTTCTTCCACCATATAGTCATCCAGCCTGATCCATGGTGTATGGCTTCAATCAGCGACCATTTACCTTCCCTAGAAATGGCTCTCCATTCAACTTCACCAGCTGAACTGCTCCACCATTAGTAATCTCCTTGATGACAGAGGACCCTAGCCAATGCATCGGAAATTATCCTAGAAATTTATCAAACTTGCTATCATATAATAACACTAAATCATTTGCCTTGAAGGTGTGCAGTTTGAACTGCTGATCGTGCCATGCCTTTTTACTCTCCTTTTGAACTTGCTGATGGAATCCAACCAAAAATATATCCTCTTCCAGCTTTTTCAACTACGTGATCCTTTCTTCTAGGGCTCCCCGATCCGCCATTCCTGTGAATACCACGATGCACAGACTAGGTACAATGTACTCCATCAACATCACAACTTCTACACCATAAACTAGCTTGAAAGGCATTTGTCTTGTCAACTTTTTGCAAGCCATCCTGTAAGCCCATAGCACCACAGGTATGCATGCGTCCTAGTCATTTTTTTGTGCATTCCAAACCTTCATCAACACGTTCTCCAATATCTTATTGAATGCTTCAACCATTCCATTAGCCTGCGGGTGATACGACATACTCTTTTGGTGATAAAATTAAAATTCCTCCATCAATGCACTGATTGTCTCATTAAGGAAATGCGTACCATGATTGCTCATCAAAATATTCGGGAAACCAAACCTAGTCAGTACATACTCAAAGATGAAATTTGATGTTATTTCCCTGGTACAGTCCTTCACAGGTTGCGCCTCTTCCCATCTGGTCAAATATTTTGTTGCGGTGATGATGTACCGTGCACCTGTCTTCTTTCCCGGAGGCTGAATTGGTCCTACAAAATCGATCGCCCACTTCTCAAATGGTTGTAATGATAGCTGGGGTTCAGAGGCAGCTCATCCCTCCGCGATGGCCTACCTGTCCTCTGACATGCATCACATGCCTTACAATAAGCTTTGGAGTCCTTATGCAGCGTTGGCCACCGAAACTCAGCATGTAAAACGATTTGGGCTATTGCTTTTCCTGCATAATGTCCTCTCACAACTCCTCTATGAGCTTTAGTGAAAATACTGCTTCATTCAAACTCAAGCACATAACATCATAGTCTTTCATCTGAGCCCATTTTTATAAGTGTCCTGCAATGACAGAAAATTTTGTTGTGTGCACCACAAACTCCTTCTTTTGTTGACTAGTATACCCCTCCAAATTTGTCCCCATCATCAAGAAGTGTATGATATCTGTAAAGTGATTGTTTGTGACATGCACTGCAAAGAGCTCTGTGTCAGGCAGTCCTTCCTCCAAATTAGTGGGCTCCTTTCCTATTTCAATGCGTGATAGATGATCTGGTCAAGCATTCTATCGTCCTAGCTTTACAATAACTTTGAAATCATATTCCTGAAACAATAGCAACCATCTGCATATCTTCCCCCCCCCAACACAGGCTTGTTAATCAAGTACTTTAATGTAGAATGGTCTGTATACATATTAAAGTGTCCACCTAGCAAGTAGTATTTGAACTTTTAGAGAACGTACACCATAGCCAAAGCTTCGTGATGTGTCACTAAATAATTCTTCTCCACTTTTAGACAACTTCCTACTCGCAAAAGCTATAGGGTGATCCAGCTCTCCCTCATCGGCCTGTGTTAGTATTTCCCCGTGCACAATACATGACACGTCCACATGCACATGAAACAACTTCTTCCAATCCGGGAAGACTAGGATCGGCACGGTGACCATCTTCTCCTTTAACACATCTAAGCTTTTCTGACATTCTTCATTCCATTAGAATGTAGCATCCTTCTTTAGCAGCTTCTCCATTGGCGCGGTAATTTGAGCATAACTCTTAATGAACTTTCTATAGTACCCTATATACCCCAGTGTTGTTCATAGCTATTTCGCACTTATTGGTGCTTCTAAGTTAATTATAACTTCTATCTTATTTGGGTCGACCATTACTCCTTGTTTGCACACTACATAGCTCAGTAAGATTCTGAAAGGAACACAAAACAAATATTTTTTCAAATTGAGTGCGATTTGATACCTCTAGCATGTATCTAGCATCAATCATAGGTTGGCTACATGGCATTTCACTAGCCCAAACACCATCCAATCATCAAAGTATACCTCCAGAAACTTGTGAATGAAGTCCTTAAATGTCGTGATGACTACACTCAAAACGATTGCCGGTACATTCTTCAATCCATTAGGCATTACAGTATACTAGAAGCACCCCCACTCTATGGTGAAGATCATCTTACTTCTATTCTTTGGCACAATCTTGATCTAATGGTACCCCGAGAACCCATCCGTGAACAAATATGCCTCCTGTCCTCCTACATTATCCAACACTTCATCAGTGAATAGAGTTGGAAAGGGATCACGTACGTAGGCATCATTAAACTTCCTGAGATCTACGCATATCCTTATTTCATCCTTCTGCTTCTTTTCCTGAAATACTATTGAGCTCACCCAATCAGACTCTTCTATTGGTTCAATAATACATGCTGCAAGCATTTTATCCAACTCTATGCAGACCCTTTCTTTATACTTAGGATTGAGGTGGTACAACCTTTGCTTGATCAACTTTGGATTTGGTTTCAACATAATTTTCATAACTCCAAGGTCCCCTATTATCCCCTTCATAGGGAACAAGTCCTGGTATTCACAGAGTAATTCAGTGCCCTTATCTACTATTGGATCATCCCAGTGGTCCCCAATCTTTGCAAATTTTGTCTCTGCATTTGTTCCAATGTTCACTTGTCTTGTTTTTAGTGGCGCGGTGATATCTGGATTTTCAATTTGCAGTCCTTCAACTTCGCAGTGACTTTTAGTCTCTGGGATATTAATGTTCCTCAGATCCTCATCTTCTTCTTCGGCAGTCACATTGTAGCACTCCAACGTGTGACACAGCTGGGTGGTCCAATCTAGTTGAATTAATTCCAAGGGATCCTGCGATACTCTAAATATTTCCACCTTGACTTCTTGCAATGCCTCATCAATACTTTCAAACCCATCCTCAAAGATAAATGTCATCAAGAATCCTTATTGCAAAATGTCCCATTCTTCAGTGCCATGGTGGAGCTTTGTTTCCAAGTACCAATTCATTGGTATTACATCCAACGTATGACAAAATAGATTCATCCATTCAAGCTAAGGCTCTACTCCATAAACCTTAGTCCATTTGGCCAGGTGATCGAGTGGGTCATTCTTTCCATCATATTTCTCTGTTAGCCAAACTTGTGTGTGACCAAACTATAATCTCATCATCTTTCGATACACGTGCCAATTATCAAAACTATCTTTGTGCATACCCCACCATCTCGCAGGTGTAGCATGCAGCGCCCAATCTAAGGCTTGGAAGTGGTGCTTCTTTGGTACTTACCTTTCGAATGCATCTAAAAACTTATCAACATCTACTAAACCATCATAATAGGGAATATTCCTTACCTCCGATGACACACATCACAATGACTTGATCATCATATTACAGTGCAGTGTAGATACTTCATACAGTCGATTCTTCTAGTGCTCCAACTCCTCATCTAAATTTGATGTGCAGGAACTCTCACAGTCCCAGGTGATGCATCCATCTGCTGTCGGATTCACCCAATTCTGATCTCGCACCATTATCTTATAAATTTGTTCCAAATCATCATTTCTTCATAATCGCATACCGGTTCAGTGTAGCGCGGTCCTTCTGCAGGATCCAAGGGTACTACTACGTGGAGAGCCTTCTTCTCAAATATCATCTTCCGCTTCTTCAAATTGATTACCCCATTCATGTAGTGACCCAATCAATCCCAAGGAGCGCAGGGTAGGGATTGCTGTCATCAACAATCTCTATCACTTAAAAATCAGCCAAAGCGCTCGTGCCGTCAATATCAACTATCACTCCCTGTAATCTCTCCATGGGGATCAATTTCTATTTATTTTCCATTCTTAATTAATCAGAGACCACTGCATCGCAGGTTTCCCCATCCCTTCCCATGTTTGTTTAGGCAAGACATTTGCGTCCAACCCCAGATCTAGAATAACTTGATCCATCTCATATTCTCCTATCTGTGCAGTGAGCCTCATCTCATGCCTCGTTCTCGCCTTATGCTTACCAATTTTCTTGACTATGTGCAGTCCGCCAGTAGCATTTTCTTTTCTGGCTCACTTATTTATCATCTCCTGCAGTCCTTTAATAGCCTTGCTATCACGCAACAACTTCATACAAGTTTCCAAGAAAGTAGTAAGCATGAAAGGTTCCATCTCTTCAACTGGCTTGTCCTGACTTCTTGAGGTAGAGGCCTCAGCGAAGCTTTTCTTTGCTTTCATAAAAGTTTCCCTTATGCACTCTAGATCAAACCCAATCTCCTTTTATGGCACTTTGCAGCCCCACTCACCTTCTTCAGGCTACTTCCACTTATCTTCGCCAGTCATCATTCTACTCCGCAGCACAATATTTACCTTAAGATCCTCCTCGCGAGGCTCAACCCTCATCATCTACAAGTTTTGAGTGGGCTGCTGAGGTTGTGCCCCCATTTCGCGTATCTTAGCTAATAATACAAGGAAATCCTCTGTCGCATGGTCGAACTGAGCACAATATCATCATGATAGATGTGTCGGGTTCGGGCAATCTCGCGCATAGTGTCTCAGTCCTCCACGGTTGTAACAAATGACCTGTCCCTGACCTCTACCTGGTCCTCGTCCACCTCAGCCTCATCCGTGCCCCTAATTTCACCTCGCGCTCCCTTAGTGCCTTGGTCCAGAGGTTGAGTTTATGACTGCACCCTATATGCGGGCATTCTATCCATCATTAGCTCATAACTACGACAATTACGTTCATCATGACCCACCAATTTATAGAAGTTGCAGAAGAGATGTTGCGGTGTTTGTACAAATTTCTGCAACAAATGGAAATTGTTTGTCACATGTTTTCCAGCTACTTGACAGATAGCACATCATAGCACGGGCCTTGTATTTGGCCTTGCTAGAGCTTTTAGCCTCAGTGGCATTGGTCCCCCTACTACAACATAATTCGCGAAGATTGGACAGTGATCTTTGTCATGCCCCTGACTTTTTCACTTCAGGCACCAAACTTCTACGTGCACCTCTAGCCGAGTTGTTCTTTCTTTCTTCAGACTCTAAAATTCTAGGCACAGGTTCTACAACTATGCGTGAATATACTGAACCCCTAAATTAGCATCTTGCATCAGTGTCTCATGCAATCTCATTACAATCTCTAGGGTTTCTTCCTAGGTTCCAATCTTCTACTGTGACAAAGCAACCCTTAGATGAGGCAGGAGTGGAGCCACAAACCATTCATGGTGCTACCCATCTATGAGATTCATGTTGGCTTTGCGGATTGTGCACTTCAACCTCTGATCCAAATCCCAAGGTGTCTCGCCAGGTTTCATCATGATCTCCTTGAATCCTACAATTGACTCAACTTCATATTTGGGCCTAATGAATTCCTTATTCAGCGCGGTCTGAATATCTGCTAATGCAGCCGTCAGATATTCAATGCAGTACTTACTGTACCATGTTAGCGCATGTTCCTGCAAAGTAGTCACCAACGTTGATTTCTTCATCTGATCATCTGTAATACCCTAAGATTCCCATACAGCCTTTGCGACGAACCAAAATTGGTCTGGGTCATCAGTTCTTAACCCTTTCAACATAGGAAATTTTACTAAATTCACCATATTGGATGGTGGCAGAGGTGGCGGTGATGTGGGTGAAGGTGTATGCGGTGGAGGTGAAGATGGAGGTGGTGTGGGTGGATGGGGTATTCGCGGGAACCCTTGTCTTATTAGGTGAAAAACGCTCTACGGAGAAGCCTATGCTTCTTTCTCGTCGTCACCCAGAGGAGGTCCAATCAGCAGGCTATATTTAGGGCCTGTTTTCCCTCTATTCCTAAAGGTCTTTCCACTTCATGTAGCTCCAAACATCAAGGTAGCTGCATAACCCATTTTTCACACAAAAGCATCTTAATCCAAGTATTTAAACACCTTAAATACTTACCTCAAAGTCCTTTGAAGAAGCGATGCTCTACTTCACAGTAAATGACCGAAGTATCGATCGTGAACTCTCTCACGAACCCTCTGATGATACGATCGAGCTAATGATCGACAACACATTCGATGTTGTCTTTAGAGGCTTCCAATCTCCGCACTAACTTTGGGGTCCAAACTAGCGGATCGTCAAGTCTCCACCTTCCTTGGTCGTCTGCCAATTTCGCGATCCACTCGCATAATTCGATCGGGAAGGAACAAAAGAAGATTTCATGTATCTTTGTGTACAAATATTTGTCCAAGCATTGTTCTTTCATAAATCGCGGATTCCTATTCTCTTGCGCCATGAATTCGTGGACCTCTCAATCTAGCCAGTCTTCGATCTCTTTCTTAGTTAGATTCCAGTGATATGACATCACACATCTCTTTATGCAGATCCTGGTCCCGACAACGAAACCATTTGTTGGTTTGATGGGCCCTGACCCAAGTTCAACGTTAATTAGCTAAGAAAATCCCTACACTATTGGCCCTTTCGACATCAATCCATGGAGCGTAGACTAAAGTCTCACCCAATGTAGTATGGGGGGATGCAGTAACTAAGTTTCTGCACCCAGAGATGGTAGTGATGTCGTTTTATACCCTGATCCTTCCTTCGTGCAGGTCGATAAGCCTTTTAAGGCTTATCGATATAATTCTCTTATCTGTCCTTCAGACCTCCATGAAGGTCTACACTCGTCCTTCGCGTACCTCAAATAGGAATATCAAACACTTACTCACCTCTATAATTACTCTTTACTTTTGTTTTACCCATATTAGCTTAATTTCTGAATAACTTCACATGTGTGAAGATGATCTTCGTGCAGATAGATATTATTACTTGTGTTCATATAAAAAAGAAAAACATATGGATTTGCGCATCAATACAACATTAAAACATAAACCCAGTATTCATCATAACATAATCATATGCAGAAGTAAAACAAACCATACATAGACAATTCTAGAATAATTGTCTTTATTGATGTTTCAGCTCCTCTTTACAGGTTCTGACTGCCCTGTGCACACATCTACAGGGGTCCGCGCACTCAGCTGCAAACTTCTACCCTATGCCTATGTGCAGACAGCTGCAGAGCCTCTTTCCTATGCTAAGACTCTTCTCTCTTAGCTCCCACAGACCCAAAACATATCAATACTCAACTGAACTGAACTTCCAAAAATTGCCTTAGACTCTTTTAAGACTTCCCTTTTTGTACAATCCCATGGTCCGCAGACCATGTGTGGATCTCATAAAGCTGACATAAGTTACATAAACTTAGGGAAAGAACCCTTGATGACTCTTTACATATTCACGCTTCACAACCACAAAATGCATGGACTTTACACTTCTTATTCAAAACTTGAGCTTTCTACCCCAAAAATGACCCTAGGGGACCCATTCCCAACAATTATCACTGCATTTACCTCCTCTGCTAACTTCTCCTATGCCTGTATGATTCTTTCATTATCTTCCTTACAACTCCTTATTTCTTCCTTTAAGCTTCTCAGTGTATCTTCCAAATCGGAAGAATCCCCAACCCCAAACTGCTCATATGATCCACAAGGAGACTCTTTGTAGTCTATCATCTTGCTAGCCATTTTATATTTCTTCCTGCAAGGCATATCATGTCATCTAAACAAAATCACAATAAACCAACATACCTTAGTATATTTTGGGGAGGATATCTCATCTACAAGATCAACAAATCAGCGTAATGCATGTATAACATAATCACAACAACATATAGAAATACAACTCATAAGAATATCACTCTATAGCCCTCATTCTAGTTAGAGTCCAGTCGCCGATGCATGACCATTGCAACCATGCATACCATGGCCTCATGTATGATGACATCAATCGTACCAATGTATGTGGAGAAAGTGCAACCATAAAGGTAGATGATACACCAACACATATTTGAATGACACACAAGGATAAACACATATAATCAATCATAAACGAATGATACTTGTAACAACATGTAGCAACATGTAACCAATAATACAAGAATGATACATGTAAGAGACATTTAACAACATGTAACTAGTCACACACTCATGACAATGCACTCCACAAAAACAAAATCAACTTCCACATGGTGACATCACTACAACCATGATCAACACCATGCAAATGCAACAAGCACATGAAATACAAGCATAAGAGACACACATGCAACTAGCATGAATGCATGAACGACACACCCAACCCATCCAGTCAGAGGGGTGAACCATGCTCTGATACCACTCTGTAACACCATCCTCCCACATCTACCTAAGTAACCAACCAACTGGGGTAAACATGTGACAAGAGGCCCTATGATATGATTTGACCTCCTAAGTTACGTTAAGAAAGTGGAACTGCCAGAAACACACCATACATACCTTCAACATCAACATTAGGATCCTCAGGAACCATCCCAACCTTTCTGCCAACCAGCCCCTGGGTCCCACTAAGATTTTTCACCACTTGAACCCCCGACACTCCCATGCTATAAGTCTGCTAGTGTCCAAGAGGCTCTTGACGCACTCTCTCATGACAAGGCTTGCTAGGCTCCAGGGACTATTTTTCTCAATGTTGTGCCAGCGTCCCTGGGATTTGAGCCACTTTTTCAGGCGCAAATCCTAGGTCACTACCTATAATTTAATGACACCTTCATAACAGTAAGATAATAGGGAAATGACAGTACAAACACAATTACTTGAATATGGCATTAACTAGACCCATACTAGCCATGCTAGAAATTTTGTCAAACATATCTTGAATATGTAATCTATAGGAGTAAATAAAAGATCATAGGGGTCTCATACTCAGCTGTGAATCGCTAAGATACATTGATGCCTCAAAACATTAGTTGCGGTTTCATCCATTAGGTCATAGATACATTGTTCATTCATTTATGAGTAGAAGCATGATGAGATCCATACATAGCTACTGTCATAAAACATATACATAACCAACATGATAAAAATAGAAATACCAAGGAAATCATAGCCATATAATCCACACATAAACCAATATACTACTCATAGAAATACAAGGAGAAATAACCTCATATTGATGATGCAAAATCCAAACCTGGGATGGGACTTCCACGTTCCACTCAACGATAGAATGGTTGAGCCAAATATCTCTTCAACCATTCACCCCCATGCCATATTCCAAGCATGAATGTGGGATCTCATAGAACACATCAATCCAAAACCATCTAGGGTTTCCATAGGCCATCCACCTCAACCCATCAAACAATGATTTCACCTCACGGTCGGACATCAAAAAACCATCATTAGATTTGTCTCTATCCAATCTTTCCAGGGCTCCAAATAATTTTTCCAACCAAGGCTTCCAGGACTACTAACTCAATCCACAACTTATTTTGGGTTTCCAGAGCGTTTGTCCAACCAAGGCTTCTAGGACTTGTAACTCAACCCACCAAGGGCTTCCAAAGAATTTTTCCAACCAAGGCTTCCACGACTAGTAACTCATCCCAATATGTTACACGGATTCCATAGCGTTTGTCCAACCAAGGCTTCCAGGACTAGTAATTGAACCCAAGTTAAGGAAACATGAGAACCAACTAAAAAAAAAAAAAAGAAGGAAATATATCCACAATAATCATGGCTATCCAGGAAATGGAAAGGCTAGGAAAATACACTGTCAACTTCAGCCATGCTGCATGCCAATCATAGATCATGACCAATAAACCACATGCATATTCCATGCATGCCAAAGCTAGTGAGGAAAACATACATGCAACTTGGTACCTGCAAGAAAAACCCGTTGTAGTTGTTGATCCCGATGTCTTCTTACACTTTCCTTCTCTTCATTTTTCTTCTTTCTCCAAAAATCCATGTTTGCCACACCCTCCAAGAGTGCTCCAAGAAAACTCTAAGTATCCAAGTGTATGAGAGAGAGAGAAAAATGAGAGAGCTCCACAACTGAACTGACAAAGTACTAATCCTCATAACCCTTTTTATGAATGAGGCCTCTATTTTCTTCACTTTCCATTATTTTCCTTCATTTTCCTCCTCACATGCAACCTATGACCTTTCACCTCTCTTTTCTCCTAATTTCCAATATTTTCATAAATAAATGTGACAAAAATGTCATTTTTTATTTCTAAAGCCTTAACCATTTTCTTTTCCAATTTACTTAGCCATTATTAACCAAATTAAGACCCACACTAGGATTTCTTGCTCAACATTCAACTTGGAATAAGTGTTCCATCAACTATGGTTATTATTTTTTCTTTACTAACTTTTATTACATGGAATTTTCACCAATACTGTTACAATGTTAAACATTATTGAATCTAAAAGAAGAAGAATTTGACATTGAAGGGGAGTCCAAGCTACCACCATCTATTCATTAGAGAGCCATTTCTACCACCCGGAATCATCTTCCAATGGGGAGCTCAATGCTACAACCTGGGAAGCATTAGAGAGATCAACATCAAGGAGCTCATCACAACTCGAAACCACATCAGGGAGCTCAGTCTCAAATCATAATCTAATGAAAATCAGGAATTTCCTATGGGACACTCTCACCTCATGTCATCTCATAGGGGAGCAAACATCTTCCACCCTATGTTGAGCAATAAGAGTCATCATATAGGGAAGAAAAATCATTCCACCCTATGTCGATAAACAACATCTCATCCATCCTATTGCCCATTGATCTTCCCAACAATTATTCTTAAGAGTAATGTGGTAGAATACCTGCAACATAATCAGCTTGGGTAACACACCTCCAAGCTCTCTTAACCCGTTGGCCAGACGGGGAACGATAATCCCAACAAGCCCAGCTTGTAGGTATGATTCCAACTACGGTATACTCTGCATAGACCAAGATAGGGGAGCAACATCTTCCAGCCTATGGGTAATGGATAGAGGTAATACATCACAATTCCTCCCTTTGGGAGCTTAAACAAGGGGAAAGAGCAGGCTTAGTGTTCTTTATCATCCTATTTTATGTAAATCAGAAACATATCAAAGTGCTAACGTTTGGTACCAACTTAACCAACTCATTGAAGATTTTCCTCAAACATCACTGTTGGCACCCATTTTTGTCCCCAATTTTCTGCCTCTCATCCCTACTTTCACCATCTTTTGCCTATGAAAGTAATTCTATTACCTACCCTATCACCTACATCACTCCCTAAAACCCACTAGTACATAACTAAGATGTAAATGCACTTAACTTACATTGTTTTTCTATTTTTGATTGAATTTAAGTTAATTTTGAGTCATGTCCCTATATGCTAACTATTTATTCATGGGTTTAGTTGGAAGCTTGGTGACATGATTGACAGGTCCGCATGAACGGAAGGATGCCTCATCATCCACATTGATCTCAACTGTCATATTCAAACAACCGATCCTTGACAGTCTGGCTAGGTGGGCTCCTTCTTCTTGTTTGTACCATCGAAGTTACACAGTGATCTGTGAGGACAAGCATGATGCTTCCAGGACCGATTTTCTATGTTAACTGTGATAATTCCAAGGCCAAAGATCCTCCATATCAGAATCAAAGTAGACTACTATCATAATGGTAGTTAGTTACTCTAGAAGGGAGTCGTTTGTTCTAAGTAAAGTCAATATGATTTGGAGTAGATCGAGTAGTGCTTATATTAGTTCATAGTTACTAAGGTTGCCATAGTTAGTTAAATTGTTATTTTTACATTTATACAGTTTCCTTTAAAGGTCGTTGCAATGAAAGGACAAGGCTAGTTGAGCTATTTGGTTAAGAATTATTGTTTTTGATACAATGTGAGTTATGTCATTTGGCTCTCAAAATCTTTTTTTGAAATATATATGATCACTTTCAAGTTGTGAGCTAGAAGTATTGTTATCATGGTCGATTACGAGCTATATCTTTGATGTTTTAGATCTATTTTTTGTTGCAGTAGACTAGCTTACTAAATGTGTGGGAGGGCCCACCACCTACGAAAAGAAGCCCATTAACAATTTAGATATCTATATGTGTGTGTGTAATTTTATAAGTTTGAATCTCGTGTGTTAGATTTATGAATACTAATATATGATTTCATGATATGCTTGGTTCGTTGCTTTACAGATTACACAATTTAAAGATTGCTTTCATGTGTTAAAGAGCTTTGATTCATTATATAACCTGAGTTTGTATTTCAAAATAGAGCCATGATCTATTCTTTCATTCAAAATCACATTTCATTCATTGGAGTATCCATGATAGGAAAATCAATCGATTCTTGAAGCTATATAACACGATTTCTATGTGGCTATTTTGGTGTGTCTATCTCTATAACGAAGTTTATGATGAATGGTATGAGTGTAACTGTAGATTGCCCTTTTAATTGAGAGATTGATTTATGGTGTAAAGTTTTGATTGTGATTTCAAACAAATTCGAGTTTGGTATCAATAGGTGTCGCTTTTTCCATTTCCACAATTTGAATTGTTTGATTTGTTTCAAGCCTTAGGATTTAGTTTTCACAATGTGGTTTACTTTAAGAGAATTTTGTTCAGAGAATCGAATTGAGTTATTAAATTATCATAGGATAATTTAGATCCATTGTCACATAATATAATAATATTGATTTCCATTTCTAGTACTATAGTATAAAAGTTGATTTCAAGCAGTGAACTTTGTGATTTATATTCCTAGTATGATTTGATTTTTTTCATTTCTTTGAGTTGCTTGAAGATCGTTAATTATAGGATAGATTATATTTCCATTTTAAACACAGTAGCATAGGATTTGATAGCAGCAATCTTAGATAAATCTATCAAAGGTTTCATTTTCGAAGAGTCAATCTCTGTAGCAATTCAAAGTGAAATTTTGAAGGTGTTTCATTTCCAATTAAAAGTAGTTCGGTTTGAATGGACTGAAGATAACAAATTAGGATTTGATCTTAGAGTTACAATTTGGTCTCCTTATCATATTTTTTTACAATTAAATAGATGCTCGGTCCTTTTAATAGCTAGAAGTTTAAATCCTCACTTAATATTTGTATTGAAAGTGAATTTCATTAAGCCTTTGGTTTCAGTAAGATTGTATTTTGATTGCAAAGATTTAGAATGAGGAACATAATGGATTGAGTTAAGTTGATTCCATTTATATTGCTTATGTTTTCTGAGAATGAGATGAGCATTAGTATTCTTAATTAGTAGTATTTATTTTCCATCATTTTGTACTTAACGATCAAGGAAAATTACATACTCTGAGTTTAGTCTTGAACTAGAAATGCAGTACAAATCGTGCTTATGAGCCTTGGTCAATAATTAAATACGAGAAGATTTAATAAGTAATTAAAACTCTCAACATTTTAGTGTTGTTGCCAAGGAGTTGTATTTTGGTTGAGGTAAGATTATTATTACAGAGTTTCGAGGGTATTGCAGGTAGTCAGAGGGCGGAGAGAGTACGCTAAGACGTGAGTGAAGAGCCACACATCCACTATTGTGGGATTTATCCAAAGTTTGATTGTATTTTCTTATCTTTAAACTTTTATTTCCTTTTCTTTATGTGTAGAAGTAGAATTAGGCCTAGGGATAGTCAAGGCAGATTTATTGCTAGTCAAATTTCCCTACAACTTTTGGTCCAACAACCACACCAATCACTAATCCGATCAATCGGTATACAGGAGTAAAGCAAGAAGAAGGAGGTGTTGATAGCAAAGTGGCTTCAGAGAGGGAGGTTCTGAATCAAGACGAGGAAACAATCGAACACATTATTTTTGGGAGTACAAAAGGAAGCTTATTAGAAGAACCTATCACAGATCTAGAATCAACTAATATCATGGACCATCCTTTAGTACCTCTTGTTGACTGGGAAATCATTAACAGACCTCTTCAAGAACCTGTAGTAAACATGGCCAACCAAGGAGAAGAGAACATAAACAATGAAGAATGTCTGGGAGAAGGAGAAGTTCAATGTTATAACATATTAGGACGAAACAATGAAGAACGTCAGGGGGGAGGGGAAGGACCACATCACAACCTATTCGGAGGAAACCATGAAGGACCGAGGGGAGGATCGGAGGAAGAAGAAGATGAAGAAACCACTTTTGGGTTTCCTATTCTAGATGTAACAAGGAATATCACTATGAAAAACATACCAATGGCATCTCTTTTGCTCTTCTATGGTAAGTCCTCCAAAGATCCAAATGCCTTCTTATTTGAATTTGACTTTTTATGTAGGATTTATAATTATTATGAGGATGAACATAAGATCAAGTTATTCCCAACCACCATGAAAGATGCAGCCCTTGCATGGTTTATGAGCCTAGGTAAACACACCATCTACTCTTGGGATGATATGAAATCTATTTTTCTCAAGAAATACCAGGACTTTTGCAAAAGTATGGATGTGAATGATATTCTTAGGATGCAACAATTATAAGACGAGAACTTAGAAGAATATATTGAACATTTCTTTTATAATTTCCATAAATCCTGGGGGCCACATCTAGATGAGAAGATTGTCAGAACTATCTTTTTCAAGGGGCTGAGGGATGAATGTATCAAAACCCTAAATATTCTAAGTGACAGGGATGTTTATAAAAAGCCTTTTGCTGAAGTGGTTGAACTGTGTTGCACTTACTCACGAAGTCAGGCTAAACTAGGAAAGAAGCTCCATGACAATTCACAAGATTATGTTTCAATAAATCATAAATCTCTACCCAATGTTGTCACTAGGGTGGAATTAGGAAACTTATTGGAAAACTTCAAAAAGGATATCCTAAACACTATTGGAAACCAGCTTGACACAATAAAAATAAAAAATAAACAATAAGATGAGAGGGTTTCCATGGCAACCTTTTGTCCTAAATGCAGAAATAAGCATGCTAAGAGGGAGTGTCCCATTAATTTTATTGAGGTTTGCGGTATTTTTGCTTTACAACATGCAACCGAGAAGTGTCCATCTCTTCCTAGTTTACAGGATATCTATAAGGGTAATGTTGAAACAAATGATTTTCCACAAACAAACAAGAAACCCTATTGGAGAAGCCCAAATCAAAACATGTTTCAAGATCCTAGTTTTCAAGTCTATGGTCAGAATCAACCTTGCAGTTTCCAGCCATCTTATCCTCCTTGGTTTAATCCTAAATCACAAAACACACTTTGGAATCAGTATTGGAGGGGAAATCATGATGGAAATACTTTTCAGCCCCAAAACCAATCCTATCCTCCATACTCAAACATGCCTAGTACGTCCTACAATCTAAACATTCAACCTTATTAGCAAGGTTACAACCCAAATCATTATCAACAACCCTCACTACCTCTTCTTCCTTTCCACCAAGTTTTACCTGCACTGTCTAACCCATCATCCTCGCAAGCACCACAATCATTGTACCCACCTTGTCCTACTTTGTTTCCTGCACAACCCATAGCTAATACCAACCATAATAAACAACCTCAACCTGTACAAAATATAGAAGTACAACCTTTTCCTACCTATATGATCACTGTTGTACCAGTAAATGAGATTCAACTACAATATGGGAAAACAGTCAATAAGGAAAAATAAACTTTCATTATTCAGTAAGAGGCCCCACAAGAACAAACTAAAAATCACATTCAACAAGAAAAACAAAAATAAGAACCAAATGAACCTCCTTACCGAGAAAGATTACTTGTTAAGAAGGAATAGATCCAAATCGAATATGATTTACAATCAGAATTAAGGAATGTTTGTATTAAAATTCCACTATTACAAGCCAATAGGCACATTCCTATCTACACTAAAATCATTAAAGACGTTTGTATTAAGAAACCAGGAAGGAAAGGAAACAAGAATCAAAATGTAAAAGTCATGAGTGAAATGTCTAGGATGATCTCAGATTTACCATTAAAATATAGTGACCCAGGAAATCCCATAGTGACCATTGAAATCAATGGAATACTTCTGCCAAAGACCCTTGTATACTTAGGAGCAATAGTTAACGCTATGACTTTCGAAACTATGACATCTTTACAATTGCAAGGGATCACACCTACACCTATTATTTTGGAACTTGCAGATAAATCCATTATTAATCTTATGGGAACTCTAGAAGACATAATAGTCACCATTGCTTCCTGGAAATATCCCATCGATTTCATTGTCATTTCTCCTAAAAATCCAGGACACCCTGTAGTCCTAGGAAACCCTTGGTTAGCTACTGCAGGTATTGTGATAGAGTGCCGAAGTGGGAAGTGGTCATTTCCAATGGTTCATATAATCAAACCTTGTCAATTTCCCCCTGCTCAAACTACTACTGAAGTACCCTTATAACTAGAGAGTCCTTATGGAGATGAGGATTGTACGTTTCCTTTATTATCATTAGAACATTCTAGAGGACTCCAGGAACAATCGGAAGATCATATTTTGCAACAATTTTTATCTGATCGTTTTTATATTGATTATCCTATTTATTTTACCAATTATCAGCATGTTTTCAGTAACAAGTTTCAAGAAGCTTGTCATCCATCTATATTTTCCTCATTGATAGTAATATAGGACATCAATGAGCTCACTACCAAAACAGTTGAAATCAGTGAAGGAAAAGTTTTGTACATTGGCAATGAACTAAATGAAAAACAGAAGCAACAATTGTAGAGAACAGTTCAAGAACAATCCGAGCTTTTTCCTGGGACTATTTGGACATGAAATACATACACCCATATACATGCATCCACCACATCTACACCAATGAGGAAATGAGACCAATTCAACAGCTACAGAGATGCATGAACCCAGCCTTGAAAGAAATTGTAAAAGATGAGTTGCAGAAGTTATTGGCTACAGATTTTATCTATCCTATTTCAAATAGCAGATGGGTGTCACCTTTGGTCATGGTTCCGATGAATAATGGTAATTGGTGCATATGTGTTGATTATGTAGAGTTAAATAAAGCCACCCTATGAGATTACTTTCCGCTACCATTTATTGATCAGGTACTTGACACACTCTCTCATAAGAAGTATTTCTCTTTTCTAGATGGGTACAATGGGTATAACCAAATTCAAATAGTTGAGGAAGACCACCTTCACTTGTCCTTGGGGTACCTATATCAATTTCTTCCTTTTGGCCTTTACAACACCCCAGCCACCTTTCAGCAAGCTATCCTAGCCATATTTTCTTACTTGATCCATGACTGTGTAGCAATCCATATGGACAACTTCACAGTATATGGAGATGATTTTTCCCAAGCTCTAGGAAATCTAGAAAAAGTTTTGATTCGATGTCAAGAAGCCAACCTAGCCCTTAGCAGTAGTAAATGTAATATGATGCAAACTAAGGGGATAGTCTTGGTCCGTCACATTTCATTTGAAGGAATCAAAGTCAATACAACCAAGATTGAGGTAATCTCACATATTTCAATTCCTAGTACACAAAAGGAGGTAAGAAGTTTCTTGGGACATGCGGGTTACTATCGTCGATTTATTGAAAATTTTACAAGAATTGCAGCACCTTTATTTATATTATTAACTAAAGACATTGAATTTGTTTGGAATGATGATTTTCAACATGATTTTCAGATATTAAAGGAGAGGTTGTCTACCGCTTCATTATTGAGGGGACCAAATTGGTCCTTGACATTCCACATTTGCACCAATGCTTTAGATACCAAACTTGGAGTAGTTTTAGGACAAAGGGAAGATCGCTCTCCTTATGTTATTTATTTTGTTAGCAAGAATATTTCCCCTCCCGAAATAAGCTATACAGTTACTGAAAAGGAATTGTTAGCAATTGTTAATGCCATTAACAAATTTAGACATTACATAACCGGTTATGAGACTTTTGTCCATACCGATCATTCTTCCATTAGATTTTTGATGAAAAAACCTATCACTAATGGTAAGATCACTAGATGGTTGCTGCTCTTGCAAGAATTTAATATAACTGTGATTGATAGGCCTCGACAAGATAATTTGGCAATCGACTTCTTGTCTTGAATGAATTTCATGCAGGGAAATGTGCCAAACCCAGTACAAGATGATTTCCTAGATGAAGAATTGTTGGCCATATCTACCATTACTCCCTGGTTTGTAGATGTTGCCAACTACCTAATTTCAAGGAAGTTTCCAACTACCTATTGTCAGGGAAGCTGCCTCAAAATTTGTCTACCAGGGAAAAACATAACATTATATAGTGTAGTGCCAACTACTCCTAGATCGATGGAGACTTGTTCTTCACCGGACTTGACTTGATCATGAGGAGATGTGTGCGAGAAAATAAGATATTTGATGTGTTGAAGCCCTACCGCAGTGAGCCTTATGGGGGAAACTTTTCATACAAAAGGACCACATACAAAGTCCTTACCAGGTATTATTGACCCTCGCTTTTCAAAGATGCCAAAAAGTGTGTATCAAGTTGTGACGCTTGTCATAGGATGGGGAGGCCAGTTCCTTTGAATGAGATGCCCCTTCAAACACAAATATCAATAGAGCCTTTCAAGAAATGGGCATTATATTTCGTAGGACCTATCTCCCCCATGTCAAAGAAGAAAAAATATATCTTAGTTTGCACCGAATATGTCACGATATGGGTGGAAGCTAAGTCTTTGTATGCTGCAACCAAGAAGGTAGTAGTGGAATTCCTTTTTGAAGACATTTTCACTAGATTTGGAGTACCTTGGGAGATTCTTACTCAGTAGGGCACACAATTCACATCGAAATTGGTCAAGGCTCTTAGTAAACAGTACCAAATCAAACATCGGACTTACCACCCCCAAGCCAATGGGCAGGTGGAGTCCACAAACAAAGTGTTAGAATCCATCTTAACCAAGACCATTTAGTTACATCATGCGGATTGGGCTAACAAGTTGTTGGAAGCATTATGGGCTTACCACATAACTTGGAGGAACGTGACAGGGCACACCGCATACGAGTTAGTTTATGGTAAACAGGTGTTGTTTCATATTGGGTTCCAAGTGAAAAAATTTCAGATTGTCAGTCAAATGGCGATGAATCTTAATGAAGACCAAGAACAAAGGTTAACGTAACTAAATTAGCTAGATGAGCTTAGATAGAATGCATTCCATCGAACCATGTTGGTGCAATATCAGAGAGCTCGTTGCCATGATAAGTTTCTTAAGAAGAAAATTTTCCGTCTAGGAGATTGTGCCTTGCTTTATGACAGTAAATCCAAATAGTTCAAAGGCAAATTCTCCACTAGGTAGTTAGGTCCCTATGAGGTAGATGAGGTTTTCACATTAAAACTATTGATGGCAGGCAGACTTCTTTTGTAGTAAATGGCCACCAAATCAAGATTTATCACCAACCGCTCTCATGACAACAATTTCTCCAGGAGGTAAGAAGATATCCAAAGATGGAGATGGTCCATGAAAATGACCAACCTCTGTCTGGTTCATCTAGTTGATTTCTTTTATTTGTGTGTGTGTGTGTGTGTGTGCATATATATATAGAGAGAGAGAGAGAATAATCAGTGGGTTATCATTATTTTATATCTTTAGGTGTTTCTCCCCACAACCCATGTAGAATAAAGGAGAAATATGTCTTGGGTAGGTTTAGTCCTTTAACCAGACTTGATAGATCAATTATGGAAAAGGAGCCTTCCAGAGTCTTCTTTGGATGTTTTCAGACTCTCAAAAATTGAAACTCCCAAGCAGTAACTGAACGAGGCTCGTAAAAACTACATGGAACAGTGGTAGCCTAGGTATTTCTTGAGTACAAATGTATTCTTTTTCGGCCTTAAGGAAATATTTACGTAAAAGAAGCCCCTTCGAGCCTTCTTTGGGTGGTTCAAACTCTCTAAATATGACAACCTCAAGTAGTGACTACTTTAGGCTCATTAAAATATAGAGCAACAGTAGTTAGGGATTTGCTGGGCATAGAATTATTATTTTAAGGACTCAACAAAATACTTTTGGAAAAGAAACACCCTAGAGATTTCTTTCTGGTCATTTAAAGCTCTCTAAATATGAAATGCCCTAGGTAGTTATCATCCCTAGCCTGGTTAAAATCCATGGGATAGGGAGCAGGTTTACCATGTTATGAAGGCAACATTCAATAGATTTCTTGACAACACTCAAGGAGAAACTTTCAGATTTTGTACTCCAAATTTTATGTAATTATCAAGTTTCTATACTCTAATATGTAAAAACTAAAGTCTGCTATTGTGAATATATTTCAGGAACAACATTTTTAGAGCACATTTGGTGTTTATGCTTCATTTTCATAAGCATTTCTTCATGGTCAGTGTTTGCTTCTACCATCAACCAAAGATGGTCGATCTCTACATCTTAACACCCTATATCATTTGAGTTAGTAAGGTATGTGTACATAATTTGTTTAGATTTAATTGTGAATAGTTAAAATGTTGTCAAGTGATATGAAACCTCTGGTTCCCTAATCATTTCTACCCTTGGTTTCATAGATGAGATCTTACACTCCCTGTCTTACAATCATTACCTTCTCCCTGTCATCATTCCCTAAAACACCCCTATCAATCCTCTCGGCTCATGTCAAATTCCCCCCGTCATCCTAATCATTACCAAACTTCCCCACTTAAATCCCATCTTAACCGTGGCTATTATCACACCTTCAATCTTGTACCACCCTGCTACCATGATAACCATTCTCATAGAGGCACGATGAGGGTGGAATGATTGGCACAATGAGGGTGAAATCATCGACACGTTGGGGGAAGTTATCATCAAAATCAAAGAAAAAATTTTGTTTGCCAATCATAATGGAATTCGATTCTTATTTCAGTGTTGCAGGCAAGGTGATAAAGTTTTCAATTGGATTCAGGAATTGTGGCTTTACACAAGCACGAGGGTTGATCACCATGAGCTAACCTTTAGTCAATTTTCTCGCCCAAGTGTCAATAATGCAAAGGAATTCTTGAGGAGCAGGGATGGTTTCCATTTTTAAGAAAATTTCAAGGATATAATGATACAGTAGCTTTGGCATTTTCTCAAAAATTCGATGGGAAGCACATTAAAGTTGGAAATTTGAATTTTAAGGTTATAGAGGAGTCTCTTCGTTGCGCTGCAGGACTGCCCTCTATGGGTGAACCATTCTTCAAGGGTGGGAAATTATATATTCTAAATTGTGCCTCATTCCTCAATCCGGCCTATTATTCAATTAGTTGGATGAAAGGTATACTACAGAGTTGTATCGAAGAGAAATGGCACCCTCTGATGGGACCCTTTGATCGCCATGTTACAATGCTTTGTTACCTATGAGGGAAGGTATGCCATTGTTTTTTTATATCATATTATATTATTATCACATTTTGCAGAGAATAGTAAGATCAATTTCCCGCATTTCGTGAGGTTAAGTTTGCACAAAATGTCTAAATGGGTGCAATAAGCAAGTTGGAAACCTGAGACAACCTTATATCACCACAGTCTTATTAAAATGGTAGTTGTTGTTGAGCTTACAAAGCGATGGATGTCTTGGGAAGACTTCTTGATTGAAAATTTCCTTGGAGAAGAGACTCAGTACAAAGGTCGGCAATGGTTGGTGGGACAATCACTTAAGAATAGGAGGGAGACCTTGTCACAACATTCCCAAATGTCACCTAAACCTACAAATAACCCTGTCTTTCCTATTTTCAAAACCCCTCATGAATAGACACCCTGAGCCAGCTGATATTGTCGGGTCGAAAGGTAAAGAACCTACATTGAAAGCTCCTAAAGTTCATACTGGGACCAAAACAAATCCTAAGCAGAAGAAAGCTCTTTTCCAGCCCCGGTACCCGTCAATGTCCATGGAAGACACTTCGATCCAAGGCCGCCGAAGGACTAGAAGCATGAACAAGCATAAGACTCCTAAGGTTATCAATTCTGAGTGTAGTGATTTTATTTCCTCTCCTAACTCAGATGGAAAGGAATTGCATTCTTCCCCTGAAGAAATTCTTGTCTTAATATCTACAACAGAGATCCCCTTCGACATTGCACAAGATTTGGAAACATAGTCCCAACAAGAATCCTAGTCAAAAGGTCAGTAGATAAGTTCAACAAGATTCCTCACAAGGTAAAGGTCATAGCAAAACTTCAGGAGGCAGTGCCTCTCAACAATCGACAACACCCATGAAAAATCTGATACCTATAGCAGAATAAAACCTGAAGGTTCGTTTAGTGAAGTTGTAGAGGAAGGTTGTTAAGTTTTGTAAGAAAGAAAAGAAGTACATCGAGTCTTATTTCAGTCTGTCATAGAAGTTAACCATAAAATCAGAGAAACTAATCTTTGGTTGTATTCCTAGAATGATGAGCTGAAGCGAAAAACAAGCAGTTGCTACGTTGGAAAATCTCTAGGATGAAGCCCACTAAAAATCTAAGCGCTCAGTCAATGAGGAGGCTCCTCAAACTTTGAAAAGGAGGAGGAACCTAAATATGAAGACATGGCCAACTAGGAACTGGATTGGATGGCCCAAGGGCTTCTTTCTCTTCCGGATAATTTTCATAAGATGCCTAGACATCTGGAAAATTTGTTATCAAATTTTGATCTAGATAAGAAGATAAACATATAAGATCACATCGATGATTTCTACATGCATCTATAGATGTTGGAAGTAAGGTACGATGATGTTAATTGCAAGGTTTTCCTTTTATATTAGAAGTTAGAGTAGAAGCATGGTACCATAATTTTCTTGTCAATTCAGTCCATAGTTGGAGGGACTTTAAAAATTTATTTTTGGAAAAATTTGATGATGACGAGACTCCCACCATGTTAATAAAATCGCTCGAAAATAGTAAGATGGGGGAAAGGAGAAAGTGAAAGATTTTAATAAAAAAAATTATCACATATTGAACAAGTTCCCCCCAAGCACACAACCGCGTGATTTAATTATTATTGATTATTACATGACTACCTTTCCCACTAACATTTCCTTATTTGTTAAAAGAGCTACAAAGGAAATATTGGCACTAAAATTTGCAAAAGCTATCCCCATCGAGAAAGACTTGCATGCTATTAGAGTTATCACTGATGATGATGAATCAAAATACTCCAAAGATACTTCCAGGAAGTCTTAGCCTTCTTCAAGTAAGGCTAAAGATAAGGATTCGTTAGACATTGAAAGCTTGACTAGGATGGTAAAATAACTTACAAATGAGATTTCATAATTAAAGAGAAGGTAAAGTCAGACTTATACTAGTAGTAAGCCTCCAAATTCTTTCCTGTTTAGAAGGAATAATAACAATAACAAAAACAATCAACCCACAACAATAATCAACCCACCAAGTCTGCCCAAAGTTCAAATGTTGTATTGAATATAGAAAGTATGGGTATGGAAAACTATTTCTCTTTGCACCAAGATTATCATTCAGAAAAGACATGACCATAGTGGAACCACAACATGATTTATTTGTCCACACATATTGTGGATTCCCTATTATCATATGAGCAGGAGGAACAAACAAAATAAATAAAAGAGTCTGCAGCGGCTGAATAAATTACGGACATTGGACATGCATTGAATACATTCAATTGTATCATTAACAATGACAAGAAGAGTGTTGAAGAACCACCACAAAGTGGAGCCCCTCCTTATAAGAAAAACAATTGATATAGTTTGAGGAGCAAAGGGCCCATTTCTAAATAGGAGGTTATGAGAGAAAAATTGAAGGAACAATTGTTAAGAAAGATCTCACTATCGGTCCACAATGTTCAGAATGCACAGAGTAAGTCTAGAAATACAACTACTTCCAAGAACACTTCTAGAAGTATTAAAAGTAAGTCCATCACTCTGGAAGTGTTGAATAAAGCTACTCCTCTAGACACTTTGGCACAAACTTCTAGAAGTCAAACCATTAATTATAACATTGTTGAAGATTTAAAGAGAGCTCATGCCAATATTTCCATCTATGAGCTCACCAAGATAGAAAGCTAGCGTGAGATTCTCCTCCAAGCCTTTTCAAAACCTTCGCCACTAACAAAGCTTTTGTCTCTCATAAGATGTCTAGTAAGTCTTTTAGTTCCCTTGAATCTATAGTTAATATTGTAACATTAGAAGCTAACACTATTTGTTGTCCATTTTTCTTAACATTTGGAAGTTTAATTATAATGTCAATAATTGTTTACGCGATTCCAGTGAACCAATGAATGTAATTCCATTATTTGTTGCTAAAAAAATAAATGTGAAATGGGACAAAATCGATGTACAAATCATTCAGTTGGACAACTCGCTTTTTCAAGCTATTCATGAACTCAATAATATTATTATTTGATTATCATATCATCAATGAATTCACCAATGTATAAATATTGTAATCATGAACATTCCAGAATCCTATGACATACTCCTGAGAAGACATTGGTCTAGTAAGTTACGAGGGTATTTTTTTACAAACTGATCACATTTGTGGCTTCCATATAAGGGTGGGAATACCCAGATTCGAGTTGAAAGTGTTCCATATATGAAACACACTATGACACCACTCGAGGGCCATAACGAGCTTGTTGGCTTTGTTGATATAAATTTTGGAAATTGTTTTCTTGAAACTAACCATGGGTTTTATCAGGCGCAGCAATCACCCATCCCACCATATACACAATTGGATCTCCTTCCTTATTCTCGAGTTGGTGCAAATGAATCTTGTAATATAGATGTACATAGTAATAGTAATAATAATATAGGAAGTAACCCAATAGCTAATAATATTTGGACTTTATATTTTGATGGTTCAAATACGTAGGGTAACTCTAGAGTTTGTTGTGTACTTATAGACCCATGTAGTAATAAACATGTCCTTTCATGTCGTCTAGAGTTTGAGTGTACTAATAATACTACCAAATATGAAGCACGTGTACTTGGATTGAAGAAAGCCATCGATTTGAAGGTATAAACTCTCAAGGTAATTGGTGACTCAGAGGTGGTCACTCGTCAGGTATGCGATATTATCCACTGTGTTTCACTAAATATTGAAAAATACCAACAACAAGTATGGTGTTTAATTAATTATTTTAAAGATTTAAATATAATTTCTCTTCCTAGGGTTAGAAATGTTGTAGCTGATGCATTAGCAAATGCAGTCGCTAGAATGTTTCCATTGAGAAATGTATTTTCTACTGAAATTATATATAAACTGTTTGTGCCTTACAATGTCACTAACTTTTGTGTTTTCAATGATGACCAATAGATACTGCACTTTATGGCTAATGGGGACATATTCAAGGATGTTTCCATAGAAGAAGATGAGCATGAAAATCCTTTGCAGGAGGTATCTAATGTGACAAAAGGAAACATTATGCCTAAAGGTGCGGTATCCTTGGAGAATTTATATGACCTGCAGAACCAATTTAGAGGATTGATCAATACAAAGAATCAAAGATTAAATTTATCATCTAAATAAGTCAATCTAGGAACTCAAGAAGATTCGAAGTATGTGAACCTCGGTACATGTTAGGGGATCTCTCCGGTAAGAATTCCCAACTAGACCTCAGACCATTTGGTGTAGAAGTCCCAACAGTAGGATGTATGGTATCGCCTTGACCACAGTTGTGCACAAAGGCAAGTATATGTCCCTATTGGTGGCAAGGGTGTGACATATGCAGCAAGTCAAGTAAGGTGCATGAGTGGTTCTAACACACGGAGGGTGAGGTGAGTGCACCCCTTGGAAACCTGTGAAGGAATCGAGTTAAGAAGGGAACACACAAGCAAAGATGCATCACAAACTGGAAAGAAAGTAAGCTAGAAATCCAAAGTGATGGTTAAACCAACAATACATTTTAGTAAGATTCATGCATACTTATGCAGAAAATACATAGGTGCATGTGTAAGAAAACATATACATATATCATTAGAGTAAAAATGTTAGCTAAAATACAATAAAAACATATGCATGAGATGTGTTGGCTCTGTTATATTAAGAAGTGAAAGTTACAAACATACAATACAACCATGACCAACCACTAGTTCCAACGGCATAATTTTACAGTCACTACCGCATGCTCCTCCAAAGAGATATACTAGCTCTGCAAAGTGGAGAAGCCAAGGCTCGTTACAATACTCTCCAATATTTCTTTAAGATACTCCTATCAGAAGCTTGGCTAACCAAAAGCCTGTATAATGAGTTATGAGGGACTATATATAGCAAAGGGTGGGGTGGCCCTTGACATTCCCCTTTGTGACTGTTCATCTACCCTCATGGCTCTTCACCTACTCTATGACTATTACATCCAACTATTGACACTTGAACTTCCACTTGACAAGAAGTTACATACAATCAGAAAATGTACACATGTGAGAAAAAATAGGCTTGACCAAGCCACGTAAGACATCACTATGACTCGGCCAACTGTGGGAATACCATATCTTCGACATCCTCATGATGGTCGACAGTGGCAAACTGATACCAAGCTTGGTAGTCTGTCATGGTGTCTGTGTACTCTGTGTGACATCTTTTTGGAAGTGAACTCTTGCCTTCGTTGCATCCACGTACACTGCTTTAGCTCCTTTGTCCAACTCATCTAATAACATACGCATCATTGTCTTCAGTGTAGCCAAACCAACAACATACTAATGCATGGTGTCTACACTGATCACCAAGTCTATGCTGGTGGTTATGCACATCAACTCGTCAAAGTACGAGTCAATCTCCAGTTGGACTTTTTCCTTTGTCTTTGCCTCGATGAGTGTCCCAATAGATGGGATCACATGTGCGTGCACAACATCATACAAACTCCTGAATACCCATGCATGGGAAGCCTGCAAACTAGTGATGAACTACGAGAGATCTTCATAGTTCTGAATCTGACTCTGGATGCGTGCCTTCAGCTCGATTACTCTGGGCTTCATCATCTTGGGTAATTGTAATGAGTCTCCATTGTGTCTCATTGTCCATGTTTGCATGTAGTCAAAAGAAATATGCAGGTTTGAAAAGATGCGTGCTCTTCTAGCACATCGCTGCTTCCAACCATTGAGATGGACAACTGCCTTATGCACGGTACCAAACCACTACAAAACTTGGAATCCAACGCCGGCATGACTTTCTCAAGGCATGATACTTCATCAAGTATTTCCTTCTTCAACTCTACTCGGGCGGATGTTGTAACCAGTTCTCCTCCCTGCTTGGTCGTCTATAACTCCTTAACCATTCGCTCATTCTCTAATATTAAGAAGCGAACGCTCGAGCTAGTGGCTTCGACATATGCTCTAGTATCATCGACCATTACTACTGGATGCTTGCACATGTTAGACACGATCACTCGTTCCTCAAACGACACAGGAGATGTCTTGTCATCTAGAGTAGATACTTTGAGTGATTGCATAAATCTATGCCACGACTCGTTGAATGATATGTTGTGCATCTCTTCTTCCAGATTGTCCCCAAGGATCTAAGTGTCTCCTTGGGACTTGATTCACTTCCAGATTCGGTGAAGCTGGTGGGTTGACCTCTTGGTGGCAAGGCATGAGTTCGATGTCTTTCTCTAACTCTTGTTGCTCCATATCTGTATCCATCTACTCAAGTTCTTGTTCAATATCTTGAGCAAAGTCCTGCTCCCATTACTGCTCACCCTACCTGCTTTGTGTCAGTTGTTTGGATGAGTCTAATACATGTATGGGCACAATTTCATTTGTTTGTACATGTTGCCCCACCAGTTGTACCTAGTCTTGCTGCGCTTCCTTCTCTTTTATGCCCAACTCCTCTTCCTTCTGAAGTTCGTCCTTCAACTCATCCAACTCCTTCATTATTTCCTCCATTCTCAATCTTTCTCTCTACCTTTTCATGGTCCTCCTGTTGCATTGTTGCCTCTTCGCCTCTATTTCCAAAATTTCTTTTTGCACAAGAGGGTCTGCTCTAAACTTACAACTTTTTTCTGCCTCTAGGTTGTCGACAATATTTCTCTTGCCTTTATCGTGCACCGGTATGTTTACCTCTGCTGCTGTTGCTGCTCTCCTCGATCCTGTTTTGCTAACCATTCCACAACAATTCCGACCAGTTCATTAGACTTGGAGAAGCTGTGACAATATCTCCATGGGTCATCCTCTGCCCAATGACACGCCCCGTGGATCCACTGAAATTGTACTCTAGTTCAGTGGTCTTTCACCAAACAATGCGGATCATACGGGTTGAAGCTTCGAACGTCAAAAGGATATTTCTTGATCTCCTCTGTTTTGGCATCCACATGCTTGAGATTCCATATCTTAGACAACTCGATCCCCAACGGAAGGGTGGGCCAAGGTGCCTTCTTCTTCCAGTGCAGCCTAACTTTTGTAGATATGTGTATGATACTTCTTGCATGACGAGTCTATCCATGGAAACCTTCGATAAAATGTGTGGAGGCTTCTTCACGTTGTGCATCCGTATGAAGGTTTCAGATAGTGAGGCATACCAATCCACTATGTCGATTAGTGCCTCCATTGCTGCCTTCGACATGCAAGGTGGATCATGCTCAAATATCATCTTGTACACTGGGGTGACAAAATGATCTGACAATTGTGTGATGACTCCTCTAAAGCTGCATTTGGACAACATTTTACAATAAGTATTCATAGAGGTTTCCTCTGATGTCCATGCCCGCTTCAAGCCCAGGAACTCCTGATGGGCACAAATTGTATCCAAGATGTAAATGAACATGTAGATTTATGTTTGTTGACCTTTTGGTGGTTTTCGAGCTCCTATTACCTATTCCTTCAGCCTGTGAGCCAACATGTCGGACCAGTTGCATGCTTTGCCTTCACGCGATCACCCAACTCTGCGGGAAGGTCTCCGTGCTCTCTCGTCCATACATGCGACATGAAAAGATGACCAGGTATTGATACGACTTTTGCACTATCTTCATCTTGTAAATATAGTTGGGTGTCATACTAAATTTCGCTAGCTCCTTCACCTAGTTCTTCAAGATATCCCTAGAGTTGGCACTGTTTCTGGGTATGTTGAAGGGTGTCTCCATGGTGATAACTCAATTTGACAAATTGTACATCTACTGATAATCTTGCACCCTAAAGGTAGAAATCTCCATCCCGCTAACACTTCTCAATTTCATTGTCTCAGGATCAGTGTGCGAGACAATCCAATGAATCATGTTCGAGCATGGGAACGTGAGATACTTGCATGCAATCAATACAAGCTAGACTTGTGAATTTTCACGTAGACTTGGCGGTCTTCGATATCTTCCCCAAATGTGCCTAAGAATGCATCATTGATCTCTTGCCATTTCAGCTTGATGTCTTTGTCTACGACCAACTTGGCGTCTTCATAAATAGGAAAACTCGTAGACACTCGCTCAACTACTACTCCAGTTGGGTTTCCGTCGGTTTCATTTGACCCTACTCTCTTGGAGGCCATTGATCCTGAACTACTGAGAGATGGAAAAACACCTGCTATATCTGAAGACGTGGTGACATGCATGGCAATAAATCTGTCAGTTAAAAAAAAAAGAAAACTTGAGGGATGACATGCAACATACCTGGCAACTCACTGACAAGGATTTCACAATTTTCACTAGGAGGCCATGAGACTAACTGCCAAAACTATACAAAAGGAAATCCAAACTATCGAGAGGTTGGTTTGCTGTTGGAATTGCGCAATGCACAATCCAGACTAGCATGCTGGGTGATGATATTGTGCAATGCGTAATTTCAAGTGGCCAATATGTAGGCCCAGGATTGCATTGCTCAATTTTCTGGGCCAGCAGTCACTACCGCTCAGAAATGTGCAAGGCAAGACTGGAGGGTAGTCACTGACCTGAATTGCTCATTTTTTGGGAGGAAGGAATAGCCTTCCCTCTCATAATTGCACAATGTTGTCTTGGTGAGGTGGAGTTTGAGCCAAGGTTACCCAGACCCGCCGATAGGCAACTGAAAAAAATGAAGATGTGAATGCATGGTGATACTGAGTGTAAGAAGGAGTGAATGATCATGCATTCAAATAGTGAATGCAATATTCAAAAAACATAACAACATGCATGTGTGTGAAACGAGTTGTTGAATCAGCGACCGTTCATGCAAAACAGTGTCATGCATACGGCAACAGTGATATGATAACGAAAACTAAAATGGTTCTTGTAGAGGCTAGCATGCATGCAAACAACAACAACCATTCATAGAAATCAACCAGAAAACACTCACACAGGCCAAAACGCAAAAAGCGACAGAAATGCTACAAAAGATAAGCTAAGCGGACTTACCTGGAAATAGTTGAGCTGAATGTGTCAAAGACTCCTAGATGTGATGTGGGATGTCATAGCTCCAAGGTCAGTGTGAAGAATGAGCTCTGAAGTGTCGAATAAATAAGTTTGAAGCTCATGACACGCATGCAGCAAATTTAGGAAAAAGCGACACTTGGAGGAATGTTTCTAAAACAATCTTTGCATATAACCTCCAACTGTTAAAAATAGCTCTGTAAAATCTAGGAATGCTTTTTGCATGTTTCTTATTACTATTTTGGGAAGAAGTAGCCCATGCATGCAAGTCAAGTTTTCTCGGTCTAGGGTGGAACTGGTCAATCTAAAGGCACATGTAACAACCTGCTTAACTGAGAGGAATTTTTGCGCAATTTCTAGGAGGAAGTTGGACTGGCTGTCCAGAGGGATTGTGCAATTTTTGGGAGGAGCAGCTGACTGCTGCTCAGAATTGCGTAATTCTTAGGCTGAGCTGCACTTCTGGGCCAGATTGCGCAGTTTCTGAGCCCACCAGGCTGCCAGTCAGATTTGCGCAATTTCTGGAGGGAAGACTGGTTCCCCTCCAGAATTGCACAATTTCCTAAAGGAGCCGCTCATCTAGCAAGTGGACCAAGTCCGAAGTAGCAACCTATGAGGGGAATGAAGCAAGCTATCACACATAGGCTGGTAAGCTGCTGAAAAAAAATAAAAAAGATGAAGCTTGTGTACTTGACAAGGCAAGACATAGTTCTAAGGATGGTTGATAGGGAGGCTCCAAAATGAAGCTAAGGAAAAATTTTGGAGGGTGGTTGTAGCCGCTACAACACCGACATGTAATTCCCCTAAAGGAATGGGTAAAACCATTCCAATAGAAACTAAGGAAAATTAATCCAATGCAAGAGCCCCTCATCCAAAAGGAATTGAGAAAATTGCTAGATGCCTAGATCATTTTTAAATTCAGACACTCCACTTGGGTTTCAAATTTATTCCCAATATGAACGAAGTTTGGTGAAATAAGGTTATGTGTAGATTTCTGCAGTCTTATTCGATCATCTGATAAAGATACTTATCCACTGCCATCCATGGAACAGATCCTCCAGACAGAACCTGGGTCTGAGATGTTCTCGCTATTAGACAATTTCTCTGGTTATAACCAAGTGCTAGTAGTGGAACCAAATCGATTTAAAACTACCTTTAGGACTAAATGGGGAACATTTTCTTTCAATAGAATGTCATTTGGGCTTATCAACATAAGTGCTACATTTCAAAGAGACATAACATTTCGAGGCCTTATTGGTCAAAGCATAGTTGTCTATTTGGATGATGTTATTGTGTTTTCCAATAAAATATTGGATCATATACATCATCTAAAAGAAATATTTGAGCGTTGCTGAGAGTATGGGATTTCTCTTAATCCCAAGAAACGTGTCTTTGGTGTGTGAGAAGGGACACTCTTAGGGCACATTATTGCAAAGAGTGAAATTAAAATTGATTTTGAGAGGGTCAAATCTATCACACATATGTTCTTCCTGGTGAATAAAAAGGCTACGCAATCTTTCTTAGGAAAGATCAATGTCCTAAAAAAATTTATATCTCATTATGCGCAAATAGTTAAGCCTATACAGGAGATGATTAAGAAATATGCAACATATAAATGGGGAAAATGGGAAAATAATGCTTTTTCTCGAATCAAGCAGGTTATTTTTGACGTGCCCACATTATTCAGACTATATTATGGAAAACAATTCATGCTTTATACCTTTTCTTTGGATTCCTGTATTGCGGTCGTATTGAATTAGAAGGATAATGGAGGAAATGAGTGGCCTATCTATTTTATGAGGGCCCACATAAAGGGGTCAAAATTAAATTATCCTTCCATTGACAAATGAGCATATGTTGTATAAAAGGTAGATAAATATTTTAAACCCTACCTTTTAAAAACTCACAAGATCATATTTGTGCCTCATCTAGCGGTAAGAACACTCTTCATGTAGCAGGAATTGGGTGAGCAGAGGGAAAATTGGATGACCTACCTGCAAGAATATGATTTGGAGTTTAAACTAGTTCATACTATAAAGAGGCATGGCCTTTGTAATCTAGCAGATGAAACAAGAGATGATCTCGAGTAAGATCTTTGAGGTTAGGAGCTAGAGATAGAAATGCATAATGTTGAACATGTTCCTCAGTCCACGTCTACAATGCTGTTATCACAAAATCACTACTAAGGGCTACAACCAAGTAAGATTTTATGTAACTCTTTCAACCAGACTTTAGACTAGGAATTAGCCTTCCTAGTCAGAGAGGGCTCTCTCACAGACTTTTGATAGAAATCAATCACAACAGCAGATGGCTAACTCTTCACTCATTCATGAAAACAAAAGCTGGTTGAACACATATCAAATTGGTCTTCATTGGGCTATGGAGTCTCACACATTTAATAAACAAAGCACAGTCATTTCATGGAAGTCAAGGCTCTTTGCATTAGATGTTCAAACATATTTCACATAAACCACAGCTTGCCAAACATACAGGAAGTCAGAGCATTAGAAATGAATTCTGAGTGATTATGTTATAACAAGGCTGTAAAAGAACATTAAGAGAAAACACCACCATCATATTTGAACAATATAATCCATTGAGAATCTTGAGAAGAAACAACCACTGTTTTACTATTACTGTAACAAGTCTTTACATTGGCCCAAATAAACTCTGTTTTTGTATAAAATGTCCAACCTTTTTTACATCAGAGTCATTTCTATATATAGGAAAACCAAAAGTACAACTACTTGAGACTCCTCAACAAGCATGAAGGGAGCTCGAAATCCTATCATTAATTGCCTTATCCATATCTAAACAAACTAATTAATTACAAAGGTATTGCGCTGTGAAAACATAGAGTCCCATTCCCATTGAAACTCTAAGTCTATCTCCTCGTGTGCATTGATGCTTTCTTGAAATTTGACACCTGTATCACTTCAGTAATAGCCAAGACATGCTGGAGGAACCTTCACTGAATGAGCAGCTTCGAATACTTGATATGTGGATGACTCATCAACTGATAAGGATCTGTGCCCTATTTACACGGTCTCTGCCTCCCATTAGTCTTCATGCATTAAAAGACTATGCTCCAAGCCATTTAATTCTTCTAATAACCATACATAATTCAATATGCCTTATGATCTGGACACTTTGTGAACTGAACAGGTGTACCACTCAAACTTTCGGTAACCCTACCAGAACCCTAATAATTCGGCTATAAAGTAACTTTAGGAAGACTTTAACAAAAGACAAAAATTTCACTTTTTCCTTAAATACTCACACCTGTCACCTTTTGGATATCTGAATAGCTTTGTATAATCTCCATGCTGGCCTCGAGTCATCCCTTTTAAGATTTGCTGACCTCAGCATCAATTTCATTTTTTCACATAAACAGTCATCTACAGCAGTTTCGTAGCGCGCTACGAAACTGCTGTAGGTAATCAAAACAAAGCATATGAGTCTTAAAGCACTGATGACTTAACTCCGTGATCTCTTCAGCTATTTTGTACAGGTGTAAAGGCTCCAAAAAGTTTCAAAATGATGACAGCCAAAATTTATCAAAACTTGAAAAGCAAATTTCCCCTTGGATTAATCAGCTAGTTTGCCTATCTTCCTCTTTAAACTGCTAACTTCTTCCTTTAAAGCCTTGTTTTCTGCTCTTAAGCTTGTGTTCATTTGTTTCATAATTTTTGCCTGCTTCAGAGCTGGCACCGTCCACAAATATGCATCAGACACTGAGTCAGTTTGGCTCATTAGACTTGTTCTGCCTTTTATTACAGCCTTTTTATAATTTGCATATATTACTGCCCTTTCCTTAGAAACATTTTAATCTGAGGTATTTCTTCTTGTGTTGTTCCTTCTTGTTGCTTGATAGCAATGACATTTCCACCTTGACTGATGATAACCCTATTACCCTTATTTTTACTTTTGGCTGCTTGAACTATTCTGGTCAAAACCTCAAGTACATCTTTACTAGGCACTTCTAAAGGTGCCTTCTCTTTCTGCGCTTTCTCCACTTCTTTCATTTGTCTTCTAGTGACTGGTCTACGTGGCTTGAAAGCATATTCTTTACTAGGCTCTTCAAATTTCAATCTTTTTGAAGCTCTTGGTTTTTTTGTACTTTCGGGTGAAGATTGAGTGAGGTCAATATGCATTGGCTGCACTGGGTGATCTTGCTCAAACTCTATTAGTTCAATCTGTATTGGCTGATCTTGCTCAAGTTCAATAGCTTCAAGTAAGTCATTTAAACTGCCTTTTGAAATAGGGCTTTCTTCCACAGTAATTGACTTACCCTTTTCCTTGTTTAGTTGACCTCTGGTTTTCACCCTTGAAATCTTTTCAACTTCACTTGGTTTAGCTTCATCCTTCTTTTTCTGGATCTTCTGCTTTGATGACTGAGATGTCTCCTTAGATGATGGCTTAGGAGTTTCCTTTGCTGATGATTTAGGTGTCTCTTTTGCTGCCACAGACTTCTCTGATTTCCTTAATTTGGTTTTAGGCTTCTTTTGGTCTGTCACCTCTTTTCTGAGCTCAGCCAGAGTGGGTTCTTCACTCCTTTCTTCCCTTTCCCTCACAGGCAATGGAGTGAGGCCTGTTTTGCTTGGAAAGCCGGCCATAAACACAAATGAATCCCAATCTCTGCCAATCTTTTGTAAACCATCCAACACCAGCAACTTTACTAAACCATGATGAAACAAGGATGTTTCACAACCATCTTTCTTTAACTGGATTTTATCACACATTTTACTAATACTTCTGAACAAATAGAAAGGTATATCTATTGAAGCCTTACCTGTGAAATGCAACAAAAGTTTGAAGTGGTAGGAGTAAACTTTATTGTACCTTCCCTCGCATGTTAGGTATTTCTGTATGCATGTGAGGAGCATAGCATAATGTTCCTTTATGTAACTCCTTGGCACCGCTTTGGTGAGGTCCTCATTTACATAAGGTTCTTTCAAAAATTCTTTACAGGGACTCATGTCGAATTTAAAGTTTTTGAACCATTCTTGACCTCCCCTCGGAATTTCAGTGACAGTGGAAATAGTTTCAGGAGACACAGGAAATTCTAACATTGACACCTTTGAATTCAGTCCAGTAAAATTCAATGCGAAAGCCTTCGTTACCTCTGCATGTCCTCCTTTCAACTTCTCGCAGAACCTCCAACAACCAGCATTTCGAAAGGCTCTTGCGACACCTTCATCCCTGAGTGTAACATCAAGCCCCTCCGGCTCTATCCTCAAGCACCTATCGGATCGATGTTCCCTCTTTTCCATCTTGCTTCGAATATTTTCACACATGGAACTAATGGCAGCTACAGCGCGAAAACAATCTCGACTTTGGAGTGCAGGCTCGCTTGCAATGATCCCTTTAAATGAGAACTTGGGCTTCTCATACAGCAAACATGTTTACACATTATGAAAACACATTATGACATAACCATACCTCGTAAAATCCCTTAAGCTGACATTCATATGCATGACTCTGGACCTTATGGCGGAATGATGATTTATCATGACCGGGAGATGACATCAACTGACAAACATGAACGGACCTATGACTCACCCCTCCCGGATTTGACATTCCAAGAACAAGCGCTACAAAAACCCTGAAACCCCGATTTCGTAGCGCGGACAGTTCAAATTTAACAAAACGCGCTACGAAATGGCTGATAAACAGTACGCTGCGAAAAGACGGAATCATCATTGCGCAGCTAAATTGACCAAACAAAAATGCGCTGCGAAACTGCGCAAAGTACTAATGACATGACATGTCTTAACTGACAATGATGGAGGGTATCTAACGATTTTTTCTTACACGAACTTACATCAATACCTTTTGAAATTCACATTTCAAAGTGACACACACATATAAACATATTCACAAAACTGAAAACCTTTATATGAACCTTGTGGACAACATTACATACATGAACTATGGTTCTAAGTGATAACAAACGCCATGGTATTCTGACATACGACAATTTCTAGAGCATGGAACCTTGCCTAGACACTTATCGAATAAACAGAGACCAATTCATTTAAAATTTCTATCCTACCAACTAGTTCATGGAGTTATTTTTAGAAAGCACCATAGCAGTGTCCTGCTAAGGTTCCTTGAGCCACAAGATATATAAATGTTTTTTAGAGATTTGCACGATGCATTGGAAGGTGGTCACTATGAGGGTGACATAATAGCACATAAATTCATGAGGGATGGTTATTATTTTCCCACTTTATTCAAATAAAATCATGCTTATGTCTGCAAGAGGCAAGTTGTTCAAACATGCATCGATGGTGATCAGAGTTCAGTCGTCCCACTACTACCAATAGCAGTTGAGGAACCTTTCCAACAATGGGGCCTACATTTTATCGAATAAATTTTCCCTAACTCATCAAAGCAACACCAATATATTTTAATAACGACATATTGTTTTACTCGATGGTCAAAAGTAGTTCCCTTGAGGCAAGTAAATGACCAAGAAGTCATCGAATTTTTGTGAAAAAATATTATAACCAGGTTTTGCATTCCAATGTCACTTGTATTTGATAATGTACTTACTTTTCATCATTCAAACTTTATGAATTCGCATTAGAAAGTGGGATTGCATTAAAGCATGCATCTAATTATTACTAGCAAGGAGATGGTTTAGTTGAATTAACAAATAAAAATCTTATCTGCATAATCAACAATACCATATTCTCTAAGCAAAGGAACTAGAATAACGATTTCACTAATGCATTATGGGCTGACCTGTAACTCCTAAGTCTTCCTTTAAGACCTCTCCATACTTTCTGGTTTATGGTAAAGAAGTTATCTTCAAACTTGTATCTCCCAGCCTTGCAACTCTCCCAAGAGTCCTAACGTAGACCTTTCCTTCTTGTTCATAATAGGTTAGACACTTTAATTAAACTCAAGGAAGAAAGGCTCAAATCTAAAGAGAGATTTTTTATTCACCAAAGTCATGTAAATTGTTAGTTTGATAATAAATCTGCAGGGGAAAAGAGGATCAATGTGGGTGACCTAGTACTCAAGTGGTATAAACCTAATGAAGAGAAATGAAAACACATGAAGTTCCAACCTTTGTGCATTGACCCATTCACCATTAAAAAATAGCTCAGTGACAATACCTTCAAGCTAAAATCCTTAGACAGGAGGATTGCCCCCCTTCCCGTAAATGGACGAGATTTGAAAAATTATTTTCAATAGTAGCTACAAGTTGCACTTACTGTACATTTTTTCTTTTTTATTTTCCTTTTCAGTAGTGTTGGTTGTATGTGTGTTTTGTTAGTCATGTCCTATCTTTTTTATTTTGTTGATCATTGTACATAAATAATACCTTGTGTAAAAAGTGCATGGCTCAAAAGGACTTTGTTGTGGAATAAAATAGAAGTGTGACAACCACAATGCTTGGATTTATGTTGTTCTCCTTATTTGTTTGACAAAAATCCATAGGTTGAGCTAAGCCCGGATTGAAAATATGATACATACAAAATGAGAACCTTAACCTATTAGATTCGTGCCTATGTTAGATTTAAGCTACTCAACTTGGTGTAAATGTACTTGTGCATTACCGTTTATCCAATCTATTAGAGAAAGGATAAGGGGAAAATCTAAAGTGAGAAAACCTATATCAGAGGTCTTAAAATAATTCTATGAAGGAGAAACCTCCTATTCTCTCAATAAGTAGGGATCCCTCTTCCGCCCGTTGAAAATAATAATTTACGATTCACATTCCTATCAATAAATAAATAGAGGGTGAAAGAAGACAAAGGCCTACTATGCAAGGAGGTGAAGCAAGTGACTTCGTCGGGATACTGTTTAATCCTGTTGGAAGTGAAGCAATGTTTGTGTTCCTAAAGTGACTCTACTAGGGTACTGTCTAGGCCTGCTGACAGTGGAGCAACACTAGAGATGAAAACTCACACTATGAATATCATAAAATCATCATGAACATTACCATTACTTGGATTGTAATAATTGTGATATGTTGTATCTTATATTTGTTCAACCAAGTAGAAGGAAGTAAGGTATTATCTGTATAATCAAGTTGAAAGGGGAAGTCAAGGAAATCCAACTAGTGAACTAATACTTCCTGAATATCTGACCCTTTGACTAAAATTTATTCCTAAACAGAGAAGTTGAAGCTTGCGCAGTGTCTCGCCAAGTGTTGTCACTGCTACAACACCCTCCAAAATTTCACTACATTCAAATTTTGGATCCTAATTTACCGTTGAATCTAGTGTCACCTTGGTCATCAAATGTTGTTTCATTTCATTCTATATGTTTCAAGTGTTCTTGATTGTTCTCAAGTATCATCACATTGATTATAACATATTTGGTGTATTCTTTGGTCGTAACATCTTTGTTGTTATAAAACGACACTTTTTGGTTGCAGTCACACACACTTCATCTATTGTACATGGGGATTGTATGTAAAGTGGTGTTTTTATGTATATTTATCCTTGTTCAAGATTTTCTATTTTTTCTTGATGAGTTGGTATGTTTCACACATGCTTTTTGTCTAAACTCATCATGTTCACCCCTTTCCCTATATTCCATACTTAGATAAATTTTTGGTTTCAAAGCAAACCCATTGAGGCCCGAAGCACATGAGTGCATTGTAAATCCTTGATCGAGAATCCTTCATTGTTCAAAATTGTGCCATGTTCCCTCCAAGAGTCAAAATCACACTCCTTAATCTCTTTCCCCTTCTGTACCCCGAACTGCACCCTTTTAGAAACCATGTCTTCCTTTGAGCACATTCCTTCAACTTGAAGGAATGTGCCCTCCTTGAGCGCAAGATAACACCTTGAAGGCCTTAAGCTCCACCCTTCAACCTTCCACAATAATCCCTGCACCCTCCTGACCCCTTGAGCACATGAGCGCACTCTGAAAGCATGAAGTTTCATCTTTTAGCCTTCAGTCTTGCACCATGTTCCCTCCTAGGCCTCTTGAGAACATGAGCACACCCCAAAGATCTAAAGCCTCCCTCCTTATTCCTTTAGGAATGTTCCCTACACTTTCCCTCTCTCCCTTGAGCACACAACGTACTTGGTAACCTGAAGCCTTCTCCTTCATCCTTTTCACTTGCACCATGTGCCCTTTCTTGATTTTCTTTTCCTCTTCAGCACATGCCAAATCCCTAAAGCCTCTTCTCTTTAGCCCTTCATCCTTTCGAGGTGAACGCTTACGCCCAAAAGAACTCGTTTCTCTTTACAAATCACATTGTTAAGGCATGAACTAGAAATATGCATAAAACATGTTATACTATGATATTTTCAGGCTAATGGTTGCTTGCCATGAGTGATTGCAGCGATATGTATCTCAGGAATAGCATGGCAAGCACACATGATAAATATTGGGCAAAGAAGGAAAACAAATGAAGCATTGAAGAAAAAAGAATGCATTGAAATCTTGATCATCAAAGCACCCTAAAGAGTCCAAGATCAAAGACCCTTTAGAGGATGAAGGCATAAAGGATCAGAAATTGCATGAAGAAGGAAGACACAAGTTGCAGCAATGTCACTCTGAAGAAATTCCATGTCATTAGTTACTACTGGTCCTGTTGAGTGTGGAGTCTGATTATCTTCTGTATTCAAGGGTATTGACGCATCAGACCCCAATTCGAAATGGGGCGGCAACACCGCCTGTAAAGTTTTGCTGCAGGGGGGGTCTAGGGGGGGTGACTACGACCTTTTGGGAACCCCCCCCCCAGCAGGGGGATTAGGGGTAGCGCCCCCGAAGCTAAGAATAGATGTAAAATTGCCTTGTAAAATGTTGTAATTTCGTAGTCAATTTGGGTCATTCATTAGGCAGAGATCTAACAGTAGAAGTTATGTTTAATTTAGGGTTTATTGCCCTAGAAGGCAACCCCTCACTATATATGAGGGAATTGTATTGCGTCTATGTAGATCGATACTCCGAGTGAGAAAGAGAGAGGAGATTGAGAGCAAAGAGGGAATTATAGCGGATTTGTTGTAGGTTGTATCTCTTCAATTTGCTGGATAATATAAAAATAAGGACTTGTTGTTTCTCCATGGACGTAGCCCAAACAGGGTGAACCACGTATATCTGTGTCTCTCTTGTTTTATGCGTTTTCTGTGTTTATATTTCTACAATATTTTATGTGTTCCATTGCTCTGTAATATATAATTTTCTAACAAGTCCTAGTCATTAAGGATGGTGACACGTCACTTCTTCATCACATGATGATGTGAAAGTTATGATGTAATGATGTGATCATTGTAAAGGCATAAGCTGGAGTCCAAGAATAATGTATGGATAAAAGAGTCATGCAAGTCCAAAATACCTGTAATACCAAAAGTTGTACGTAATTCCAAAAGTCAATTGGAAATCTGAAGGTTGTAGAAGTCCAAAGATCATTAGGAGTTATAAATTCAAGAGTCATGGGGATGTGAAAATTCATACCTCAAGTTACAAAAGGATCCTGATTTCTCATGTAAAGGACTTTTAATATTGGCTTCTCCCACAAGGCATTAGAGAGGTATACTTAGTACCTTTAGGTAGAAAGTAGTGTCTTTAACGCTCCGCTAATGGAGCTAGTGATGTTCATTATATTTATGTATATTGGAACTTTTTCTTAATATCAAAACCTTTCAGTCCAAGACATTTTCACGCATGGATTGTGGATGTTTCTAAGACTACTCTTTGAATGTTTATTATTTATCTTTTGTTTCACATGTAATGGAGTAATTGAATTATTTCAGTGACTTCAGTTCTTAACTTATTGGAAATGTGTTGTAATATTTATAACAATCATCACATCTATGTGAACTATTTCCATTGATGTTAGACGAGTCTCTCTCATTCATGTGTGTCTCCATTAGGGTAGTACTATTACTTCTCTCTTAGAGGCTCACTTTATTCCCCCCCTTTGCAGTGAAAGGACCTTGATACATATGCAATTGGATAGTCACAAGGAACACTTGCTTTCTCATTCAAAATCACATATGCGCTTCTCTATCGTGCTAACAGCTAAAGCCAAGCCATATCTTTAAGTAAATGGTTGTCAAGCCGTATTTTGGATGGGAATCCTATACCAAACAGTGTGAAGTCTAATTGGGACCTCATATCGAGGATATCCCCTGTATTTTGGTAGTATCTTGCACAGTCAATAGATGAAAAATTCACTTAAAAAGTTTGGAAGGGATTATTCTTAGGAATGGGGACAAAGTTGAATTTTAGTACGACTTTTCACCCTCAAACTAATGTGAAAACAGAAAAAAACTAATCAGACTTTAGAATACATGTTAATAATTTATGTTATGGAAAAAACCAACTAAGTGGGAGGACTACCCTCACCTAGTTAAGTTTGCTTATAACAGTGGGTACCAAACTTTTTTAAATATGAGTTGCTTTGAAGTACTCTAGGGAAAAAAATGCAAAGTACCTTTAAGTTTGGACCATCTTGAAGATCGGTTAGTGTTGGGACCATATATGTTAAAAGAAATGGAAGAAGTGGTTAAATAGGTTAGTCAAAACTTAAAACAACACAATACCGACAAAAGAGTTACATATATTTTAAAAGGTTTCCGAAGGAATTTAATGTGGGTGATCATGTGTATTTAAAAGTGAAACCAAAGAAAAGCACACTTAGACTTGGAAATTGTGCTAAGTTATCACGTAGATATTGTGGATATTTTGAAGTTTTAGATAGAGTTGGACCAATTGCTTACCAAGTTGTCCTTCCAACAAACTTAAAAGTCCACAATGTTTCTCATGCATCTTTATTTAAAATTATGTGCATGATCCAACTCATATAATTGATTGGAATGTTGTACATGTGGAACTAGAGAGAGTTCCTAACAGAACCACTATGTATTCTAGACTAGAGAGTAATCATGCTATAGAATAGAGATATATCGCAGTTGAAAAATTAGTGGAAAATTTTCAGTATAGAAGAGGCAAATTGGGAGATAGAGGATGATTTTAAAGAAACACATCTTTATTTTTAGCTGGGAAGTACTTCAGAAACATTGTGATCAAACACCAGGACAGTGTCAAGTTCAAGTGGGGGAGAATATGATATCTCCTACCTTGATGGTTTTATGTAATTAATTTTGCATATGTGTGTTTAATTTTTAAACGTTTAAGTGTGAAAGACATTTGAATATTTTAATTATCAATAATTTATTACTTATAATGATCGATTATAAATATGTAATTACGTTATTTTCTTTTTATATATAAATAACTATGGAAAATTAGCTTTTGAGTGCATGTGGCTAAAATAAATGAGGCTACAGAATTATTGGTGAAGTTAATTTCTCATCAATAATTCCTAGGCATCTAATCTGGATGATTAGATTTAATGAGTAATTATGGAAATTATCCAATCAATTGTTTCCTAAAAGATAGGATGTTGTCTTTGGGAGTGGGAAATAGAAGCTCATTAATGATCTAGTAGTTACTTGTCACCAGTGGATGAGGTGGAGGAAGTTACCAACCACAAAAGAGTGGTATATGGGTAATGGATAAAAGTATTTTCATTTGATTTATTTTGTCTCATTCTGGAAGAGGAAGAGAGACTGAAGAGAAGCATATGTGAAGATACAAGAAGAAAATTGCAGACATGTTATGCTTGGGAGGTTATTGACTAGATTGCAGTATCAAGGTTGGGATGAGCCAAGTACTCCACTACTAATATTCCAGATATATTATCCAAGTCGGTACCCTGGACTTTTAACTATGTGTGTGTAAATTTAATGTGAAAGGAAGAATTGTTTTAATTTTTATTCTTTTTATTGTAAGTACTAAAAGAAGAACTAAACTATCAATATCTGATAGTTCTGTAGACGTGATAGAAAAAAAAAGACTATCTTTGTTAGTTACATATTTACAATAGGTTAGAAAAAAAGAGTAATTATTGTTTTTACAAATGCAATAGGTTGTATAAACACCAATTATAGGTAGACGAGAAAGTTAATAAACGTAACTATGATTATCTACAAAAAGGGAATATGATAAACTTCAAGTTCGAATATACTAAGTATATTCGCATGCATAGACAGATTATTTGAGTTTACTTGCACTGGAAGGAGTATGCATGTAAGAACATATATGTGAACACATTGGAAAGTGGTAACAAAAATAGTTTTATATATGATTATGTATGTTATATATATAAAGCTCTATCAATTAAATATACAGAGAACATAATGAAAAGAAAGTTGCATATTTCGTAGGAGCTGCTTCTTTTCTCTTGAAAAATAAAGGTCTGAAATTAAACAATAATAATTGTATAGTTCAATTGAGAATTTAATATACAAAAGGCTCTGCAAAAAGAAGATAACTAGAGAATAATTAAAGATAATATGGCATTTATATATGTATTTAAATTACTTCAAAGAAGTATAGAATCTAAGACTCGTAGTCTATACAAAATAATATGTCGAGGGTTGGAGATAACCATTAGGAAAATATTATATGAACAATTGAGTAAATGATTAACAATACACAGCATACATGGAAACTATGTTTTCCAAAAAAACTATTATTACAGGAGAGGCTTGAAGCCTTAGAAAATTACTTCCAATTTTAGGAAGAAATTATGAATTCGAAGGAAACATAATAAAGTATCAATCACTAAACATTTTTAGAGTCAAATAGTCTGGAAACTTGACTTTGAGCACAACAGTCACTCCTAGAAAGAACGACAAACAAAGGGTTAGAGACTTCCGACCTGGTAGAAAAGTTGAATAAGTCGAGATAGAGTCACGCCAAAGTTGGAAAAATCAAAGGAAAAATACTCTATCTGGATGCAGAATGATTACCTAGAGTAAGCATAGACAATATTAATGAATATTAATCAAAAATAAAATTTGACCAAGAATGCGAAGGAGAATTTAGATATAAGAAAATAAATGGGAAAAAGGGTTGATAGAAATAACTTTGAAATGGTTATAAATTCCATTTTGTTCCTTTCACCTATACAGAAGCTAAATAAACTTAATCCTTGTATACAGATATATGGATATTTCTCTAATGAAAAAGAGTAAGGTTGCATGTAAAAGAAAAGTTGAACCCAAATATAAAAAGTATATAATGTCCCAATTTTGGTAGTTAATGAGTTATAATTTATAATAACTGATAATTAAATTAATAGAAATAGTGGTTCAATCTTTGTTCATTGTCAAGAAGGAAATTTCAAGGTAAATAAATGTTATATAGGAAACCAAATAAAACAAGTATGTTGCATATGATCTTGTTCACTATGAAAACATTAGGGTCAAGAGGATATAAACCTTGGTTGACTATATCTAAATCATAAGTTTTATGGAGTCTCGCAAACATGATAGATGCTTACCTATATACAAATATACCTAGATATATAGAACACAGTGAAAACCTTCTATCATTAATTGTTAACTAGAGTTTGAGAAAACCCAAACCCTAAAATAAATCAGAAACAAAATAGATCAGTTTTCTTTTCCACATCTTAAAATAATACTAAACCCTAAATGGGCCATGAAGAAAAATAAATAATAATAATAGTAAAAACCTACAACAGAGGGTTATAAATCCATTTCATAACACAAATACAATGTTATATAATCCCTCAAATTCAAAGTCATGGAATGAATAAAAGAAACAAACAAAAAAGTAAAGGTTTTAGAACCCTAGAAGATCTCTTCTCCCAATAAAAAAAACCATTCTTCTAAAGAAAAAACCCATAAATTGGTTTTGAACCACCATTATTTAGAAATTAAAAACATAGAAAAATGAGTTCATACAAGAAATAAACACATGTTAAATTCAAAGTAAAGGATTTACCTGAAGGTGTCAACGTGAAGGCGTTACCAAGTTTAACAGGCATTAAACCTTGGTGGAATCCCTGAGGCCTATTAGAGTCAGTCAGTTTATTAGTAATTGAACGTCTCTGAAAATTCATATTTTTGTTGTCATACAAAGTTTTAAAACTCACAAAAATTTTCACTATTATGAGTTTGACTAACCACTTCCTCTGAAGTCATTGTGAAAATGGTTTTCATTTGGTCATCAAAGTCTTAATCTTTAATGGGAAAGGGTGTTTGAGTTTGAGCATTTCCATTATTATTTTTGAGTCAAGGTTTGGGATTTGTTAGAGTCGTTCAACTGAACAATGTGTTTACAGTCAAAAGGAATGATGTCAAAGCAACATGGTTACAAATATTACATTTTTCTCCCTCTTCTTATATCATTTATTACGTTGATGCTCTATTCCCTATTTGTCCCCATTATCTATGTGTTCCCTTAGTCCTACATATTATATTCCATCATCCCCTTATTATTTCAAATTATTCCCTATTCCAAAATATCCATGCCATCCCTTATTCCTATTTGGGCCTAAATCCCCTTTATCCTAATCCTAAGACCCTTTTAATCCTAGGCCTAAATTCCCCCACCAAAACATCTTTTCGTATGATGATTGAAATTCACCCAAATACGACATAAATTCATTAAATCATCATACCCACATAATTATCCCAAATCCTATCATGCCCCCAGAGTTTAAAAATGATTTATTTTTAGGTGGATCATTGGTTAAACAATAGGGTTAATTATGTCATCACATATTTTTCATCATTTTCAAATCTCTCCAAGAGGCTTCCATTTTGATTGTTTCTGATCACATGTGAATGAATTCGTTCTTCATGCAGGAGGTCTGAAGAATTGGTTACAGATTGAAGGAAAATAGTAGAAAGTTTTAGAAATTGTGCTACGTCGTTGCTACGTAGGGTGCTACGCAGAGTGTCCCTGGAGCTGCTAGAGCTCATGCAAATCAGTCTCAACATTGTGAGAGGTAGGAGTCAGTTGCCCTGTTTGTGAATTTGTTTCTCAACAACCCGATTAAGCACAATAAAGGTCTTGTTGTTCTCTCTTTGAAAAAAATTATTGCCCATACCCTTCCTGTTAACCATGTGCATAGTCAGTTTCCAATTTAAAGTCGTCTCTTATTAAATGTAACCCTCACGAAATCATGGGTGGTTAGGGTAAATTGTAAAGCAAAATAAAGTGTAATCCTTCCCTGTCATCACTATTTCATACATCTATTTTGTTAAGTTTTTGTTGTCACACTTGTATAGTCTTTTACTCTCTGATTTGTACACGTGACCTTCCATAAATTTTGAGTCGAGCCTATCAGGTATTAGGCTTAATGGCTCCCACTACCAGTAGAAAGGGAAGGCACATAGTGCATGTTGAAACAAATACCTTATACCTCATAGATTCCTCCCCAGCCATTAGATTTTCTTTCGAGAATGCTAGTTGTATTCCATTCTGTCAGAAAATCTAGAAGGTAGGTCACAATACTGGATTAGATAGCCTTTTCACTCTGAACCTCCATGACAACAAGGTCAAGTCAAGGAATGTGGAGATTATTATTACAGAAAAATTTATTGCATATGCTACAAGTCTCCCCAACACAAGTGAAAAATGGTTCAAAGGAGATGAACTTGACATCTCAAACTTTAAACAGTTTGTCAATGCTAATTCTAGTGATAAGTTTTCTACAACATTTCCTACCATCTACTTGTAGGATCATTACAGTGAACTGTTAAAAGTTATCCAGAGGTATTTCGCGTGTGAAGGTAGATTCAACAAGGTATACCAGTATCATTTGAGACTCCTATGGCACTTCATAGACAAGAAACCATGAACCTGCTGAAAGTTTGGAAAGGATGGCAACCAAAGTTCAGATGCATAAAAATAATCATATGTCCAATATTTTTCATTTCTCCCTCATAAAACTTTTAGTCAAGTTTGCAGTTGATAGAAGGAAGATTTATTGGTCTCACGTCTTGTCTAGCATTGGTTTACTGCCACAGACACAACCTTCATCAGAAAATATTTGTGAGGAGGAAGAAGTTGATGAAATACAAGAGAATAATATCACTCATTCAGTTAAAGAGGCCAAGATAGTTGAACAAAAAGATGAGAAACCCAGCAAAAATTTCAAAGCTAACCTTGGCAAACAAGGTAAGAATTAGGTTTCGAAAGACAAGGAGAAAACTTAAAAAACAAGGTTCAGGTGGCATCATCTCATACCACCAAGTTTCAGGTCAAGGTAGAAGAGACATTTAATAATGAGAGGCCATGATGAAGCCTAGGACTAGGTCAAGCACAAAGAAGAATGTGGAAGGGACAGATCATGACAGACCCATAAGTAGTCGTTGAAATTTATGAGGATAGAAAGGAAGAAAAATAAGAAGACAACAAAGAAGAGGGAGTGAAGCAGAATGACCCAATCCAGTTTGAACAAGGAGAATACACAATGCAATATGAATAAGACACCATATAGTATGAGGAAGAAGACTCTAAGGTGGCATAGATGAATGAAGCACTTTCCAAATATCAGATGAAGATAGCATTCGTGAAGAAGAAAAACAGAGACCTTAAAGAAGCAACTAAACTAGCAGATGAAAAGGCAGAGTCAGCTCCTAAAGTTGTTGTTGAGAGGAAAGGTAAAAATGTCCCATTTGATGGACAGTGCAAGGACATTGCAGTGGAATCCAGTGGACTCTCAACTAGAGCATCCAAATCAAAACTCATCTATGTACAACAAATTAAAAAGGTGGCTCAAGCACCTGGAAAGCCAAATTTTGATTAGTGGAAATAATATCAAAGATGCTTAGAAGAGCTAGAGGAACATCAGGAATAGGTTAATAGGTTCAAGCAAGCGAATCAAAGTTACAAGAGATATGTACAACATATTCCTGAGAACTATGAAAAATAGGTTCGTGAGGCATCCAAGGCCCTTGACAAAGGTAAATTTTTTTTTAAATGGTCCATTCTTGTGAGGAGACAATGTAAAAACCTCTATGTCAGGAACCTAGTACTGAATGCAAAGTTGAGGACCATGAAAAAGAGTTGGACGTGACACGGGGATTGGTTAAGAAGTATAAGGAGGCAACCAAAGCACCTTCACCTGGAAGAGTACAAAATTTAAAGTCTAAGGCCATGACTGAAGAAAAAATGTACCCTATCACTAACTATTGAGAAAATTGACCTCACACCTCAAGCTTCAAAGACCAAAGCTTCCACCAGCAATACCTCTAGAAAAAGGAAGAGGAGGTAAAGGGTGCTTGACTAAAGCCTGGATTTTTTGTTTCAAAATTCAAGTTGCAAATGTTTTTTGGTCAGTGTAATGATGTGGTTCTGACGTCTGGAGTAGCCTATACTAGTATGATGGTGTTTTGTAAAAACTAGAGGCATTTAAAGGATAATTTTAAAAAATGTGTTACGAAGCTACTACGCAATCACTGCGCAGACCCTATCTATACACTTGGACACTTATTGGGAGGAAGCCACTTGTTAGAGTTTGAAGCTATGAATGTGGAGCATATTTGGCATCCAACTCATCTATTTAGCATCTAGTGATGTGCCAATTTTCAAAGGAAAAATCTCGCACATAGTCATTACCCAGTCGCTACTCAGTCAGCATCTAGTTGTCCCTGCTTTGATGAAGTCATCATGCTTTATGTCTTGTTTTTCATCAAAATAGGGAAAGGAATTGGAACAACAAAACACTTTCCTCTTTTTAAGTTTTGTTTCGATCCACTATTGGATCAATCATGTAGAAAATCTAGACATTGACCATATTATGTTTTTGGTCTATTTAAACTGATTAATACATATGAAATAGGTTGTTGTCGGTTTCAATATTGTTGGGAGCTATTGTAGTATGATGTTGTGATCTATATTAATGAGCATGCTTTGATGCTAAAGGGATTCGAGTTATATTCCAGAGATTATTATGGTATGAATGTTTCAAAATCATTATGCTTTAGTTTATGTGTAATATCCTTTATGTCCTCTTCTTAATTTGCTTTAAAGGTATATGGAAAAACTATGCTTGAATTCATTTTACATGCTCTTGTCTAGCTGCTCTGAAATTTTTCAGTTAAAAATGAAATGTTTATACCTTTGAATGATTTGTCTTTTTCCTCTTGATATTAATTCATCCAAGTCACAGTAATGAAATGTAATTTGTTCTGCCATTATAGTGTTGAAGAATCAAGTGCAATTAGGTGTAGTGTGATTCTTCTTGACTTGATAACAATTTGTGGAGTATTTTTAATTTTTCTTGTTAGCTTAATCTTCTTCTTCTTATTATTATTAATGCATGTGTGTGTACTTCATCAAACTGCTACCAAAAACATTAAAAAAAAAAAGAACACAAGATGTTGGCTCTCTGCCAGGGCCAAAACCTCTCTTCTCTTGACAGGAACACCCTTCAGTAAGTTTTCTATTATTGAATCTTCTTTCTTCATCAACGCCAAACCCTAGACCCTTAACTAGAAGATCCTCCAAACACAAGTCATGTCCTTCATTTTCTCTACACTATGTTTTCCTGGCACTTTTTCCACCTCCTTCTGGCACTTCATTTCTCGGCACTTTGTCCTTCTTTCGATACTCCGTTCTTCCTTCCACTATTAGTAGGTCTTCTAGAAGAGATATTTCATCTTTTTTACTTATTGATATCCTTCACCTAAGGATACTCCTTTCTTCTCTTGATCATCCGAGTTCCTTCTTGATATATAGTGGTAGGCTTAGTGTGACAACACTGCAACCCTAATTCTCACATGTGTGAGAGGTACCCTAGAGAATTAGGGTCCCTTTCCTTCGCTAGAGAGATAGTATTCTTCACTTGAATTGGGAGGATTTGTAGGCCTATTTTCAAACCCAAACAATACTAGTTTATAGACTATTTTTCCCTTCTATCCTACCCATAGACTTGACCACCCTTTCTTCGCATGTGTGACTATTTCTAGCCCTAGAAACATTCCTCTTAACTTCGTCTCTTCTCCTCCTTCCTTCATTGCACTAGGAGACCTCTTCTTCATCCTTCATTACGCTTTCTCTAGCCTCTTTGCTTTGCAGATTCCAGAGTTGTTTGGTTGACATTGTAATGGAGTGGAAAACCTCTATATATAGAGGTTTGTGCCTCCTTTTAGGCTAACTAGAAGGCCGATTTGAAGACTATTTGCAAGCCGACTTGTTAGGGTTACTTCAGATGGCTTCTTTGGTGGTGTCACATAATTGGAGGGGACTCTTTGATGGTGCCTTTGCTTTGGAGGAGACTTGACTTTGCTTGGAGGAGTAATATTTGACTTCTATACAAACATATACATGATGCAACATGCCCTTAAGGTCTTCAACATTTATTTTGACTATTTGACTCACCTATAGCACTTTAACTTGTGCTAGACATATTTCAATGAGCAAGAAACTCATTGACATATATTATAAAAATAATATTTTTTTTTCTTGAATAAATACAAATATCAAAAGTACATTTATGAAGACCGAACCTAGTTACATTTCCTTCCACACTCCCTCTTCACAAGGGAGGTCTTCATACAACATTACAAGGTGCTTGGTTATTATCAATATTAAAGAATTCACATAAGAGAAACTAGATTTTCAATCCATCTATTATAGCATCATAATAACCAACATTGTTGCCACATCAAGGACTTGACTAGTAGCTCTATCTATCAATAGATTAGAGCACAATATTGGTGAGACCAATGACTTATAGACACCTTAGTCATTGTCTCTCAATGTACATACCCACTCGGGTGTTCATTGAGTATGACCTTCTAGGACTATTCTTGTCTTGGGTTCCCATCCCTCAAAGAATATCGGTCCTCTTGCCTACTCTTGTCTTGGATGCCCTATGCATCCTCAAAGAGTATCGGATGCTAGATGATTACCCAATCATGCCATTATTTCTTCCCAAGTGAACACAAGAATTTTGTGTCTATCTTGTGTCTACATTTCCATTCATGGCTTTCATCTAGACTTACGGTTACTAGTCCTGGTCTCGTGCATGACACATGAAATGAAAAACAAAATTGTCACTCCTTTGTAATCAGGGGTGATCCAAAAATCTCTCTTGATCAGGGACCTGTTAGATCTCCCTCTTAACTAGGGACTCTTTCATTCATCAGCAACTTCTTCTTCGTGGGTCCCTCAACTGCTTGATCTCTTTCCTTTCTTGATGTCATGAAGTATTTGCTCAAACTTCTTCTAGGTAGGGCACCATCATCCATCGATCACTTTCCTTCCTAGTTTTTCATGTCATTGTTTCCTTCGTGGAAAGTGGCTTTCTTTTCATCCATCAAATTTTATTTTCATCTGGTTACTCCTTTGTCATCTATCCATGCTTCTAAATACTCTTCTCATGGATGCTTCGTTGTACGTGCTTGTTTACATGCTTCGACATAGTAGCCCATCATGACTTCATCCTGATATTGCTTCAACATTAAATGGATCTTTTGTTGGATGTCTTCTTCATCATGACATATTCGTAGAGTAGAATCAGTTGTCTGCATCTTTCATATCTCCAAGGCCTTCATAGGTGTCAAGGGTCCTTCATTCCTTTGTCAGTGTTGTCCTGCCTTCTTTCGGGAGATATCTTCAATGGTTCTTTGTCAAATAGTGATTCTTTGTGATCATGGTGTTTTTCAAATGCTTGATCTCTTTCTTCATTTTCTTCTTCTTGGATAGATTGATCAACCACCTTATGCTCCTTGTGAGAGCACTTTTTCATTGCTTGCTTCCGGGACTAATCAACATTTCTTCTTTCTTCTTAGTCAGCAATCTTATACTCCTAATGTGAGCATATCATTTTGTTGGCCTTCATTCCATTGTAGTACATGCCTTTGAGCATGTCCTTCATGAAAGATATTGTTTCATACTTGATCATGTTATAGAAATATTCCCATGGCTCAAAGACAATGTCCTTCCAAGTGGGTTTGTAGCTTTGGAGGAACTGTTTGACCATAATGATGTGGCCAAAAGGCCAAAACTAGCACCTATAGGAGAAGGAGTGAAGAATGCAATATAAGTACAACAAAATACCCAAAAATGATAAAATTGTCCAAGACCTTGAAAAATACTTGGAATTGTTGACTGAATTTTCGGATGTGTTTTCCGGGGGGTATGAAGACTTGAAGGTGTATAATAAAGACATTATTCAACATACAATATGATTCAAAGTAGATCATAAACCATTCAAACAAAATTTACGAAGGACAAATCTGGTGTTGTTGCCCTTGATCAAGAAAGAGGTAAGGAAGTTATTTGATGTTGGCATAACAGTACCTCTTCTATTTTCCGATTGGTTATCTAACTTGGTACCAGTCAGAAAGAAGATAGGAGAGATCAGATTATGTATATATTTCATAAACTTGAATAGGGTGTCACTCAAGGACAACTATCCGCTGCCAAAAATGGACCATATGCTTCAGAAGGTAGTTGGTGCAGAAATAATGTCATTGCTGGATGCTTTTTCTGGCTATAAACAAATCTTGGTTCACCTAGAAGATCAAGATAAGACTGCCTTCACCACACCTTGGGGAACTTTAAAATATGCCAAGATTTCATACGGTCTTATGAATGTAGGGGAAACATTTCAGCGAGCTATGGATATAGCTTTTGTAGAGGAAAAATATAAGTTTCTTTTCATTACCTTGATGATATTATTGTTTATTCATAGTTCGATGATGATCATTTACAACACTTAAGAGCAACATTTGAGAAATGTAGGAAATATGGCATATCCTTAAATCCCAAGAGATCATTGTTTGGGATGGAGGAAGGCAAGATTTTGGGACATATTATTTTGAAAGATGGTATCAAAATAGATCCTAATCGAGTTGCAGCCATTCAGAAAATGGACATTCCTAGGAGTAAAATGGAGATTCAGTCCTTTTTGGGTAGAATTAATTTCTTGAGGAGGTTCATTCCAAATCTAACTGAAATTTTGAGAAAAATCATAAACATGTTAAAGCATGACAAGAAGGTGAAATGGGGTGAAGACAATAAAAAATATTTCAATGAAGTTAAGGCAACATTGTCTCGTGCTCCCACATTGGCTAGCCCAAATTATACACAAGAATTCTTAGTGTTTTCTTTTGCTTCTGAGCAAAGTATTATTGTTGTCCTATTGTAGAAAAATCAACAGGGAGTAGAACAACCCATTTCATTCTTCAGTAGAGTGCTCAGAGATGATGCACTCAAATATGACATAATGGAGAAATAATCATTTGCTCTTGTTAAATCTTTAAAGGATTTCCGGGTATATATTTTACATTCTCATGTTGTAACTTATGTGCATAGCGCTACTGTCAAAAGCATTTTGACATAGAGTGATCCGGATGGAAGAAGGGGCAATTGGATCGCTTCTATACTTGAATATGACATCGAGATCAAGCCAACAAAACTGGTTAAAGGGAAAGTCTTGGCTCGAATGATGGCTGAATCCAATCTACAGTCACTCCAAATCAATTTCTTAGTTGTGCTAGCAGAAGAGGATCTCTCAACTACTGTCCAACAAGTTCCAGAAAGGTTTGTTGCCTCACCTTGGTATGCTAATATTTTATATGTGTTGCAGCATTTACAAGCACCTCTAGATTGGCCTAAAACTAAAGCTCACTTTCTAAAGTTGAAGGCAGTAAAATTATGCATTATTGATCAGTTCTTATACTGGAAGGATCCTGATGGAATACTGCTTAATTGTTATTAGAGTATGAAGCTCAAGCAATAGTGGAGTAGTTTCACAATGGAGATTGTGGTGGGCACTTGTATTCGAAAAGCATAGTGAACAAGATCTTAAGATCGCACCTTTATTGGCCTAGTTTGTTTGCTGGTGTTCATAAAAAGGTGTCCAACTATCGGGATTTCCAGATGTTTGAAGGAAGAAAGAAGTTGCTCCTGATGCCCCTAAAGCCTATAACAGTTGAGTCACCATTTTAGAAATGGGGAATCAATTTTATTGGTGAAATTCATCCCACTTCATTTCGATAGTACAAGTGGACATTGACAACAACTGACTATTTTAGGAAGTGGATTGAGGCAGTCCCAACCAGACAACCTACAAATACGATAATTATCCAGGTTTTGGAAGGTAACATTTTTTCTCATTTTGGTTATCCACAAAATATTATCACATATAATTCCACTGCTTTCAGATCTAAAAAGATGATAGAGTTATATCACAAATACAACAATTTTCTAGGATACTCTAAAACCTATTACCCTCACGATAATGGCTTGGCAGAATCCTCGAATAAAATTTTGGTAAATATTATTAAGAAAATGTTGCAAGAAAATAAGAAGAGTAGGCACAAAAAGTTGTTACATGTGCTATGGGAAGACCATGTGTGTTGGGTCCCTATACTACTAGTGTAACCCCTTATTGTTATTAGTACAACCCCCTTATTATATTGGTGTGCCAATTTAGTCCCCATATTGTTATAATTGTACCCCATAGAAGCACACTATTGTTATTATTGTGCCCTTAATTATTATTGTTATGTTAGCTCTGATTATATTATGACCCCTTAGACTCCTATATATAGCAAGGAGGTCTTGTCATTTGTATCATCAAAGAATTGTTCATTTTTGTAATGTAAAGGAGGTTTCCCCCTCGAAGAGGCTTATTTCTAAGCCATTCATCTATATTTTCTATCTTTTTGTGAGCTGGTTTCATAACATTTGGTATCAGAGCTTTGGCTTCTAGGGTTTCGCTACTCCAAACAGGTCATCGTGGAAGTTTCACTATAACTTTGATTCTGCGACATTTCAAAAGCTAGAAAAAACCCATTTGAGAAGAAATCGTTCTTCACCTCAGGTCTAAATTTTAGATCTTGTGTCACTATAGTTTTACAGATATGATTTGAGGAAGTTAGGGTGTTTGCAAGCTCCATAATTCCATCTCAAACAAGTCATTGTGGAATTTTCACTATAAGTTAGTTTCTAAACAGTTGCAGACTTTGAAATTAAAACCCATATGAGTAGAAAACTTGGTGAAGCTCGGGCCGAATTTCAAATCTTATTTTGCTATAGTTTCGGAGATACAACCCAAGACATTTAGGGTTTCTGCAGGCTCCCGAATTTTATCCCAAACAGGTGAACTGGGAAAAATCATCATAACTTTCTCTTTGAGCATCAGATTGAAATTCATGAGAAGCTATAGAAAGAGGACGAACTGTACTTTTCTGTGTATTGTTTTCAGGTCAGAAGGTCGAAACAGTAATACGTGGAACTTCGTAGAAGTTCGCTCTACTAGAAAAGTATATAAGCAGGTCATCTTGGGAGATTGGGCATAACTCTTTCTTAGAGAATCCAATTTTGATCAGACTTGTGGCATTGGAAAAAGGACATAGAGGGCTACTACAGCTCACAATTGCAGACTTTAGAGATCATAAATTACATAGTTTTATTCATTTCAATGTCGAGCTCCTAAAATCAAGAAAATACAATATGAGGAAGTTTAATGGCAAAGATCCGGTAAATTGGATACTAGAAATGGAGCAATGTTTTGATCTACATGAGGTGCAACTGTTACAAAAGGTATGTATGGCATCTTACTATTTAGAACTGAATCAATTTTTATGGTATAAAGGGATTTTTTCTCGTAAACCACTTGTCACATGGTCAATTTTCACGGAGGAAATGATAACACATTATGAGGATACAAAGAGAAACACCTTCTTTAGCTAATTGATAAATCTCAAACAAAAGGGCTCAATGGCAGATCACATTGAGGACTTTCAAAAATTGAATATAAGGGTAAATGATATTCCAAATAAGCAAAGGATTGATGTCTTCGTAGGGACTTTAAAGGATAACATTCAACATGAGGTTCGTCTTTGGGAACCTGATTAATTGGAGAAGGCATTCAGGTTGGCAAGAAAATTGAAAGCGAAATTCTCAAAACAAGTAATCCCACCACTCACGACTATAATTATGGAATTGTTTTTTCTCCTAGCCTTCCACAACCTACAAGATTTACATGACAACAATTGGAATAAAAAAGAGAAAAAGGGCTTTGTTACAATTGTGATAGAAAGTACACTAAAGGTCATAAGTGTGCTGAGAAGAAATTATCTTACATAGATTATGAAGAGGAGGAAGAAAAGGATCAAGAAACATCAAAAGGAGAGGATATACACCAGGAACCAACCTCAGAGAAAGAAGAAATGAATTCAACCATATCTTGTAAAGCATTGGCAAGAATTACCACTCCTCAAACTCGCAAGATAGAATGACATATAAAGAAGAAAAAGGTTCAAGAAGTGAAAGATCGCATCGAGAAAGAAGAAATGAATCCGACCATATCTTCTAATGAATTGGCCAAAATTACCACTCCTCAAAAGATAGAAGGACATATCAAGAAGAAAAATGTTCAAGAAGTGAAAGATCACATCGAGTATCAAGAAATGAATCCAACCATATCTTGTAATGCATTGGAAGAAATTACAATTCCTCAAACTCTCAAGATAGAAGGACATATCAAGAAGAAAAGGATTCAAGCAGTGAAAGATCACATCAAGCATCAACAACAAGTTCTCCAACTTTTAAAGGCTAACGCCACTTTTGTGCAGAATGGAATGAAATAATGAGCAAATCAACATTGCAGTGAAAGAATTTTTGATGTAGGCGATTGGGTATTTTTACACATACATCTCAAGCAAGCTATTTATGAGAAGGAAATGTTGGCAATACTACATGCACTTAAGAAATGGCGACCTTACCTAATGGGAAGACACTTCAAGGTAAAAATGGATCATGATAGTCTTAAATACTTTTTAGAACAAAGATTATCGTTAGAAGAACAAAAAAAATGGGTCACAAATATGTTAGGTTATGACTTTTAAATCGTCTACAAAAAAGGGAAGCAAAATGTTGTTGCAGATGCACTCTCAAGAAAGGATGAGGATGTGGAAGCATTGTTTTGTTTTATTTCTACTGTCCAAACAGATTGGATAAACGAGGAAAGGGATGAATGGAACAAGGACGAAGAAGTGTGGCCACTCATTCAAAATTTACAAAAGATCCCAGTTCAGACAATATTGCTAGAACTTGACGAGGAAGGAAAATCATATTGGACCCTGGAGCACTCAAGCGTATGGACAACACTTTTTGAAGGAGAGCGGCTTGTTAGGTCCCTATAATACTAGTGTAACCCCTTATTATTATTAGTACAACCCCCTTATTATATTGGTGTGCCCATGTAGTCCCCATATTGTCATTATTGTGCCCCATAGAAGCCCAATATTGTTATTTTTGTGCCCTTACATTATTATTGTTATGTCGGCTCTAATTATATTATGACCCCTTAGACTCCTATATATAGAAATGAGGTATTTTCATTTGTATCATCGAAGAATTGTTCATTTGTGTAATGTAAAGGAGGTTGCCCCCTCGAAGAGGCTTATTTATAAGGCGTTCATCTATCTTTTCTATCTTTTTGTGAGTTGGTTTCATAACAGTGTGAGTACTAAGAATCCAATAGGCATGTCTCTGTTTCAACTGGTCTATGGAACATATGCACTCTTTCCTTCCTCATTAGGAGTCCCAGTTATGAAGCTATTGCAGGAGGCTAAGCTAAAGTCGAATGATATGTAGTGAAGTATTGGCCAAATGATTCAAATTCAACAATCCAGAGAAGAGGTGTTTAAAAATACAGAGTTGATACAAGACAAAATAAAAATAATGTATGATACAAGAACAAAGGCAACTAGTTTTCAAATTGGAAATATGGTATTAAAGTGGGATGCTCGAAACGAAGATAAGGGAAAACATGGAAAGTTCGAAAATATGTGGAAGGGGCCTTTTAAGATTGCTACATTCAAGGGAAAGAATTTTTATCTGCTTAAGGATTTGTGTGGTCAACCAGTTGGAGCAGGGCCTGTAAATGGTAAGCTGCTAAAAAATTTTCTCACATAATGTTATAGCTACAATATCATGTCATTGTCTATACCATTTTACTTTTGAATAATGCAAGTGTGGTTAGTAGGAGTTAGGATTTGAAGCTCGAGGTGAAGGCCATGAGGCCTTGGCTTTCTGCTACCATAAATAAATCAGTTTGTTAGATAGGATTATGTCAATTATGTTGTTTTTTTTAGTTAGTCTAGTCTTTTTTTCATATTTTTTATTCTTCCTCTCATTTTTTCTCATTGTTTTTGTTTCTCAATGGATAGGCATCTCGTCTATGGTGTCATTCTTCGAAGCTCAGAGGGAGGCTACCATCCCTAATGGAGCTAATGTTAGAGTCAGTTAGTTTATTATTAATCAAAGGTCTTCGAAAATTCATAGTTTTGTTGTCATACAAAGGGCCAAAACTCACAAACCTTTTCACTGTTATGAATTTGACTAACCACTACTTGGGAAGTCATTATGAAAATGGTTTTCATTTGGTCATCAAAGTCTTAATCTTTAATGGGAAATGGTGTTTGAGTTTGAGAGTTTTCATTATGATTTTTGAGTTAGGGTTTGGGGATTTATTAGAGTCATTCAACTGAACAATGTGTTTACAATCAAAAGGAATGATGTCAAAGCAACATGGTTACAAATATTACAGTTTTCTCCCTCATCTTATATCATTTATTCCCTTCATGTTATATTCCCTATTTGTCCCCATTCTCTATTTGTTCCCTTAGTCCTACATATTCTATTCCCTTATCCCCTTATTCTTTCGAATTATTCCCTATTCCAAAATATCCATGCCATCCCTTATTCCTATTTAGGCCTAAGTCCCCTTTATCCTAATCCTATGTCCCTTTTAATGCTAGTCCTAAATTCCCCTACCAAAACATATTTTCGTATGATGATTGAAAATCACCTGAATACATCATACATTGATTCGATTATCATACCCACATCATTATCCCAAATTCTATCTCGCCCACAAAGTTTAAAAATCATTTCTTTTCAGGTGGAGCATTGGTTAAAATCTCTCTAAGAGACCTCCATTTTGATTGTTTATGATCACGGGTGAATGAATTGGTTCTGTTGGATCCTAGATTTACCTCAGGCTGAAAAGGTAAGATTCTAGGTCCACATCAAACCACGCTCAGCCTCGTAGCTAGCCCTACGAGGACGGGAGAGGGCTCTCTCTGGGTCAATCTCAACAAAAGATAATCGATGGGGCTTAAGATGACTGAAATACAAACTAATTTTAGGCTAGGTATGAAGTGAAAGGATTTAATTTGAGTTTTTTGGGGGTTTTTTTGGAAAAAGGGAAAGGCAAATTTGGGTCTGGGGATGAGGCCAAATTTTTGCAGAGTTCTAGTTGGGGCAAGGTAGGCAGTAGTTTTGATGCTTTAGATTAAATGAATGGATAGAAAAGACCGTTGAGGAGCTGAAGAGCGAAAGAGAGTACCAAGAATCCTCTTCAAACTGAAGAAAACATTGAACATTAAACAAAACTAACAGGCAGAGCACAACAAGCTAATGAATTCTACCTTTGTCACTCAAATTATTTAATTTCAGAAGCAAAGAGAAGGGAAATGGCATACATAAAAAGCAATGAACTTACAATTACATGAAGAAAAACACCATCAAAACATAGAGCCACAAGGATCCCAACAAGTGCTACAAAACCCTGGTCTTTCCTTTGCCAAAAATGCAGAAATCAAATGTACAATGGAGTGCCAAGCAATCCCAAGTGTCCAACCATGCTAATGACTAAAAAACAACATAATATAGACAAACATAGCTCATCCTTGCTTCTAGGGGTCGAGATCATGAGTTTAGGAGCTGATCCAACTGATTCTAAACTGAGAACTAGAAACTAGGCAAGATAACATCATGCCTCTAAAAGCAAGGGAACTGATTCATTCAGTTTGAAACAACCTCTAAACAATCTACCTCTACAAGTGAAAATAAAACATATTTCCATCATAATCCATCAATTTTCATCAAATTACATCATAAATTTTCCATTAGGAAAGTTAAAAATTCAAACTAGGCGAAACTGGGCAAAAAACAGAGCAAAACTTGGTCAAAGTGGCAATTTTTCCTCTATGCGTAAAGCCTGATTCTCTATGCATAACTCCTATTTGGACCCACTTTTGGAGGCCTTCCCGATGTCCAAATAAGCTCCAGGTGTACATGATGGAAATATTTTCCTGTCTACTTTCCAACCCAAGTGGAATTTTTCAATTTGGCCTCCATTTTACCCTCCAAAAGTCAGTTCTCCCAACATTGCTTCCTGTGTGTCAAAATAGGGGTAGTGAGGTCATTTTTGAGTGTTTTTTGACCTTTTGAGGTCCCAAACCTGCCCAAATTTCTTGGCCATAGGTAGACAAGTGTAATTTTGCATGCCAAATCCAAAAATTCAAAGTTTTTGTGATTTAGAGCCCCCTAGCAAAAGCGAGCGCCACGTGGCACAACGCATAGGGAGGAAAACTCTGTTTTTTGTGCCAAAAATTTTCAAAAATACAAAAATTGCTCCAAATTTCTTGAAATTTGGGCTGAGTCATCTTTATCAAGTGTTGTGATGGGCCAAGGAAGCCTCAACCAAGATTTGAAGTCCTTCATCCGTTTTTTGCCTCTTTGATGCTCTCTTTAGCTTTGCCTTCAAATTCTTGATTCTTGCTTGGCACACCAAGTTTCAGGACAAGTAATGATATGACAAGTTTCTAAGCATATTATTCTCATTTATTGCCTTCTCCAGTTTCCTCTCCAAGTGGATATTGACTCTCTTGAGCCATGACTCCCTATCGGCATTGATCTCTTGCTCCAAGGAAGTGAATTCAATCCTCCTCCTTCAAGCACTTTGGCGGTTTTGTCGAATGTTCTATAATTCCATCACCACCTGCTGATCCTCAAGCTTCTTGTTCCTCTGCTCCAAATAATGTATAGTCCACTGGGCTCTATCCAAGTTGGTGGACAAGGCATCAATGTCCGCCTGCTGCTCCCGAATGATCTCTCTAAGTTTTGCACTCGGTGGACCCATGTCAGTATAATCACACTCAATGAGGATGAAATCAGTCTCTCACTCACCTGATGGTCCTTCATCCTGCAGAGGCCCCTTGCCTTGGTCCTGAACCTACTATGCTAATGGAGGAAGTGAGGCCCCTTCCACCTCGGGTGGAGATAACACTCGCTTCGCTACTGCAAACAATCGTCTAGTGCCTCTCTGATAAGAGATGAACACCGGCACACTAGCAGTCTCATTGCCCTCATACTGATGAGCAGGTCCACTTGTCTCATGCTTAACCTCTGATGGTCCCTGTGAAGCTCTGAAAAACTCATGTGAGATGAAGTTATCCCAAGTGATGCCCTATAATCCAAGCTGATGAATAACCACAATCTTGATGAGAGCAAAATGATAAACATTGTTAAGTTGCTGCTGAGGGGTCTTGTGCTGCACAAGGGTGGTCATACTTTCTATGTTTCGGCATATGAAATAAGGAATCTTCATCATTCGTACCCGAGTGAAATGCATTAGCACCTTGATGTGATAAGCATACAAGCGGGAGAACCGACCCTCAGAGGTGAAATACTTCATGATGAGTTTCATTAAAGGAGCATACTCATCCTTGAGAAACTGAAAAGGAAACACTCTCCTAAGCTGCCTCAGAAAACCAAGTTTGATGCATGGTTCATAGTGTTGCCGATCAATCTTTTATCTCTTATTCCATGGTTCTCCAATGTTTGGCATGCCAGTTGCCAATGAAATGGTTTCTAGTGTTAATGTGAAAGTAACACCAGAAAGAGTGGCTTGATCACCATGCAAATGCAACACAAATAAGCGGGCCAACTCACGATGATACTAAATATGAGCAACCTTCTCACAAAATTCATAGCATGACTGATGCTGGAAACAAAACATGGCAAGAGGACAGGCCTGCAACTCGGTAAGAGTGGTGGGTTCTTCTCTGATATGTCTGCCACCTCTATGATGCCTCCGGGGTGCATGTCCCTCCGTGGGTGAATCACTTTGGGTCTCCTCTTCATAATCATATGAAGGATCTGATGCCATAACTGCTGGTGAACAAACTGCCTTGAAGAAATAGGTGCTGATATGTCAAACTGTGTTTGGACTGCCTTTGAAGATTGTTTGACCTCTGCTACCAAGGGAAAACAGTGAAACAAGGGACTGTTAGGAGAGGGAAAAATAATGGGAAATTTGGGATTGTTGGGACAGAGTTAGCTAGGGAAAAAAGGGTTGTTATGGGTTTTTGTATAGGATTAGGGTTTAGGATTTTATAATAGGAAATTTGGGAAAGGGAACTTGGGATAGGGGATTAGTGAATTTAGGGGGTAGGGGAACTTAGGGAACCATGAAACAGGGAAAAATGGGGTAAGGGAATGATGGAGGGAAGATGAATTGGTAGCAAAATAGATTTTCAAAACCCTAGGAAGCAATTTTTGTTTGAAGAATTTGAAATCATAGGGTTTGATTGTTTTTAAACACTCACCACATAAACCATCATAACATCAACACCAAACTTGGATAAACAGCAGAGGTGAAGCTCAACCTACTTGAAACAAGGTGAACTCGTGTGACTTTGGTGATTGGAGGTCATTCTGGTGATTTTCGGGTCCTCTGACTGTATGCGTCGCCCAACGTACCCAGTGCGTTGCGCCCGTGCAAAAATACATTGTGTTCTGAATCCCAGTGCGTCGTGCCTCACTAGTGCACTGCGCCTCCTGCTTAGTGCGCCGCACGGGTCTTCTTACAAAGATTTTCACCTAATGCTTACACTCACTCACCTAATTTGCTCTATCTTGCTTCTCTTTTGCAAATGAGCTTATCACATGAAGGAATCACTTATAAACAAAGAGCTTTTGAGATCCTGGCTTATGAAACCCACTTTTATAATGTTTTGTATTTGACTTCATTTTACAAACTCTATTTTTGGACATTTTTCACTACTTTTTCACTTTGTGATGAATTTAATGACCTGAGCTTGCTTGTTTTTGCAGGCGTTGGAGCTTCTAGGCTAAGGAAAGAACCAGGGTGCAGATGAATGAATTTACAATGAGGAAAACAAAAACTTTCATGATTTTGTACAATAAATGCTAAATACTCCATTTTTTCCTCAAAACAGAGTTTTGAGGAGAAAATCACATTTGCGAACACTTGGCGATAAAATTTATTGATGTTGAAACATCCTCATGGCCTGCTAGAAATTATTGAACACTCTGACACATTTTTTGACGAAAACCTAATAAAACCCTAGACCTAAGTGACCATGAAACCCTAAAGACAACTTTTGCAAATTTCAAGATAAAAAGACTGTATATGTTTTTTTTGAAATGAACACACATGAGCCAGCAGGTAGATAACATGAGGGAATGAGTGACAAGGCCCTTCCGTCAGATTATGGCATGCCCCTAATGGAATGCAGATGAATGAACTGTATGAGACACCTAAAAAAGAAATGCAATAAGAGAAATGATCTCTGACGGAGGGATGTAAAGACCGACTCTAACATTGGCTCCAATGGGGATGGTAGCTCCTGGGAGGTGCCAAGAATGGCAGATCTCTGGGAAAGAAGGCAGTACCTTCATCCATTGGGCTATGGAGTCAATAACTTCGAAACACCCAATAACCAATTACTATGAAACTTTGACTCAAGACTCATAGTTGAACGGACTTAATTCAAAACTGAAACAAGACTCTCAAAAGCTGAAATTGGACACTTAGCTGAAATTATCTTTAAACTGACTGACTCAAGACTGAATTAACTTAAACAAGTACTTACAAAGCTTTTAAATGGCAGCAGACCATCAAGATTTGAGGGCTTCAAATCATGATGAAAACCACCTATCTACTGATGAAATATGTACAATCATGTTAAGTGGGCCTTCCAATGTAACCAATCCAAAAAATGGATACTCAATGAAATTATGTTCTCTCTTTCCTCGAGCAAGCAGAACGATGTACATGTAGGAAACTCACAATAACCACTAAAACCAAGGCTTATGATAACGAACCAGGCAACATTTATCTTCTCTAATGCTTGCAAAAGAATGCCAAAGGGATCTTGATAATCCTAAAGCATTAGCTTGTCTTGAGATACAACAGTAAAAATACAAGTACTCCCTTTATTCTAATCTGAAAGAACAGTTGGTTGCTGATTGATAGTAATTGAATTGAATTCTAGCATATTGTGTCTCTCAGATTCACATTCCTCGGTTTCATGGTCTAGGTCATTCTTAAACAAAAAACAATCTTCAAGATTATCAAACATGACAACCTTATCATCTTCATGAAAGAAAATATTATCTGTTTGCTGATCTATAAAGCTAATTACAAGACTATCATCATTTTCAAAAGAGGAAGAAGTTTCACCAACACTTTCTTGACCTTGTACGCACTGCAAATCTGCTTTAGCTTGGGCTGTAACATAACCTTTCAGAAGTTGATATATCTCATCTTCAGACAAAGGAGATAATACTTTTTGTTTTCTTTTGCTCAAACAGTGATTGTCTTCATGAAATAACATGAAAAACATGAAAAACTTGAATGATAGTCCTTAATTCCCTGATCTTCTGAAATTTGAAAACATTGTTGATCATTTTCATATGACATGGAAATCAAACTATCCAAAGGATCATTTACCACTGAGTTATCGAAAGAAGATTTCTCACTTACTTGAACAAAGGTCTCATCTTTTTTTCATGAACTGACTGGATTACCTCCTCATGAAGGCTTGGTTCTAATGAAATGAGAACACTTGGGTCAATAACTCTATCTTCTTCATTCCAGATGATCTCAACATCATAATTCTCCTTCATGGGATTCAGCACAAGGTACTCTTGATCATCACGATCTGAATCTAGATCTGAAATAGCTGACTTGACTCTATCACATTCTGAAATTGAAACTTGACTTTCTTGCATGCTGACTTCTTCTATGGACAGATTTGAAATAAAACCTTCTCCTTCATCATCTTCCACTGTTCTTAGATCTTGATCCTGCTGCAAATTTTCCTGATCATCTTGATAAGTATCACTCTCTTTATGCTACTGAAATGGATTTTCATACAGGGCTTCCATGATCTCATCATCCATGAAGTCATCATCTTCATAAAATTTCTCAAGATTTTCAATAAAACTATAAGCATGTTTGCAACAGTTTTGAACCAAATTTAATGATGGATAAGATTCTTTATACCTTTCAAAGAACATGGTATGAAAATCCTTCAAACAGTAAATACAAGCAGGCGGCAAACTTTCATACCAAGATCAGGCTTCACCTTCCAGAGTGGCCATGAATATCTTCATCAAGCAATCTTCAGGAAAATCAACCTTCAACTTGCGAATATGTATGTGAAATCTAACCAGATGTAAAGCAACATCATTCCTATTATCATCTTTAAACATAAGCAAATTCCTTTGCCAATTTACCTTTGGAATTTTATTTGGAAAACCTCGAATGTGAACTCGGCTCATGGGAGCATACCGTCGAGCAAGCAAATTCATTTTGATAACAATGAATTGACGAAGAAATTCTTCAGTCTACTGATTCTTGAAGAGTAGAGTCGCCATAACAAGTCTGAGCCTTGGGATTCTTCGACACTGGAGTCGCCAGGTGAATGATTTCAGCCTTCATATGTATTTGACTACTGTCCACCATCAACAATCAGATCTAACTTGATTCATGTACTTGGGCAATTTGCAAGTTAGATATTCCATTTATAAGACTAGACTGGAGATTGACTGAAGTAGCGTTTATCTACTTGCGCTAATGCAAAGAAAAAGCGTTTCGAAGGCTACCTAGCTAATCTTCAGGCTCCGTCTATAGTCTATAAAACAAAGAACACTAACAAAAAAATAAACTTTTCTTCCCCAGTATGGTCGCCACTATGTTAGCGCCTAGATTTACCTCAGGCTAAAAAGGTAAGATTCTAGGTCCACATCAAACCATGCTCAGCCTCATAGCTAGCCCCACGAGGACAGGAGAGGGCTCTCTCTGGGTCAATCTCAGCAAAAGATAATCGATGGGGCTTGAAATAACTGAAATACAAACTAATTGTAGGCTAGGTATGAAGTGCAAGGATTTAATTTGAGTTTTTTGGGGGTTTTGTTGGAAAAAGGGAAAGGCAAATTTGGGTCTGAGGATGAGGCCAAATTTTTGCAGAGTTCCGATTGGGGCAAGGTAGGCAGTAGTTTTGATGCTTTAGATTAAATGAATGGATAGAAAATATTGTTGAGGAGCTGAAGAGGGCAATAGAGTACCAAGAATCCTCTTCAAACTAAAGAAAACATTGAACATTAAACAAAACTAACAGGCAGAGCATAGCAAGCTAATGAATTCTACCTTTGTTACTCAAATTGTTTAATTTTAGAAGCAAAGAGAAGGGAAATGGAATACATAAAACATAAATGAACTTACAATTACATGAAGAAAAACACCGTCAAAACACAGAGTCACAAGGATCCCAACAAGTGCTGCAAAACCCTGGTCTTTCCTTTGCCAAAAATGTAGAAATCAAATGTACAATGGAGTGCCAAGCAATCCCAAGTGTCCAACCATGCGAATGACTGAAAAACAACATAATATAGACAAACATAGCTCATCCTTGCCTCTAGGGGTTGAGCTCATGAGTTTAGGAGCTGATCCAACTAATTCTAAACTAAGAACTAGAAACTAGGCAAGATAACAACATGCCTCTAAAAACAAGGGAACTGATTCATTAAGTTTGAAACAACCTCTAAACTGATGAATATACCTCTACAAGTGAAAATCAAACATATTTACATCATAATACATCAATTTTCATCAAATTACATCATAAATTTTCCATTAGGAAAGTGAAAAATTCAAACTAGGTGAAACTGGGAGAACAACAGAGCAAAACTTTGGCAATTTTTCCTCTATGCGTAGCGCGTGATTCTCTATGCATAGTTCCTATTTGGACCCACTTTTGGAGTTCTTCCTGATGTCCAAATAAGCTCCAGGTGTTCCTGCTGGAAAGTTCTGCCTGTCTACTTTCCAACCAAAGTGGAATTTTTTAATTTGGCCTCCCTTTGTCCCTCCAAAAGTTAGTTCTCCCAACACTGCTTCCTGTGTGTCAAAATAGAGGTAGTGAGGTCATTTTTGAGTGTTTTTTGACCTTTTGAGGGCCCAAAACCTGCCCAAATTTCTTGGCCATAGGTAGACAAGTGTAATTTTGCATGCCAAATGCAAAAATGGAAAGTTTTTGTGATTTAGAACCCCCTAGCAAAAGCGAGCGCCACGTGGCGCAGCTCATAGGGAGGAAAACTCTGTTTTTTGTGCCAAAAATTTTCAAAAATACAAAAATTGCTCCAAATTTCTTGAAATTTGAGCTGAGTCATATTTATCAAGTGCTGTAATGGGCCAAGGAAGCCTCAGCCAAGATTTGAAGTCCTTCATCCTCTTTTTGCCTCTTTGATGCTCTCTTTAGCTTTGCTTTCAAATTCGTGATTCTTGCTTGGCACACCAAGTTTCGGGACAAGTAATGATATGACAAGTTTCTAAGCATATTCTTCTCGTTTATTGCCTTCTCCAGTTTCCTCTCCAAGTGGATATTGACTCTCTCGAGCCATGACTCCATATCGGCATTGATCTCTTTCTCCAAGGAAGTGAATTCCATCCTCCTCCTTTGGGCACTTTGGCGGTTTTTTCGAATGTTCTGTAACTCCATCACCACCTGCTGATCCTCAAGCTACTTGTTCCTCTGCTCCAAATACTGTATAGTGCACTGGGCTCTATCCAAGTTGGTGGAAAAGGCATCAATGTACGCCTGCTGCTCCCAAACGATCTCTCTAAGTTTTGCATTCGGTGGACCCATGTCAGTATCATCACCCTCAATGAGGATGAAATCAGTCTCTCGCTCACCTACTGGTCCTTCCTCTTGCAGAGGCCTCTTGCCTCGGTCTTGAACCTGCTGTGTTGATGGAGGAAGCGATGCCCCTTCCACCCCGGGTGGAGATAACACTCGCTTCGCTGCTGCAAACAACCGTCTAGTGCCTTTATGATAAGAGATGAACACCGGCACACTAGAGGTCTCATGGCCCTCATACTGATGAGAAGGTCGACCTGTCTCATGCTTAACCTCTGATGGTCCCTGTGAAGCTCTGAAAAATCACGTGAGATGAAGTCATCCCAAGTGATGCCCTGTAATCCAAGCTGATGAACAACCATAATCTTGATGAGAGCAAAATGGTAAACATTGTTAAGCTGCTGCTCAGGGGTCTTGTGCTGCACAAGGGTGGTCATCCTTTCTATGTTTCAGCATATGAAATAAGGAATGTTCATCATCCGTACCCGAGTGAAATGCATCAGCAGCCTGATGTGATAAGCATACAAGCGGGAGAACTTGCCCTCACAGGTGAAATACTTCATGATGAGTGTCATTAAAGGAGCATACTCATCCTTGAGAAACCGAAAAGGAAACACTCTCCTAAGTTGCCTCAGAAAACCAAGTTTGATGTATGACTCATAGTGTTGCTGGTCAATATTTTGTCTCTTATTCCATGGTTCTCCAATGTTTGGTATGTTGGTTGCCAATGAAATGGTTTATGGTGTTAATGTGAAAGTAACACCATAAAGAGTGGCTTGATCACCATGCAAATGCAACACAAATAAGCGGGCCAACTCACGATGATACTGAATATGAGCAACCTTCTCGTAAAATTCATAGCATGACTGATGCTGGAAACAAAACATGGCAAGAGGACAGGTCTGCAACTCGATAAGAGTGGTGGGTTCTTCTCTGATATGTCTGCCACCTCTATGAAGGATCTGATGCCATAACTGCTGGTGAACAAACTGCCTTGAAGAAATAGGTGCTGATATGTCAAACTGTGTTTGGACTGCCTTTGAATATTGTTTGACCTCTGCTACTAAGGGAAAAAAGTGAAACAAGGGACTGTTAGGAGAGGGAAAAATAATGGGAAATTTGGGATTGTTGGGACAGAGTTAGCTAGGGAAAAAGAGGTTGTTATGGGTTTTTGTATAGGATTAGGGTTTAGGATTTTATAATAGAAAATTTGGGAAAGGGAACTTGGGATAGGGGATTAGTGAATTTAGGGGGTAGGGGAACTTAGGGAACCATGAAACAGGGAAAAATGGGGTAAGGGAATGATGGAGGGAAGATGAATTGGTAGCAAAATAGATTTTCAAAACCCTAGGTAGCAATTTTTGTTTGAAGAATTTGAAATGATAAGGTTTGATTGTTTTTAAACACTCACCACATCAACCATCATAACATCAACACCAAACTTGGATAAACAGCAGAGGTGAAGCTCAACCTACTTGAAACAAGGTGAACACATTCGATTTTGGCGATTGGAGGTCATTGTGGTGATTTTCGGGTCCTCTGACTGTATGCGCCGCGCAGCATACCTAGTGTGCTGCGCTCCACCAATGCGTTGCGCCCGTGCAAAAATACACTGTGTTCTAAATCCGAGTGCATCGCGCCTCACCAGTGTGTCACGCCTCCTGCTCAGTGCGCCGCGCCGGTCTTCTTACAAAGATTTTCGCCCAATGCTTACACTCACTCACCCAATTTGCTCTATCTTGCTTCTCTTTTGCAAATGAGCTTATCACATGAAGGAATCACTTATAAACAAAGAGCTTTTGAAATCTTGGCTTATGATACCCACTTTTATAATGTTTTGTATTTGACTTCATTTTTCACTGCTTTTTCACTTTGTGATGAATTTAATGACCTGAGCTTGCTTGTTTTTGCAGGTGTTGGAGCTTCTAGGCTAAGGAAAGAAACCAGGGTGCAGATGAATGAATTTACAATGAGGAAAACAAAAACTTTCATGATTTTGTACAATAAATGCTAAATACTCTGTTTTTTCCTCAAAACAGAGTTTTGAGGAAAAACACATTTGCGAACACTTGGTGATGAAATTTATTGATGTTGAAACATCCTCATGGCCTGCTGGCAATTATTGAACACTCTGACACATTTTTTGACAAAACCCTAATAAAACCCTAGACCTAAGTGACCATGAAACCCTAAAGACAACTTTTGCAATTTTCAAGATAAAAAGACTGTATATGTTTTTTTTTAAATGAACACACATGAGCCAGCAGGTAGATAACATGAGGGGAATGAGTGACAAGGCCCTTCCATCAGATTATGGCATGCCCCTAATGGAATGCAGATGAATGAAGTGTATGAGACACCTAAAAAATGAAATGCAATAAGAGAAATGATCTCTGACGGAGGAATGTAAAGACTGACTCTAACAGGTTCGGCATGGAGGAGGTCTCAAGAATTGGTTACAAAATGAAGGCAGATAGCAGAGAGTTTCGAAAATTGTGTTGCGTCGTCACTACGTAGGGTGTACGGTGTTACGCAACCGCTAAGCAGAGTGTCCCTAGAGCAACCAAAGCTCACACAAACCCTATCTATACACTTGCATGCTTATTGGGAGGAAGCCACTTGTCAAAGCTTGAAGCTATGAACGTGGAGCATATGTGGCAGCCAACTCAGATCTTCAATGGCCACCCACGTGTCAATTTTGAAAGGAAAAAGCCCCCACAAAGTCGTTTTCCAGTCGTTGCAAAGTTGCTACTCAGCCATTGTCCTGTTGTCCCTACTTTTTCTATTTGATTTGGTTCATGAAGATATGATCTTCGAAGATAAAAAAATTTACTTAGACATTTATTTTTCTATATTTAGATGAAGTCATCATTCTTTATGTTTTTTCTTTTTCATCAAAAGAGGAAAAGGACTTGGAACAACAAAAAGATTTCCTCTTTTTAAGTTTTGTTTCAATCCACTGTTGGATTAGTCATGAAGGGAATCTAGACATTTATCATATTATGTTTTTGGCCTATTTAAACTAGTTAATACATATGGAGCAGGTTGTTGTTGGTTTCAATATTGTTGGGAGCTATTGTAGTATTATGTTGTGATCTGTATTAATGAGTATGCTTTGATGTTAAAGAGATTCCAGTTATATTGCATTGATTATTGTGGTATGAATGTTTCAAAATCGTTATCCTTTAGTTTATGTGTAATCTCTTCTATATTGTCTTCTTGATTTACTTTAACGATATATGGAACAGCTATGCTTGAATTCATTTTTCATACTCTTGTCTAGCTACTCTAAAATGTTTCAGTTGCAAATGAAATGTTGATACCTTTGAATGCTTTGTCTTTTTACTCTTGATATTCATTCATCCACGTTATAGTAATGAAATGTAATTTGTTCTGCCATTATAGATGAGTGTCCTGATTTTCTTATTATGTTATATTACAAATTGCCTTCTTATTTTGAAACTGTACTAGACAAGCCTCTGTATGTAAATCTGGTTGGGAAATCCATAGCCATGATCGAACAGGAAGGTCATGATAACATTGCATTAGTTTCCTTAAAATGGTCTACCACCCCCAAATAAAAAAATTGAACACTTTCCAAATCTAGTCTCTACTGAAGTTTGTTTTTCAAAGTTTTTATCTCTGAGTTTGCTCAGTGAGGGAGCCCACTCAGGTTGAAGACCAATCTATTAACGAAAAGAGATCTATGGTTACCTCTGTGATCCTTTTCCCTTGAGCCTAAAAGGAAATCATAGAGTGCTAACAAAGCCGACAACTAAATATACAAGAACGGAACGTCATCAAAGGAACACTGAAAATTTTGCAATAAGAACCCTAAAGAGAAATCACTGACCAAAATTAGTTTAAAAAGTATAAATTTTAAATAATTTCCACCGAAAAGAAAATTTGAAGGAAAAGAGAATTTCACAAAAAAAAATATATAAATTTACATGGGATATAGATTTGAGGAAACTTGAACACGGTGAGCAAGCGATAGTCCAAAGAACTCAATAACTCTGAAAATGGTGGAAATATTCATTAAAATATTCCATATCGGAATAATCAAAGTGGAAAACAAATTAACCGTGAAACTGTAATATTTAGCAAAACTTGATTTACAAAGGACCTTTCATGGAGAAATTTGGAAGCAAGATAAATTGATGATAAAGAACTAGGATAATAATATATACATAATACTACATTTAAATAACAAACTTGAACTGCAAAAATTTATAAAAGTTCAATACGATGTTTTAAAAAAAAGGAATTATATGTATATAATTATAGATATATAGGTTTATTGCCATAAAGTCAACATGCATGTGTGTATTGAAACCTCGGGGAGATTAAAATAATAGTTTTGTAATTGGGATTGAAAATGTTAATAATGAACATGTATTACTATCCATATATGTTATAAACCTAAAAGTATGACGAAGTAAGGTATTATGTTATAAAAGTATGACGAAGTAAAGTATATAAATTGAAGGATAGTAAACAAAACATTTTGTTAATGGATTGAATTAATTTTGAAAAACGAATGCTACGATCGATCTAATAGACCATGGATACATGAGTGTAAAGATAAGAAATTAAACACAGGAAAAACCTATTAAAAAAACATTAGTATTCCCTTTAGTATAAAATGTTATGTTCAATGGAGAAGAGATGGGAGAATTTGACTTTATAATGGAGTTTTGTATTCTCAAGAAAGGGAATTTGAAGAAAGTTCTAACGACACATTAATAGGAATGTTTCTAAGAGCGATTCAAAAACATGCGTATTAATAGAGGAGATTTCATTAAATAAAATGATTACAAAAATAAGGTTATATATGAGGTACATTACAGCTCTGAGGCTCTACAAACTAACTAACTAATACTAATTCTTTGACGTTATTTTTGGATTTAGAAGTCTTTGTTTGTCACCTTTTAATAGAAAAACTATAAATCCCAATTCTCGTGGAGTTTTGCTGAAGTAATTGTTTTTAGTGCTTTCTTTAATTATATTCTTTGCCACTGTCTACTTTAATCAGTGTTCAGTATTTTTGTTTTTTTGTTTGTAGGCACACTCAAGGGTTCCTGATTCCATTTCCCAAATTAACTCGTCAACTTGGAATTGAGTTTCTAGGGATTTTTCTATTTTGAGGGTTTTGTCACCAATGGTGAAAGATGCCGTATCCTGTAATTATTTATCATCAAATATAATTTTTACAAGCATCATTTAATGAATTCTATTGTTGTTAGTGATTTACAAATTTGTAGGATCAAGGTTTTAACTTTGGTTATTTTTTTTGTAGGTGCATTCCAGTTTTATTTGGCCACTACATTCTCACTTTGACTCACAAATTCCAAGAAGTTTTCATTTTGATTCTTCTGGTTCATTTCAAGAACGACATAGCTATACTTACATAAAAATTTAATAATAGTTGTATTCTCCTATTTTTCTTTCGTATAGGTTTTTCCTCTCTGTAACCCAAATGTTTTCAAGGCATGAGCTACACTTTATTCCCCTCTAGATTCTTCAAAACATACAAAGGTTTCTGATACTTGTTTTTTCGTTTCAAAATAAATGTTAAATCTTTCTAATTTTAATCGCATATGTTTATCGAATTCGATATCATCATAGTTAGGCTTTAATCATTACAAATATGTTTAAATATATTGTATTTGATTCTCTTCCTTCCAATTTCTATGTTTAAATATTATCAAAAGTTTATAAACCCGAACTATTTTTTAATTAACATTTTCTGGATTTTCTCTTCAATTCGTTTTTTTGTTTTTTTACCAAAACTAGTTAAATTTTATTTATTAATAAAATTATACTTATATTTTACAAGGTTCTATTCAAGGGCAAGATTCAAAGAAGTCTTTCTAAGTTAATATTCTCCTAGTTCTATTTTCTCTATTAAATTATTCTAATTCATTACTTGTGTATGATCAACATTTTTTTCCTATGGGCCTTACAACTTATAAGACATTCGGTTGTCTTTTACCACATTGGATGTCCTTGTACCCTTGGATTTGATCTTTGTGAACGTGACTCTTGAGTTCACGACAAATATTTATGCTTTAGTTGCCTATTTTCAATTTAAAAGTTGAAGTTATTAGTTTATCCTTCCTTTTTGGAAGGTTATGAACTACACACTTCTATGTCTGAGGATGTATTGTAATTAAGGGTATTTTTCTACCAAGGATTATAGTCATTTGTAAAATATTGAGGTCAATCTCGACCAATTTTGCTATTAAAGCAATTTTTCTTTTTACTTATATAATATTGGTGTTAATGTATTTCAGTTTATAACTATGTTAGTTTCTTACATATATCTATACTCTCTTATTTTATTATATCCTAGCTATCAGCACTCATGATTTCTCTATTTAAATTATATTTGTTTAGGTCTGTTAGACCTTTTTTACAACACATGTTTTTCATTCATTTCCACTAAAAATAGCTTATAACTATACAAATTAAATTTCGGTAATTTTCCTAATATATTAAAGGATATTCTTTCAGAAATGTTCCCTTATCTACATCCATGGTTTACTATAAGTATTTATATGACCTTGACTTTATATATATATATATATATATATATATATATATATATATATATATATATATATATATATATATATATATATATATATAATGTCCTCTTTTTATTTTTAGTTCATTCTTATAACTAAAATCATTTCAGTTTAAATACTACTAATTCTATAATGTTATTTTCTCTATACTCATCCAATAATTACTTACTGTTCTTTAAATTTTACTCTCTGGAAATAGTTAGGCTAACTTAATTCCACATGTCTATATTAAAAATATAAATACAAATAAAATACTGACCACAAAAAAATTAATTTAATATTGTACCACTTATTCTTTTTAGTACACATATTACTATACACGCGTTTATTATATATACATTCCAAAGAGTCATTCTCTCCAAATTAAATACTCAAAATTTTTTACACAATAAACGAGTAGACATTTGAACATCTTTTAATTATACATATTTAAAAATAACAGACTTTATATTATTCCTCTTTCATAAAGCAAGCATTCCCATAAGGTTTGGGGTACCGAATTGATATTATAAATATGGAACTGTTACAAAATCTCACCGGCTCCACCCAACCTTTGATACTTTTTCCTCAATGGTATCCCCTCCAGCACTAAGTCTGCAAGTTACAAATTTTATCTCGCTTTTGTCCTTCCTTGCCTCTCACCAAATTAGCTCTATGTGAGTGTCTTCAGAAAAATAGGCAACTACTAATTAGTTGGTAGTTGGTAACTACCTCCACCTCACCCAGCATGTGGCAAGTAGTTATTAGCTCATTTAGGAGCTCCAATTTCCCACTCTCAAAGACAACCTTATGTCTTTTAGGGAAGTTAATGATCAATTATTTCTATGATCATAATTAATCTAATTATTTAGATTAGATTCCTAGGACTTAATGAGTGGTAATAAATACTCAACATTAACTTGAAACCATAACTCCTTCATCCAAGTGTAACTTCTGCATCGGTTTCCAAATTTTTTTTTTTATTAACAGCATTATAAAGACAAATTTTTATTATTATAAAGACAAATTTTTATTTAACCTTAATCAATTTTATCACATTGATAAACTATTTCCAAATAATTTTTTAAAGTTCAAGAACAACCACACTTAGCCCTATGTACAAATTTACAACATAAACTCCAAGTAAGGGGATATCACATCCTCCCCCACTTGAATTTGATATTTTCCGGGTGTCTTCTCATAAATTGTGGAATCCATTCTAGATTTAAAATATAAATGGATATGCTTCTTTAAAAGCATCATTCAATTCCCAAGTTTCCTTTTCTATGTTGAAATGCTTCCATTCAACTTCTACTTGAGATATGTTTTTATTCTGGAGCGTGACTGCCCTCCCATCTAGAATATGTGGAGGATCTGTAAGGAAATCTCCCTCTACTTCTACCTGTACAACATTCCAATCAATTATATGAGTTGATTCATGTACATATTTATTTAGCATGATACATGAAATACATTATGAATTTTTATATTTGCTCGAAGAGCAAGTTGATAGGCAATTGTTCCATTTCTTGTTAACACTTCAAAAGGTCCATAGTATCTAGGTGATAGCTTGGCATAGTTTCCAAGTCTAAGTGTGTTTTTCTTAGGTATCACTTTTAAGTATACGAGATCACCAACATTGAACTCCGTTTTAACTATTTTCAATTATGTATAACTCTTCCATCAATCTTGAGTTGTTTTCAAGTTTTTCTTAACTTGTTTAACCATTTCGTCCATCTCCTTTAACATATCTATTCCCAACACTAATCTATCCTCTGGTTGGTCCCAACTTGGAGGTACTTTTCATCATCTACCATATAGTACCTCAAAAGGACTCATTTTCAAAGAAGTTTGATATCCATTATTATAGGCAATCCCAACTAAGTGGAGATAGCCTTTCCACTTAGTGGGCCTATCCATGACAAACATTCTTAGCATATCTTCTAATACATGATTGATCGTTTATAAGATGTGCTAAAATTTAATATTGTTCCCATGTCCTCAAATAAACCCTTCCAAAATTTAGAAGTGAACTTGGCATAATGGTATGAGATCACAGTTTTGGGCATACCATAGATTTTAAAGATCTCCTTCATAAATATGTATGTTATGTTAATTGTCTTGAGTGTGGACTTCACAGGAATAGAATGGGTTACTTTACTATGTTTGTCTACCACTACCATAATAGAATTGTGTTTCCTCCTAGTTTTTGGTAATCCAGTGATGAAGTCCATTGATATTATCCCCCATTTCCATTCTGGGATGGATAAGGGTTGTAATAACTTAGTTATATGTTGATGGGAAGCCTTAACCTGTTGACATTCCAAGCATTTGGCCACATATTCAACTAATTTATTTTTTGGCCAATAAAGTCTTTTCTTAACACAATTATTAGTTTTTGGTAACCAAGGTGCTCAGCTATTGGTTTCTTATGCAATTCGTCCACGAAAAATATTTTCAGATATAGATCATCAGGAAAATAAAGTATGTTTCTATACATTATCAAATATTGATTGTTTATAGAAAAGTCTCTCATATTTCATTTAATAAATCAGATTTCTGTTTTTTCTTTAATTTCCAAGTAATCTTTGATCAAAATTTACAGTTGATTTGATCTTTTATATCAAATTTGCTTGCCAACTAGTTGCAAAAATGGCACAAATATGATTTAATTTTCTACTCAAATCATCAACAAACTTGTTCTCATTTCCTTTAGTGTGTATGATTTCAAATTCATTTTACTAAGAAATGTTAGCCATATTTCTTGTCTATCATAAAGATTTGGTTGGTCAAATAAGTATTTGAGACTGAAGTTATCAGTTTTAAGCTTAAACTTCCTTCCTAGGAGATAGTGCCTCCAAAATTTTAGAGAATGAATGATAGTTTCTAGTTCTATGTAATGTGTGGCATAATTGTTCTCATGATTTTTTAGTTTCCTAGATTCATAGCTAATTACATGGCCTTCTTGCATTAGAACTCCCCCCAAACCTTCCTTACAAGCATCCGTGCAAACTACAAAATATTTATTGGGATCATCCAATTTCAGGATTGCAACAATAGTTAATAACTAGTTTAATTTCTCAAATCTATCCTGACACTTTTGACTACATTCAAACTTTGTTTCTTTCTTTTGTAAAGAAGTGATTGGGTATGCTAGTTTAGAAAATCCTTTTATAAACCTTTTGTAATAACATATAATTCCCATAAAAGACCTAATATCAGCTACACCTTTAGGTACTGGCCACTCTGTGATAGACTTTATCTTTTCTGGATCAAAATCAATCCCTTGCTCAAATACCACATTTCCTAAGTATTGAGTATATTTCTAGTAAAATGAGAATTTGTTGAACTTAGCATATAGTGCATTCTCTCCATGTGTTCGAAGAACAATTTACAAATGTTGATCATGTTCTTCTTTACTCTTTGAGTAAACTAGAATATCATCTATGAATACAATGACAAATTTTTCCAGGAATGGACTAAGAGCATTATTCATGAGGCAAATGTAAGTGGTTTGTGCATTAGCAAGTCCAAATGGAAGTACCATGAATTCATACTACCCATACCTTATCTGGAGTGTTGTTTTGTGAATATATTCATCCTTGATCATAAGCTAATGGTATCCAAATCTTAAATCATTTTTTTTGAAATTGAAGCTCACTTGACTTGGTCAAACAAGTAATCAATCTTGGGCAAAAGATACTTTTTTTTTACGGTCATTTTATTGAGCAATATGTAATCTATATAAAGTTTGAGGTTTCCATATTTCTTCTTAACAAATAAGATTGGTGTTGATCTAGATTTATAAAGGAACGAAATCAAATATATGTTTAAACAAAAACATAGAGATACATCGAAACAAAACTTCAATTAATAAATAACAACTACTGAAAATTGTTTACATGTGAAAAAGTAACCAACTAGATCAGACGATGGTAGCTTGTCTCTGCGAAGAGGTGTGATGAATACATGAATTTTAAACTATGTTACAATGAGGATGAAATTCCAAAAACCTATCCATAGGAGATGAAGCGCCAAAATCTTGTGGGTCCTGTTGGGGTTAGTTGGAATGTCAACGTCTAGGGGTCATAACTTTGACATATGATCTTTGTTTGGTGTGCACGATACCTTGTTAGAAATATCTATTTGAGGAAAGAATATTTTTCCAAAAAGCAATCGTTAGCTCCCCATTTTATTGTTTCTCAAAAGAAACTCAGTTTAGGGCCTCAAAATGGATCTAGAAGTTTAGGACCCAAAAATTTGTCAAAATAGAAAAACGTTGAAATAGGAAACTATGCTAGAAATTAGGAGATTAAAAGAAAACAATGTTGGAAGTCCAAGTGGAATAGGCATGTGGCCACCAATACCCACCTAGATCAATGTTCCCCCCTTAGAAAGCAATGGTCCCCATTTTATTGACTGCCTCCATGAGATGGGGAAACTTCTCTTGAAATTAATCCCTAGTGAGACACTTGCCTTGGTACAGGAGTTAGTCAAATTTGAAAAGCCGACACAATTGGATCCTCAATTGGCGAGTGTTCTTAATTTGTGTGTCCATGATCCGGTCAATTGTGGCATGTTCAATGCAATCTAGGTTGAGCTTTGTTAGTGTCATTTGTTCAAAAATGTTTCATGTGTCTAGCAATGGTGGAAAGTATGGCCAAAGGAAATCCACATTGAATATTAGCTGTAGGCCAAGGAATGGGGGAATACTTAGCTTGAAATCATTTTCACCCCTAGCCTTGGTGATGGTGTAAGGCCCATATCAGAGTGGTTGAAGCTTCTAATGGGTTCTGATAAGGTGTTCCTTCTACAAATGTAACCAAATTTTTTTGCCCGCTTGAAACTTATGTGGCACCCAATGTTGATCATGACGTTGTTTATACTTGTCATTAGCTTTATCCAATATATCATGAACTTGCTAGTGGATGTGCTAGATGTGTTCAATAAACATTGTGGATTTATCAACTTTGAACCGAATATGTGCATATTCTACTTGTATAGTCGCAAGAGGCATTACAACATCAATGGGACACAATAGTTGAAATCTTTGGCCAACTTGAAAGGGGTTGTGATTGATTGATCTATGGAGATATTTTTCATAGTTGTGTTGCACTTAGGGAAGACCATTATCCCATGTTCATGGATTCTTGGAGTTGTACATGCATAGTATGTGTACTATCATCATGCTGACAACCTTTGTATAGCCATTATTTTGAGGATGGAATGTAGTGGACTTAGTGAGCTTAGTGCCCAACAATAATTAGAGGCTCGACCATAATGTGCTTTAGAACCTGTTATCGAACCTGCTATCTAGATCTTATATAATGGTATATGGAATCCGAAAATGTACCCATATTCATTCAAAGAAGAGTTTGACAGTTCCTTTTGTTGTGATGTTCTTCTTGCAAGGAATTAATATATCCATCTTAGAAAATCTATCAACACCACAAATACATAGCTGTGACCATGCTTGGTAGAAGGATGATCGAACATATAATCCATGGAGATGGATTCCCAAGGTTGGCTAGGAGTAGGCACATGAGTATACATGCCTTGCCTCATAATGGTTGGCTTGCGATGGCACAGGAAGTGCAAGATATGATATATTCTCCAACATATTGATAGATTTTTGGCCAAAATAAATATTTCTACAGTACCACCATAGTTTTCTCCAAACCAAAGTGTCCTATGACTCAACTGTAGTGTGCCTCCCAAATCATCTTAGCACGCTTGCTTGAAGGAATGCAAAGGTGTCCCAAGTAAAATAACAATGCATCCTGGAGGTGGAAGTTTAGTACTTACCTACCATCCATCAACATTTGGCATGTTGTGGGAAATTCTAGGTTATTTCTATATATCTACGATTATCCAGAAGTCTCGTGCCCACAAGATTTGAGAGCAATGGTCAACACCATAACCGAGGGCATACTAAGGCAATATGAAATGTTATTGGTGTTTCCCTTCTTTTATTTAATGTTCAAATGGATTTTTTGCAGATATGTGAACCATTTCTGATGATGATTATTCTGCAACTTCCCTTGTGTCTGCATAAATTGAAGAGGTTGCTGAGATGTGTGGATAATCATCTCCTTCCCTAGAATGTAATATTTCCACTGCTAGCAAGCTTGCACATTGGATTACATATCCTTATTATAGGTGGGGTATTTTTGAATAGTATCTGAGAGTGTCTCATTATGATAGGCCATCGGATGCCCTTCCTAGGTGAGAACTGCACCAATATTATAGTTAGAGGCATATGTTTCAATTTCAAATGGTTGATTTAGGTACAATAATGTGAATATTGGCGTAGAGAACAGGTGATGTTTTAGCCCAAAAAATGCATTTTTTATGCCTTAGAACAAAAAAAAAAAAAATTGTTGTCACTCTACCCTTGGTAAGTTAACTCAAAGGCCAAGTGATCTGAGAAAATCCCAACATGAACCTTCGATAGAAATTGGCAAGGACCAAAAATTTGTGAAGCTCTTTTAGAGTTGTTGAGGTTTCCCAATCCCAAATGAATTGGATCTTAGATGAATCCATATGTACACCTCGCTCCTCAACTATGTAGCCTAGATATTGAACCTGGTTCATGATAAAGGAGTACTTCTCCAAGTTGGCACATAGTTTGTCTTATCACAAGGTTTCAAGGACATGTTGAATACGTTGCAAGTGCTCTGTCCAACTCTTATTGAAGATGAGGATGTCGTCCATATATACAACCAAAAACGAATTGGTGAAAGGCCCCAAGATATTATCCATCAGTCGCATAAATGTTACAGGGGAATTTGTCAACCCGAAGAGCATGACCAACCACTCAAAGAGACCCTCCTTGGATTTGAAGGTGGTCTTCCATACAACTGTGGGTTCTATTGGAACTTAATGATAGTCATACTTTAGATAAATCATTTTAAAGTACTTTGCCCCATTGATTTGGTCTAGAAGGTCATCAATCCATGCAATCATGTATATGTTCCTGACAGTGATCTTATTCAATACCTGATAATCAATGCAAGGTCTCCAAGTCCCATCCTTCTCTTGTACGATTACAATTGGGCTCCCAGGAGGTGAATAAATTAGTTGGATGTGCCCTTTTGTAGCAAATTTTGGATCTACCACTTGATTTCCTCATTTTCGAGAAGAGAGCGGTGGTATACCGACCCATTGGGTAGAGTTTGTTGATTTTGGGAAGCATTGGATCTGCTCTAGGCCTCACATTTTGTAGGGAGGCTTAGGCACATGCATTCCAAAGAACCCAGAAACCGTTTTGGGAAATTCCACCCAAAGACGATTATATTAAAATAATTTATATTTCTAATGGAGTTCCTAAGTCTAAACTTAGGAAAATTAAAATATTAATGGGTATTAATCTAATTATGGGTGAATCTTTTATATAAATATGGAGATCAAGTCAAATTGATTTCAGCCTTTGATTAGGAATTAATCTAAGCCGTTGGTTGTCCAACATGAAGATATAAGAAGGGGCATGAGGGTCATTTGGAAAATACACCAAGAGAGATCAAGAAATCGATTTTCTGAAGTGAGAAGTTCTCAGGACGAAAAATCGATTGAGGAGATTTCTTGCAGTAAAGGGGCAATGAGAATCCGAAAGAAGGAATTTCTGGAGAGTACGAGGCCAAGTGCTGGGCATAAAAGCCGTCAGAAGAAGGAAGTAGATCACATAGTGAGGGAATACTTCCTCAGTGATTTCTTGCCGAGGAAATCAATATTTCTCATTTGATGGGTAGCAAACGAGCAGCAGAATTACTAGCTCCATCAAGGAGTACGTAATCCAACCTAGAAGCTACGCAGTGGGGAGAAAGAGGGAGTTGTTCAACATTTTTTGGAGGAGATGGAAACCAGTGGCTTGAGGGATCAGGACAGGTTGGATGGAACATCAAACTACGTCATCTGGAAGGCTAGAATGTCTTTCCTTCTAGATGAGCATGCCCTCAATATGTATATTGATAATGTGGTAGTTTTCCCTGTGGATGCATATCTGCTAAATAATTACAGAGCTGAGATGGTGAAGGCCAAGAGTTTGATCCTGGATGGATTCAAGGATCACGTGGTGTGTCACGTTGCTAGCAGAGGGACTGCTAAGGAAATGTGGGATGCCCTTGCCACATTTCATCAGGAACCTTCCAAGAAGCGAAATATGTACTTAGAATAAAATTTGAGATCTGCGCAAATGCACGAGGAAGAATGTGTGGATCCATTTCTCGTGAAGCTGAAGGAGACCCACGATGAGTTGTCTTCTATGGGGCATACACCTCAGGATCCAGAGTTAGTTAGATTGGCTCTAAATTATGTCTCAGATGAATGGAAAGTCTTTGTCTAAAGTATCCTAGGTAGAGCAACATTGCCAAATTGGGATGAGATGTGGGCAGCTCTAAAACAAGAAGACCTGAGTCGAGACCTGGTCAAGGTCAAACTTGACGGAAGTTGCAACAACACTGGGTTGAAGCCAAAAGTAGAGGAGGAGGATAATGCAACCCTTGCATCGAAGGGACAACAGGGGCAACAAAGGTGAAATATGGATGTCTCCAAGGTGAAGTGTTTCATATGTGGCGAGATGGGCCACTAAGCATCCCAATGTCCTTTGAAAAAAAGGACAAGGATGAGAAGTATGATCCTAAGGTTGCAGTCGCAAAGATCTAATAGGAGGAGGAGTTCCCCATGACAAACAAGATACCTCTAGGAGGGCGGTGGGTTGATATAGAACTGTAGTTCCATAGAGCTATAGATGGGTAGGATCCTTGAGGAGCCCACCTCTTGGATCATCACCTTGCTACAAGAGCCCATGATTAGTAGTAGCGGGATGGAAGAGTTTTTAGTTGGTGCCATGGAGTGTTGGAGTGACAGATGCAATAGTTAGCAATGCCAAAACTTGAGCAACGCAGAGGAGAGAGGTAGCAGTGTGTGGAGGCACAGTGCAGAACTTCAAAAATGCAGTGGCTTCAGAAGATAGCGTGGGACTAGTAGTAATCAGGCTTTCAACACCGAGGTGTATCCATTGGATACGTGTCCAGTTTTGCGTATTTTTAGTTACTTCTCTCAGCAATTGAGTTACAATAAGGATGTAGTGTTAGTAGTGGCAGTAATGGAATCATAACATATGCAACATTTGAGAGGGAGTTGTAGTGGAGATGTAGCATTGGCAGTGTTAAAGGTAGCTGTACAATCGCAATAGCAACATAGTAGTTGGTGGAAAACATGTCAGACATGAGCAACGTAGAGGACGATACTTTAGAGTCAAAGCGGTATGCAACAACAATATATTGCTAGAGCACATTCCTCGCTAAGAGGGAGTGTTGATTTGGGGTAGCATCGAATGTGATATAGGCATCCAATTTTGCAGAGAGGCTTGGGCACATGCATTCCAAAGAACCCAAAAATTGTTTTGGGAAATTCCACCTAGAGACGATTATATTAAAATAATTAATAGTTTTAATGGAGTTCTTAAGTCTAAACTTAGGAAAATTAAAATATTAATGGGTATTAATCTAATTGTGGGTGAATCTTCTAGATAAATACGGAGATAAGTTCAAATTGATCTGAGCCTCTGATTAGGAATTAATCTAGGTCATTGGTTTTCCAACAAGAAGGTATAGGAAGGGGCTTGAGCGTCATTTGGAACATACACCATAAGAGATCAAGGATACGATTTTCTGAAGTGGGAAGTTCTCAGGAGGAAAAATTGATTGAGGAGATTTCTTGTAGCAGAGGGGCAATGATAATTTGGAAGAAGGAATTTTCGAAGAGTACGAGGTAGAAAAGGACAAAAATATGTCCAGAGAGGGGCAAACACTGATCCATGTAGTGCTAACGTAGAGCAGTGCAGTCCATAGAGGGAAGTCGAGTTTCAATGTCCAGAAGTCGAGGTGTGATTCCAGGAGGAAGAATATCAATTTCTCAGCTAGAAAATGATCTTAAAGAGGGGAAACGTAATACCTAGAAGGGGTGATGCAGAAACTTTTGAGAATGACACCATTCTGCGTAGAGGCCATGCAAAGGGTGACGCAAAGCCTCCAATTCAGCAGGATCAGTCACTAATTCTCTTAGTGACAGGGTGAGATCATTTCATGAATATTTTGTCGAGTATTCTCTCTGTATTGGATCGCTAGTTGAGCATCCTAGAATTGTACTGATATTTTATCCTGCATAATAATAAAACCCTTAGATCTTCTGCACCTGTTTTCCCATATTGAGTTTTCCTGGGGACATTTGTCCAAAAATAATGGTGTCCTATGTGTTTTTATTTCCTTGCTTAGCTTCTATGTTTTAGAATCATATTTAATTTGGTCTAGGCTACTTCAGTAATTTAATTCAATGTTTCAAGAAGAAACCTTAAATAAGTTTGTAATGTAATTTACAATCTAAGTGAAATAGATTCAGCTGATTGCAGTAGGATTCCTGAGATTTTTAGATCTAGGAATTTTAGGTGGTTTGGTAGTGAAATCGATCACATTCTTGGTTGGACAATGCAAGGGTACCCTTGTGGGTGAGGAGAATATGTCCCTATACTCCTACACAACCTTATCAATTTTCTTATGTTGCATGAAGGAAACCTTTCTAAGGTTCCATGGATGTGGCCATGTTCTTAATCTTAATTTGAGAGTGAATCACAAAGAAAACAAATTTCCCAGTCTGGGAGATGATCTTATTGCATTTCTTAGTAGAAATCAAATAAATGGAAGTAAGTGGGGCTACCTATAGTATCTTGTAGAGTTTTCTGCCCAAATTAATAATAATAGTGTGAGGTTGAGATTCATACATAGCATGACACTTCGACAAGTATGGTAAGACTAATAAAAAATCACAAACTTCAAGATGAGCAACATCACACAATAGCTCATCCATGAAAGGCTTGATGTTGTAGGGAAGGTGCCATTACTAGTTGACACAAATATCTCGTCCTTGGTGGAGACACCCGAAGGTGTATGGTTGTGGGTGTGGTGTGGTCGGAATACCCAACTGCTTAATGGCATCAGCTAAGATAAGGTTCTTTTGGCTCCCACTGTTGACAATGAATTGCATTGGAGAAGCCTTCACCCAAATCTATGAGTGGAAGACATGTTCCCCCTCCTCTTGGATCTTCGAGCTCAATATTTTGGACCTTGGTGGTGGTAACAGTGGCACCACATTCTTCATCAATAATCTACTACCCCTTGTTGTTCCCCTTGTTTGGTTCTAAATCAAAGTCATAACATGCATCTAAATCTGAAGCTTTTATCTCAGCCATGAGTGACTGCTTGGCACGACACTCATTTGTGTTGTGGGTGGGGCTCTTATGGAACTCACACCACTTCTCAGTGTCCTCCTTAATATTCGTGGTGCTATTTTTTAATTGTGGATTTTATTGGTTGTATTGGGTCACTCCACCTTGGCTTTGTCCTTTCATTGCTTAAGATTCACAGATCCAAAGTCTCGCTTCTTTTGTTTAAATTTTTTCTCGATCCTCACAGCACATAGGTATGTTGTACCAAGCGAGGAGATGTCCAAGAACTCCATTTATGTTTGGATGTATTTGTGAAAATAGCCATGATAGTTAAGTATCATATGTAACTTAGAGTCCTTGATAGATGTCTTCGTGTGTAGTGTATAGAAAATGTCCGTGAACTATGGCACATCTTGGTTCCTTTCCTATCGTAGTGTGATCCACTTTATGTACTTATCTTCATAGCTCTCAAAAGGGAAATATTGTTACTTGAGAACGTCTCAGAAATAATTCCAAGATGATGTGGCCGAAAATAGTGAGGGTTCCTTCTCGTCCCTCTAGTCACAGTAAATTTCCCACCTGTCCATGACATGGGTGGTAATTTTGAGGAGTACAAAAGTAATATTTTCCCTATCAGAAAAGTTATGGACCGAAAAATATCCTTCCAACAATTTTAACCATCTCTCTAGGGCATTTGTGTGTATCTTTCCTTCAAATATGGGAATGTCAAAGTTAGCTTGTACCTTAAGGGGCAGGCACCTCCAAAGTGATTGATGGATGAGGATGCTTCACCCGTTGATACCCACCAAAGGATATGGGAAAAAGTATCCATCATCTCATTCCTTTGTCACTCAAGGGCCTCTTCAAGCAAAATTTTGAAAGAATATCCTACTCCCTTATCTTTGTTTTCTTTTTCCATGGGATATTTCAAGGTTAGGGAGGTTGATCTTGCAAAGGTTCAACCAGTTCAAGTCCCAACTCCTTATACCTCGACCTCGTTAGGAACATGCACAGAAAAACAAAGAAAGAGCATACCATTCTGATACCACCGATCCAGATTTATGAAGGAACAAAATGAAATATAGATTTAAATAAAAACAAAAATTTACAGTGAAACAAAACTTCAATTAATAAATAACAACTACTAAAAATTGTTTATATGAAGAAAAGAAACAAACTAGCTTGGGCGATGGTAACTTATCTCTAAGAAGAGATGTGATGGCTACATGTCTTCTGAATTGTGTTACGATGATTCTCAAAGGCATTTTATCATCAAGAAATAATGGAAAACCCTAAACATCCAAAAACCTAACCCTAGGAGATGAAGCAACAAAAGCTTGTGGACCCTACTAGGGTTAGTTGGAACGTCAAACTTCTGATGCCATAACTTTGGCATATGATATTTGTTTTGCATTCACGATACCTCATTAGAAAGATATATCCTAAGAAACCAACTTATGACATCAAATAGAGGAGCCCACTTTCTTACCAGTTTCTAAAAAAATGTCACTTAGGGCTTCAAAACGGCTCTGGAAGTTCAAGACCCAAAAAAATGCCTAAAATATAAAACTGATGAAATAGGAAACTATGTTGGCAATTAGGAAAATGAAAGACAAATGATGTTGGAGGTCCAGGTGGAATAGGTGGGTGGCCACCAATATCCACTCAGATCAGGTAGACCACAAGGTGATACACTAGGTCTTATATACTTCTTATCCAACAATTCTTGTAACTGAATTTTTAACTCTATTAACTAAGGAATGCTCATTCTATATGGGGTTTTTGATACCAATATTACTCCATGAACGAGATCAATGGCGAAGTCTATATCCCTTTTGGAGGAAGTCTTAGTATTTCTTCATGAAAAAGCATCCTTATATTATTTGAATATAGGATAATCCTCCAAAGATGGTTTTCGATTACCACTAGAAACATCTTCAATTTGGACTGCAAACATTTGACATCCCTTCCAAGCACACTTCTTAAATTGTAAGACATAAATTTTCCTCATAGAAATATCTCTTGGAACTCCTTTGACTATATAGGCCTCCATTTTATCATTGCAGGTTAAAGAATTTTATAAGCAATTTAAAACAACCCTTTGTGGTTCTAACAAATCCATACCAACAAGAAACTCATAAGAACCCAAAGCTAAAATGTGCATATTTACTTGAGTACTCATTCCATTCAAATCTAATGAGCAATCTCTATTTATTTCAATAACTTTTCTTTAGGTCCTATGGACAATTGTACTAACCAGGGTTTACTCTGCTTTTCCTTTTTAAGTGTGCATTTTTCAATTGCAGTAGGGGAATATAATTTAAAGTAGAACCAAGGTCAATTAGTATTGTGACATTTTTCTTAGAAATATTAACGTGGATTTCCACCTGGTGGATTGGTAATCTTCTTGTCTCCCATCCAACGCTGCACTTACCCTTGGAATATTACAAGAAATATCATTAACTATAGAGGCCTCTTGCATATTTTTCATTGTTACTCTTTTTCTCATAGGATTTTGTGGACAATCCCTCCACAAATGGTTCTCATTCCAACCCTAACACTTAATTGGTGGTCTGACCAATTCACCAAAATTCATATTTCCTTCTTTTGTTCCTTTCCCACTCTTTTGTCCTATATTTTTCTACTAATTTACATGTCTTCTATAATTTCCTCCTTGATTTCTTTTAAAGGTGATGGAAAAGGAAAGCTTGTTAAACTCATTTTCATTGTATTGAACTTTTTATTTTCTTAGCCATCCAACCTTTAGAATTTTCATTCTTGTGTTTGTTCTTATTGAAAAACAAATTTCCCTTCCTTATAAACTCATCCATGGTTTTGGGATTGTCAAATTCAATCTTCTCCCTGTATGAAAAATAGGCAACTAATAAACCTTTGTATTTTCTCTTTTTCTTATTTCAAGTATGGTACATATCTCAGTAAACTCACGAATTTGTTTACAATTAATCCATGGTTTATTGTCTCAATATTAAATCCTTGCATTCTCTAGCCTTCTCATCAAAGTATCTTTCTGTTGAATACTTCTTTTTAAATTATTTTTTAAATATTTTCCATGACATATTTTTTAATAAGGCTAATTTTACTAGTTAACTAATATGTAGCCAACTTGGCCATCAAGTTGCTAGGGTAATTGTAAACCTTGAAATATTTCGACATATTCAGAAGCTAGGCTTATTCCCCTTCTTCAGATTCTCCATCAAAGTTTGGAGGTTTGGTATTTTTGAATTCCCCTTGCAACTAATATGTAGTATTTTTCTTTTTGGAAAAATAGGTACTATACCATATTTGTGTTCCACCCTATCATCAAACTCATGAGTTTGACTTTCACTAGAAGTTATAGAATTAGCTTTGTCAATAGATTCACTTCTATATCTCTTCCTATGAGTTTCTCCAGCTTTTCTACTACCTCAATATTAAGCTCTTCACCTTCCCTAGGTGACCCTATAGAATTTTGTCCATTGTTGTCTTTAACCATTCTTCAAATTTTCCTATCAGTTTTTTAATTATCTAGTTGTCACATAGAAAATAATGTTTCAGTTTAGGACCCATAAGAGGCCCAATGTTGTAACTTACAACTCTGATATCACTTGTAATGAACCTCATTAAATACCAAAAAAATAAAAATGAAAGGTACGCGTAGTTATTGCTTATCACACCTCTCTATTTTTACATATGTCATTTTACATAAAACACTACTCTACAATCTTTCACATTGATCAAATTTATAAAATCTTATATCCCTCTATACATGTCTCATGAGTACAAGATCTTCCTTCTTAGTATTATATCTTGTTTCTAACTAATTCTATTCTTCTCTAATTACACAAAATTATTCTAGTACATTTACAATAAGCATATGATTTGTTTTGCCAAGGTGTTTTATATTTTTTGTTCTTTTTTTCTATAAAAGGATTTTCCTCATAACCCTTGGTATTTTTTATTACCTCTTTTGTATATTTAATGATATTTCTTTAAACCATATGATTTGATAATAGTCATTTACTATTATTTTTATTCATATTATGGTTCATAAAATGTTTTGTAAATTATTTCAAATACCCTTAATTTGTATATGGAATTCGAACCTAAGTTATGAGCTTACCTAGTGTTATATGACCATTTCATACCATTGCACTTTGATTCACCTTTGATATTAAAATATATTTACATATATTTTTTTGTTCTAAGTCTCTTGCATTCCAATTGTCTAAGTCTCTTGCATTCCAATTGTCTAAACGATGGTTTTTCATTATCAGATTTACTATTAACTAACATTATCTAATGAATACTTACCACAACATATTTTATATGTTATTAAACCCTTACCATGGGCATGATTCTACATATGTTTGAGTCTCAATAAGTTCTTATTATATTTTTCCAATCTTTTTTTTGCATCCTCCAAGTGGTATATTATTAATATTATAGTTTTAAACTCTTCCACAAATGTGGGGCATAATTCTATGAGCATTTGTCACACCATAGTGTTGACACACTGACTCAATCATTTGATCACATCAACGATCATGATTAAACCCTAGGAGATCGATGGTGTGCATTGATTTAGGGTTTTCTTACTATTTCAAAGGACTACTCTGAGTGTCAACTTGTCTAGTTTCTCACTCAATTGGTTTTGAACATAGCTCTAAGGGTTCACAAACTAACTTATGATAATTCTTTGACGTTACTGTGTATGTAATTATCATGAAGCATCTCGACTTTACAAGTCTTTGTTCATCACCCTTCTAGAGAAAAATTGTAAATCTTATCTCTCATTTAGTTTTGTTAGGGTAATTGTGTTTTATCTTTTACAAAGATTTTTTAATGCTTTTTTTTATATTCTTTGCCACTATACTTTAAGAGGTGTTCATTCTTTTATTTTTTGTGTTTACAATTATACTCAAGGGTTTGTAATGTATTTCTAGTTCCATTTCCCCACTTAAGTCATCAGCTCATAATTGAGTTTTCGTTTTTTGTTCTATTTTGAGGGCTTTGTCATTAATGGTGAAAATATGCCATATTTTGTAACTATTTCTCTTTGAAGGTAATTTTTACAACCATCATTTGATGAATTTTGTTATTGGTAATGATTTACAGATTTGTATTATTAGGGTTTTAACCCTAGTGATTTTTATGTAGTTGTATTCCAATTTTATTTGGCCGCTAACATTATTTTCATGAATATTAAATTCCAATAAGTTTTCATTTCTATTTTTCTAGTTCATTTCAAGAATGAATTGATTATACCCAAGTAAAACTTCAATAATACCAGTATTTTCCTTCTATTTTTCTTTTGTATAAGTTTTTCCTCATAGCTAGGTTTTCTCTATAACCCAAATCTTTTCAAGGCATAAGTTATACTTTATTCCTTTGTTGCTTCTTTAGACCATATAAATATCTCGACTACTCGTTTTCTGGTTTCGAAATAAATGTCGAATATTTCTAATTTTAATTATATATGTTTATCGAATTTGATAACATCACAGTTAGGGTTTAGTCACTACAAATATGTTTAAATATAGTGTTTTCGGTTTTTTTCCTTTAGTCTCCAATTTAAATATTATTACAAGGTTATAAACCCTAACCAATTTTTAATTAACATTTTCAAGATTTCCTCTTCAATCCATTTTTTTGGGTTTTTTAACAAAACTACATAAATTTCATTTACTAATATTATTGTACTTATATTTTGTAGGGTTCTATTTAGGCACAAGATTTAAAGAAGTCTTACGGGTTAATATTCTCCTAGTTTTTTTTTTCACTCTTAAATTACTCTAATTCATTACCCCTTATGATTAACATTTCATTTCTTCTAGTAAATTGTAGCTATTAATATTGTTGTCAGTTGTTTTCAATGCTTCGAACTAGATCCTTTTTTGCAACTTACAACACATTTGACTGTCTTTACCAGGTCAGATGTTCCCATACCCATGGATTTTATCTTCTTGAACATGACTCAGTTCGAGACCAAGTTCTAGGTTTTAGTTGTCTATTTTCAATTTAAAAGTTGAAGTTATTAGTTTACACTTCCTTTCTAGAAGGTTATGAACTACAGGCTTCTATGTTTGAGTATGTATTGTAATTAGGGGTATTTTTCTACCTAGGACAATCGTCATTTGTAAATTATTGAGATTAGTGTCGACCCATTTTTCTATTAAATAAAATTTTCTTTTTATTTATATAATACTAGTGTTAATGTTTTTCGATTTATAACTATGTCATTTTCCTGCATCTATTTATACTCTCTTATTTTCTTATACTTTGGTTATGAGCACTCATGTATTCTCTATTTAAATTTTGTTTTCCTAGGTCTATTAGGCATTTTGTATAACACATGTTTTTCATTCATTTCCACTAGAGATAGCTTCTAGATATACAGATGAAATTTTGGTAATTTCCTAATATTATAAAGGATATTCTTCAATAAATGTTCCTTTGTCTACATCGATTTTTTATTACATGTCTTAGTATATGACCTTGGCGCATATATATATATATATATATATATATATATATATATATCTCTTTTTATTTTTAATGCATTCTAGGAACTAAAATCTTTTGAGTTTTAATAATATTAATTCTACAGTGTTATATGCTCTATATTGATCCAATAATTACTGATTATTTACTGATTGTTCCTTATATTGTACTTTTTATAGATAGTTAGGTCAACTTAATTCCACATGTCTATATTATAAATATAAAAACAAATAAATTATTAACCACAACAAAATGTATTTAGTATCATACCACTTATTCTTTTCTATACACAAAGGTTACTCTAAATGTCTTTATTGTGTATACATTCCAAAGAGTCATTCACTCCAAACTAAAGATTCAAACATTTTTACACTAAATACTTAGAGTATACAACTATACATGTTTTAATTGTACATATTTAAAAATACCAAAGTTCATACTATTCCTTTTTCATAAAGAAACCATTCACATAAGGTTCAGAGTACCGCCTTGATATTATAAATCTATAACTTACAGAAACTCACTGACTCCACCTAACCTTTGATAATTTTTCCGCAATAGTATCCCCCCAAGCAATAAGTCTATAAGTTACAAATTTAGGCTCACTTTTGTCCTTCCTTACCTCTCACTAGATTAGCTATGTGTGACTCTCTTCAACAAGATGAACAAAAATAGCCCCATACTAATTAGTTGGTAGTTGGTAGCTACCTCCACCTCACCTAGCAGGTGACAGATCGTTACTAGCTTATTTATGAGCTCCAATTCCCTACTCTCAAAGATAACCTCCTATCATTTAGGGAAGTTAATGATCAATTATTTCCATGATCATAATTAATCTAACATTTAAATTGGATGATGCCTAAGACTTAATGAGTAGTAATCAATATCCAACACTAACTTGTAGCCATAACTCATTCAACTAGGTGTAACTTCAGCACCATTTTCCAAATATTTTATTTTATTAACATCATAAGTACAAATTTACATTTAACTTTTATAATTTTTATCACCCTCATAACTATTTCTTAATAATTTTTATCAACAACCCAAAACAAAACAAAACAAAAATCTACACTATACAATTTTTGTGTTAAATTATATAATTTTATTCTTTATATATTTTCAGATATGTAAAATAAATATAACATTCCTTTATTATTAAATTAAAAAAAATTAATATGAGTTAATCATAAAAATAAAAATATTTAATATATAAAGATTTATTCGTTTTTTAAACACTAATTATCACATTTATTTTACATGCTCCTTAATTTTTTTAATTTTTTTTTCTCTTTCTATGTCTTCGTGCTCTTAGGGGTGGCAGGAGGGGGAGGGATTCTCTTTAATTCTGATGGAATCATTGTGGACAAGTATGCTTGAGGACTAGGAATCAAGACCAACAACCAAGTGGAAGTTTACATCTTGTATATGGGGCTTCTTCTAGCCATGAAGAGGGAGATCAAAAACATTACAATCCTGGGGGACTCTTACATTATTATTATACACCTTGGAAACTCCTCCCTTTCCCAAGACAACCATCTAATTCAAACCCTTCTTCATGCTCAGAGCATCCTTTCCTCCTTCGAGACCTCTCAATCTTGGCACATCCTCTACAACCTTAATACTGAAGTAGATCTAATGGCTAATAAAGCTTGTAGCTTATTGGAAAGAACTTTGGAAGTCAATGGGGCCTTTAGTCCATGTCCTATACCCTAACCCCCTTATTTTTCCCCCCCTTGTCCCCCCTTACCCTCTTCCCTATGCAAAGTATAACAAGAATGGGATGACGCACCTCGTTATCATGATTTACCTCGGAATTCACCGTTGCATCTCATCTGTTAGCATGATTTACCCCCATCCTTCCCAGTACGCCTATGCGATGACACCTCTCTAGTCTCCTTTGTCGCGTGGTCACCTCTATCTCCTCCACATGAAGCCGTTAGGGCCAAATCTGTAGTCAAGTGTGAGACTTCTCACGCAGTCTACATTATTCAAGATTCATTACAGGAGCTTGAAGTCGATTTTCATGCGAGAACCCTCTCCTTATGTACAACATTTACTCCCCATGACCCAGACGAGACAACCCAACTGCTTGAACCTCTGTCTGCAAATAATGGTCACTCTCTCTCCTCACAAGGTTATGATTAGGCTGTATTGGGATCTTGGTGGCTTGGGCTTGATTGTGCAAGTTTGTGGCTATAAATATCTGAGTAGTTCTATATCCCATCTCAATCTGCCTTTGATTTTCATCCCTGGTTGGTGTGGGTTCTGTTTGTCGAGTGAAGATAATTTGGTTGCTTATCAAGGGTGTAAGATTTTAGGCTCTCACTGGGATTCGATTTCCACCCCTCCTTTTTTCATATTTCCAATTTGCTCGGGTTGGCGCATTGTTGGATCTCTCAGGAAGGAATTCTCTAGCTCTTGTTGCTCGACCCTATTTCTCCTTAAAGAAGATGGACACAAATTCTTGGGGAAGTAAACGCCCTTGCTCTGGCTGGGTGTCAGGGAAATAGGCTTTGAGTCTTGCTTCAATTCATCACCATAACACACCACCCCCCCTTCGAAGGCACCTTTGTTCTTGCTGTGTGCAAAGGAATTGGCTAAAATTAACGTCCATCTCTTTGACATAAAGGACCTGGGGTATCGAAAAAGGTGGTGTCTTATGAAAATTCTAAAAACATTGATGCCAAAGGTAAGCAAGTCGACAGGCTCAAGGATGAGGTTGCTACGCTATGTACCATGATTGAGGACATACAACTATTGGTGACAAAGACGAATCCTCTGCAGGAAGAATCGAGCAAATCCAAAGTCCATAATTCGGGCATTGATCTGAACTACTCGATTGACCCTATCAGTTAACTACTTTTTTAAATGTCTGGTTTCTTCTCTATAGTTTTGTTGTCTCAATTTTGTTGAATATATACTAGTAGGATAAATAAGAGTATTGTGTTAGTTGTACATTTATTTAATGCCAATGAATATTTGGGCTCTGCAAATCAGGATGAAAATGAATAATAGTAGCCCAAGGGAAAATTCAAATGTAATATTCACCCGTGTATCTTGTTGGGGCTGGGCTTAGACTTAATATACTAAGTACTCACTATTGTTAAAAAAAAATGTGCTTCTTTCCCTATTAAGCCATTCTTCCTCGTAAGACGATGTAACAAGCAATCCATTCCTCCTATACAAATTGACAAAATAAATATATTTAATATATAAATATTCTTTTTCAAAATAATTAACGAGTACATTTTTTTATTATTACATTGAAAATTTTTACAATATAGTTTGGAAAAATATGAATATTAAAAAAATTAATTAATTAAATAAGCAAATAATAATAACATTTTAAATATTTATTTAAACTTATTTTATAATTATTTAATAAAAAAAAATAACATATTACATAGAATTAAATGATAAAAAGCATATTATTTCATAAATCTAAATTTCAAATCTATCTAAATTAATTTCAATAAAATTTTGAAAAGTGTTACCTATTAAACTTAAATGTATCACATGCAAAGAATTTTAATGGGTAATTTTTGTAATAATTTAATATGAAAAAATTAATATAGTAAATAAAATTATATGATATAATATATTAATATATAAATCAATATTTGATAATTCAAATTTCAAATATATTTAGATTATTATTTTTTAATGGGAATGAGGATATTTGTATTAATTGAAAAATATTATGACTTTGTTATATTTTTAATATTATTGCTAGACTTTTGAACCAAAATTATATTTTTAAGAGGAATACAATTTTTCAAGACTTACTTTATTAAAGAAAACTTGCAATACTTATAGCCTACTTCAAATATAATCTTTGATTACAACATATTTCTCTAGATCCACTAGATCATTCAGGTTGAGACACTAACATTAAAGTCGATGGATTGATACTTGAACACATGATTCATACTTAATCCAATAAGCAATAGAGGGTGGTCTTACCTTACCATTAACCATGAACTCTAAATTCTTTAGTGAGAAAATGCCTTAAAATATGTCAGGCCAGGCTAACTCCAGAATTCGCAGAAGAAAACTGATTGATCGATTTCATTAGGTAACTATTGTTTATATACAGGAATGTGATTGATCAATTCATCTACTTGATGACTGTTCACATTCCGGGTACACCTAACCGCTGAGGATTAGGTGTCAACAATTCCCCCCCTTAATTTGAAGGGATGTTGGTGAGTCCAAGCATCGTTCTGAATCTTTCAAGATTTTCTCTTCCAAGCGCTTTGGTGAAGATGTCTGCAATTTTCTCATTTGTGGAACAATGACGGAGATGGATTGTTTTGGCCTCAACATGATGTCGGATTAGATGATATTTAGTATTGATGTGCTTAGTACGATCATGGAACTTTGGGTTCTTGGCCAACTTTATTGCAGAGGTGTTGTCAATCATGAGTGGAGTTGATTTTACTTGTTTTACCTGCAAATCTTCAAGAATTTTCCTGAGCCACACAATTTCTTTCGTTGCTTCAGCTGCTGCCACGTATTCTGCTTCTGTTGTGGAATTTGCTGGAACTGATTGTTTTCGTGATCTCCAGGAGACAGCTCCTGATCCAAGACTCATAGCATATCCTGAAGTAGATACCCTAGTTTCTTTGTCTCCATCGAAGTCTGAATCAGAGTATCCAATCAAGCTGAAGTCGTCCACCTGTGTATACTTGATTCCAAGGTCTTGAGTTCCCTTCAAGTACCTTAGAACTCTTTTTGCAACAGACCAATGTCCCTCACAAGGCTTTTGCATAAACCTGGAGAGGATTCCAACAGCAAATGAAATGTTTGGTCTTGTAGTAGTGAGGTAGATGAGACTTCCTACAAGCTGTCTATACTTTGTTGCATCCTCAAATTCCTTTCCTTCAATAGATGTGAGCTTTAAGTTTTGTTCCATTGGAGTAGAAAGAAGATTGCACTATGTCATGCCAAATCTGTTTAACAAATCTCCAATGTATTTCTTTTGAGAAAGAAATATGGATTTTGGATGTTGGGTTACTTCAATGCCAAGATAGTAATGAACATAGCCCAAATCAGTCATTTCAAAACTTTTTCCTAATTCTTTCTTTATGGATGCAATATAGCTTTCATTGTTCCCTGTCATTAAAAGATCATCTACATATACCACAAGATATACAACTATTTTGCCAACTTTCTTGACAAATAAAGTTGCATCATCAAGATCAAAATGATTGAAGTTGAGTTTCAGAAGATGCTCAGTTAGTTTTTCATACCAGGCTCGTGGTGCTTGTTTGAGGCCATACAAGGACTTCACAAGTTTGCATACTTTATGTTCATGTCCTTTCACAGCAAATCCTTCAGGCTGGGACATAAAACATTCTCTTTTAGATCTCCATTCAAGAATGCAGTTTTTACATCCATTTGCTGGACTTTCCAACCGTTCTGAGCAGCTAGTGCAAAGAGTGTCCAGATGGTGGCCCATTTTGCTGTGGGGGCAAAAGTTTCCTCATAATCGACCCCTTCCTTCTGTGCAAAACCTTTTGCCACAAGCCTAACTTTGTGCTTGTCAAGTGAGCCATCAGCTTTGTACTTGTTCTTGTAGACCCACTTGCAGCCAATTGGTTTGGTTCCAAATGGAGGATCAAGCAGCTTCCAAGTGCCATTCTTTATGAGGGCATCATACTCCTTTTGCATCGCTTCTTTCCATTCATCATGAGATGCAGCTTCTTTGAAGGAAGTTGGTTCAAAATCTGTAGACAAGTTCAATTCACAATCATAAGTAACATCCATATCAACAGGTGAATTAGAGTCATCTACATCACCTCCATTTTGTCGGTTTTAATTTCTGGTTCCTGTTTTTCCAATTTCATTAGGATGAACACATTCAAGTGTCTTTGTCAGCCACTTTGGGGGACCTTTCTGAGATGGTCCAAGCTGCTCTGTTGATTGAATTGGGACTGAATCAAGATTGAGTCTCCCAATTCTATCAATTACATCACTTAAAGCATCATCTGTTGTTGGAGTTTCATGCAGGGGAGATTGTTCTTCAGAAGAATATTCCACATGTTGTTCTAGTATAGGAATCCCCCCCTCAAGATGTGGAATCCGATTATCAAATTCTTGAAATGATTTTGTTTTTGCGAATCTATCCAAGCGATCAAGTTGTCGCTCAACAACATTGTCAGATTTGGATGATTTGAGAAAAATGACATCTCTAGATACAACAAACTTTTTATTTACTTCATCATAGAGGCGGTATGCTTTAGATGTGTTTGAATACCCCAGGAAGATACACTTATGACTTCTAGCACCAAGTTTGTTTCTATGTACCTTTGGTATTAAAGCATAACAGGTGGAACCAAAGATCCTGAGATGTTTTACCGAAGGAACATGTCCATACCACAATTCATAAGGAGTCTTGTTTCTTATAGCACTAGATGGAAATCTATTCTTTATATATGCATCACATAGAACAACATCAGCCCAAAACATTATCTTTACATTTTTGAAGAAAAGCATGGATCGTACCATATTCAAGATTGTTCTATTCATTCTCTCTGCTACACCATTCTGTTGGGGATTATAAGGCACAGTTGTTTGATGTTTGATCCCATGTTGGCGAAGATAGTGTTCAAATTAATTTGATGTATATTCTTTTCCATTATCAGTGCGTATAGACCCAATATGAGATTTTGCATCATTTTCAATCCATTTATGAAAATTCTTGAATGTTTTAAAAGCATCAGATTTGTTCTTCAATAAATAAACCCAACACATTCTGGTGTAATCATCAATAAATGTCATGATATATTTATTTCCATTTGCAGAAGGAACAGGCATTGGACCACATAAATCTGAATGAATGAGTTCAAGCTTCCTATGTGCTCTTGAATGTGAATCATGAAAAGACTGTTTGCTATGCTTTCCTAGAATGCAAGCATCACATTGCTTATGTTTTCTAGGAATTGTAGGCAAACCAACAACACCATTTTTCTTCAATAAGCGGAGACTGTCATAGTTTAAATGTCCAAATCTAGCATGCCATAATAAACTTGATGGAAGTGTACCTTCTTCATGATGAGAAATATATGAGAAATGTTGTGCATGAGCAGAGGTTCCTTGCAGTTTGAGAAGCCTTTATTCTTCTATTCCCCTCATGACAAGTGAGTGGTCAGAAGCTTTTCTTACCTCAAGCTTGCCATCAAACATATGAATGGAGTGACCTTGCTGGCGGATGTGGACCAAGGACAACAAGTTTCTCTTGAGCTATGGGAGATATAGAACATGATCCAGAAGAAAGTCTAGAAGACCAGGCAGTTTAAGCCTCATTGTGCCAAGCCCTGATGGCATGATTTTTGACTGATCTGCAAAGTATACTGCTCCATCAACATTGTCAGTGAAATCTTCAAAAAAATCTTTCCTATGAGTCATATGACAGGTTGCTCCTGAATCAAGCAACCAATCATTTTTCGAAGAATCAAGTGAAGCATTAAACAAATCTTCATTTACTCCAATGTTACATTGTGCCTCAATATAGTGAGCGGATTCAGGTGCTTTACCTTTGTCTGTATCATCAGTTTTACCTTTCTGCTGATTTCTTTTCTGCTCAATTTTGTCCCATGGTAGCTTGCATGTAGAAGCATCATGTGATCCATTTCGTTTGCAGCGAATGCACTGCAGATCTACTTTTTCTCCTTGAGAATGTCTGCCCCCCTGCCTCTGAAGTATCTTCCTCTTCCTCTTCGTCCACCTCTTCCTCTTGTAGAATCTTGAGCAAGATGCTTTTCCTTATGAGCAAGGCAAACAGTCTCTTCAGAAGATTCAGGGACTATCTTCTTTCCAAAGGCTTTCTCTCTTTCAGCAAATTTTTTCACAAGAGAGTCAAAGGTTATATCTTTAAGATTTCCATTTGCTTGTAAAGACTCAAGATAATTGGAGTAGGTAGGATAGAGTGCCTTGAGAAAAGCAATAAGAGGGATATCCAGCTCAACCTTAGTGGATTTAATATCATGCATTATAGACTTTACTTCATATGCAAGAGCAAGAGGATCATTATTTTTCAGTTCAAGAGTGAAGAGTTTAATCATGAGCTGAACAACTTCAAGTGCAGAATGTGAGTCATAGAGTTCTTTCAGCTTTTGTAAAGCTTCAAAGGCAGTTGAATAAGATGAAATATGGCAACTTACTTCTTCATTTATAGATGCTGCAATTAATGCATAGGCTTTGCTGTTCTTGTTTTCCCAAATGACGAGCTCTTTGTCTGATGTAGGTTGCACCGGGTCTTTGTCTTCTTCTCCGACACACACTCCTTTCCACAACTCATTGAAGATGAGGGTGTGTTTTATCATCCGGGACCATTCAGGATAGTTCTCCTTGCTAGTGAGAACTATTCCTACCATAGAGATGATTGAATGCATTCTATAAAAACACTTCTACTGATAGAAAAATACTTCTAATGGCAAAAAGAATGTGCTTTTGTGAAAAAGAAACTTTTGCTGCTAAAAGAATGATTATGATTCTGCTACGCCATTTATATTATTGACTATTGAAATGAATGTTGATAACATGCTACCACTGTAACATATATCACCACATGAACAATTTGAGTGCTTGTGTTAAACGCTGCCACTGTAATATATGAGCACTGCTATCACCATACTATGTATCAGAGCATATATGTGTCACATAAAAAATTTGAGCGCATATATCAGAGCGTATCTATATATATATATATATATATATATATATATATATCACATGAAAATTTAAACGCTGCTTACTGTAACATATATCACTGAATCATCATAGCATCAAATCATCAAATCTGCATAACAAATCCCGCTCAACTCAATCGTAGCCCAACGCTCTAGTTTAGAGCCAAGCCACAAAGGGAAGAGCCTTCCAAACGACTCTTCAAACCATCGTTCCAAAGCTGGCCGACAGAGGCATTCTCCAAAGTTCGAGCTTCAGTCTTTAGCCGCTCTGATATTCAACAGTTTTTATTTGAAACAGGCTCCGGAGGGGACCTCAATACGCTCAGGCAAAGGCAGAAGAACAGGAGGTTTTCTGAGTATACTCTGGTGCTTAGACAACAGGCGCCTTTGGGTATTCATCTCCCTTAAAACGATTACAAAGAAAAGGTGCCTGATTTTGTTGAAACCATGATCTTCAACGACACAAACGTTGTGATCACAACAGGCAGGTATGCTTCAAGAGAAGAGGCAACATGCAAAGGGAATGTGATTAATGAGATTGGATGATGGTATGTCAGGCCTATGCAGGTCAGAGACAGGCATTATGGAGAGGGCGCTGGCAGAGGCAGATTATTTAAGAACAGAAGGGAATAAGGCAGAGGCGTTAGGATGCAATTACACTAAAACCAGCAGGCAGATGCGTTATGGCATAATATGGGACAGAGGAGTTACAAGGCATGCCAAAAAAAGGAACCTGGGACCTATGCTTTGATACCATGTCAGGCCAGGGTAACTCCAGAATTGGCAGAAGAAAACTGATTGATCGATTTCATTAGGTAACTATTGTTTATATACAAGAATGTGACTGATCAGTTCATCTACTTGATGACTGTTCACATTCCGGGTACACCCAACCGCTGAGGATTAGGTGTCAACAAAATAAACCATAAGAATCTACCCCATAAATACTATAAACTTTGATTTCTCTAAGACCATAAAAAACAACCCCTCCTAACACACTTGTATTTAAATTAATTTTAATAATATCTCAAAATATTAATTCAAACTTTAAATAACATTCCATTTTACTCAACTCCAACTTTAAAAATATTTAAGTTATAAATTTATTATATAATTCTTTCATATTAGTTGTAAATTGTGAAAAACATTCATTTAGTGTGTATATCTTATAAAAATAAATATTTTTTTTGCTAATATAATATAAACATCATTTTAGTTATAATTAACTTTTATTAATAATAATAAAAATAATTCTAATTTTTAATAATAATATTTTTTAACAGTATTGATTTAAATATTAAAATTTATTTAAAAAATATTTTATTTAACTATAAATAAATATTTTATCTATTATAAATTACTATGAAAGAGGAAAAAACTTAAAATTAATCCCTAATGTAAGAAAATAATAACGAGCTCAAATGATTTAAATAATTGATTAGCATACCCATAAACATATATAATAATGCAACCATATTAATTAAATGGTTGGTAAACATTGATAACGTCATATGCTCCACTATTCACACAAAAGAAATACATAAACTACATAACTCATGACATAGTAATTTTTTTTTTTTTTTTTTTTTTTATACCACTCATTTAACTATGAATAGACTATGATTGGGGCCTATGTTAAGGCACTCCTTGATGTGAAGTCATTGGTTCAATTCCCCACCCCAATTGGGGTGATATATTGGACATGATGAAGATGTAGTCCTATCAAGCTTACAAAAAAAAACTATGCATAAGTTCCTAGATAACTTGTTGATGTTAAATATGGACTCCCTTGTAGATATCCTACACCAAGGTGTTCTGGACTCCCTTATAATTTCAACCTACACCAAGGTGTTCTGATACTAATGTCTTTAAGGGTGGCATATGCATATTCTGGAAATTATATAACTTATCAACCTATGGGAAGTCTCTCGATCTTCAGTATTCATTTATTATGCACTAAGTACCTGAGACACTTGGCTTCTGAATATGCCCTTCAATCTCCCATGGCTTAATCCTACGGTGCAAGAATATTTGGACAATTATAGTAACTAACCTAATCTTCATCAGGCAGTCGATCGATCAATCCACTGTGTTGTTGAGGGTTTCAGAGAGAGGGTTATTTCGCTAGGGTTTTGAAGCACTTCCCTTTGACCTGCAATTACATTTATGCTCTCTTCTCAGCAAATTCCACCTGGGTTTTCTCATTTTCTATAGTTTCTTTTCATTCCTCCTATCTCTTACGATGTAATGACTTCCTCAGGTGGTGACTAGGTTCTCTTTTCCTCCAGCTGGTTTAATTAGGGAATGACGACTATGGACACATGTAAGAAGAACTCTTCTTAAATAATTTTCCTTTATACCCAATAGGTCTAAATATATACTAATGGATTTAATGATCTGCTCCATCGCATTGGTGTCGAATACCCTGTGTTTCAAGAAGTAATAAACCTCTTTGCCCCATTGTTTCCATGTCTCCTTTACTTTCGTTAGGTTGTGTCTGACTTACATTTGTTTTTTGTTTTGGCTTAAATCAAGTGAGGGGAGGGTTGTTCTAGCCTATCTGTTCCTCGGTTTTCTTTTTCCTTTGTGGGGCTTCCACATGAGCTTACATTGTTGCTTTGTTTCTCCAAGTGTTGATTTTCACTTATCTTACTTCGATACATGGTTTTCAGAGGGTTTATGCACCATTTCGGCCATGGTTCTTCTGGGTTATGATATTATCTTATCTTAGCTTTTTAGCTTATTTAAATAGAACGAAGAACAGTTATTCAGCTTTTTTTGAGCCAAGGGTTTCAAGACCCTTTTTTATTGTAGTAATTTTATTTGGAATGGCAACGGTGTCGTTTTATAATCTCCAAGAATTATTATTATGTTCAGTAATTAAAATACAATGTTTTTGTATATTACTCTCTTTCCTTTAGCATTAGAGGGTTTGTGATAACTTGTTGGAGATTCACATAATTACTACCTAGCTTGTATGGCTTCTGTTTTTCATATTGTGTTTTCTTTTTAAGAAGAAATTATGTCTATATACTTGTGTGGGTTTCACCTGTTCTTTTGTTACAGTTTGCATGCACAAGGTTTTGTATATGAGATTATTTAATGTCTGGAATATCTCTATAATTTTTGTTGTGCGCATTTCTTCCATAACTAAAATCTGGGCATCTCCATATTTACTATTATGCACATTTTTACTCATGAGTAAAGTCTAGGTTTCGTATCTATATTGTTTATCGGTAGATTCTTTGTGTTTAGATATTGATATTGGTTCCTATTACACAGTGAAGCACTAGATTAGACATTTACTTTCTTAGTTAATTCATATTTTTATTATTTATTGTACCCGGTGGAGAGTGGGAACTGAGGTTCTCGAGACCTATTCTCTGCCCATACGATATATGGATTTACCACATACATGTCCTAGACTACTCCTTGAACGAATTTTGTTCGTTCGGCTGGGAGTTAACAGGTTCCCATTCTCTGTTAATTTAATTATTTACCAGTGTTTCCTAAAACTGTAATTTCCAAACAAGTTCCCTATCTTTTCCAACTATTTTTTCTAGAATGCTTGTTTATCTCAATGTTGAGACAATCTTTCTTTCTGGTTTTATATAAATAAGTAACAAGAATAAGAACACTTTTGAAAGTTCTTTAATACAGATATGCACACTTTTCCTTTAATCACATAATCATGAACATAGAACCATCTTAACTTATCAAGATAGAAAAGAATTGTCATAAGAATTTCTTGCTTTCAATAGATATTAATACAGAACTCTGTAAAATATTTATCCTACGTCTTTTTAATTTAAATAGATTATGAAAGTTGGAGGCACTTCCTTTAATCACAAAATCATGAACATAGAACCATTTGAACTTATCAAGATAGAAAAGAATTGTCATAAGAATTTCTTGCTTTCAATAGATATTAATACAGAACTCTGTAAAATATTTATCCTACGTCTTTTTAATTTAAATAGATTATGAAAGTTGGAGGCACTTGGTTTCTTTAGTTCACCTAGTCAAGAAATTAATCTAGAAAGATGACTCCACCACCCAACCAACGAGATTTCGAAATTACATCCAAGTCTCTCCATCGAGCCTCCTTAATTCCAAAGTATTTGATGATGACAGTAAGATTCTTAGACTTCAAGACCCCTAGTCTATCCAATATTCTTAAAATTCGGGGTTTCCACTCACTCTTTTCCATCTCAGGAATACCTACTGCAATGTCCTATTGCCAGTCCTGTTGACCCTGGCAGTGTTCTGCCTAAGGTTCATTTTTTTCTCTTTATTCTCTCCTCTTGCCTCTCTCCCTCCATCTCAAAACTGAGATGTTTTAATCTATTAGGGAGGAGGAAGGGATAAATGTCTCAACTACTTGGAATTAAAGATTTTCTTGCTTGGAATCATTTTCCCGTAATTTCTTAACTTACTACTAATTTTAAGGAAAATAAAATTTTAAGCATCTAAGATTCCTTACTTAGATTTTCACTAGTCCAAGATTTAATAAGTCACTCACTATAATATTAAATAACAATATTTACATAACTAAGGGTGTCACATCTGCCCCCTTATGTGAAACATTATACTCAGTGTTCATTCTTGCCCTTGAAACAGGTCAGGATATGCTTCCTTCATTACCGTTCTGAGGTGGCCTCTTCTAGGCTAAAATGCCTCCACTGCACTTTAACCTAGATGACAACTCACCTCCGTAGCATTATTTCTATCCACAAAAGAATACACAGAGTCTCTACTAGGAATTCTCCATCCCATTCAACCTACACTACATCATAAATTATCATTATTTATACAACCTTTATAAAGAATTGTTAAATAATAATGTTGAATAATTAATTAGACCTTTACCTTAACCTCCTACCAATTAATGATATGTTTTGATTCATATACATATTTTTTTAATAAAGAGACATGGAATACATTATGGACCCATATATGACTAGGTAGCACAAATTGATACACAACAGGCCCAATCCTTTCTAGAATTTGGAAAGAGCCACAGTATCAAGGAGCTAATTTTACATAACCACCCAATTGTAACGTGATTTTCTTAGGTTTCACTCAAACATAAACATGATCTCCTATATGGAACTCTTTATGGGTTCTCTTCCTTTTTGCATATGCTTTCTGTCTATCATGAGCAACTTTTAAGTTCTATCGAACCCTTTTCATGTATTTCCCATTTCTTCTAGCATATTAGGATCTAACAATAACTTATCTTCAAGGCTATTCTAGTTAATCAATTCTTGACACCTTCTCCTATATAATACTTCGAAAGGACTCATCTTTAGGGATTAGTGGTAGTTATTATTGTATGTAAAATCAACCAGATGAATTTATTCTTCCCATTTAGTCAATTTTTGGATCACATACATTCTTAACATGTCTTCTAGTACCTAATTTACCCGCTCTATCTTCCCATCTATCTGTTGGTGATGAGCGGTACTAAATTGAACCTGAGTACCTAATCCCATGAAAAAGTATTTCTAGAATTTTGATGTGGATTTCACATCTCTATTAGAGATCATTACTTTCAGCATCTATGTAAATTGAAAATTTCCCACATAAATATTTCCACAATCTGCATTGTTTTATATGTAGATTGTACACAAATGAAGTGAGCTACTTTAATTAGTTTATCCACTACCACCATGGTTGGATCATTTTGTCTCTTGATTTTCGGCAAGCCTATTATAAATTCTAATGTAATAACTTCCCATTTCCACTATAGAATGGGTAGAGGGTGAAGAAAATTGGTTGGTGTCGGTGTTCATCTTTAACTTGCTTACATTCCAAGCATTTCGCTAAATATTTAGTGATATTTTTCCTCATTTCAGGCCAAAAAAAGTCTTTCTTTATGGAAGAAAATAATTTTTGATATTCGGGATGAGAAGCATAAGGACTTCTATGAAATTCATCCAGTTTTTTTTTTTCTAGCAACCATTTGATTAGGGACATAGATAATTTCCCTAAAAGTCAATAAATTGTCTTTATTTATATTATATTCAGATAGAGTTTTAGAAATTTTTCCCTGTTTCACTTGCTACCATAAAAACTCATTTTCTGGATCTTTAGTTGTAGCCTCCTTAATCTTATCTAGGAAATTAAATTCTATCTAACTATAGGAGATTTCATATACATACTGTAATTCCCTACTTAATGCATAAACCACTTGATTTTCCTCTCCTTTTAAATGTTTAATGTCAAAATCAAATTCACTTTAGAAAGTTGTTTGTTTGTCTTGTCGTGCATTGAAGTTAGGTTACTTAAAGAAACTAGTTAAGCTATTATGCCCAATCATAAATAAAAACTTTTTACCTAACAAATAGTGTCTCTGTACCTTCAAGGCATGTATTATTGTAGTTAACTCCATATCATAGGCAAAATACCTATTCTCATGCTCTTTCAACTTGTATGACTCATAGGAAACTACCTTTCCTTCTTGTATCAATACTACCCCCACACCTTCCTAGTAGGCATCTCTCTGTACCTTCAAGGCATGTATTATTGTAGTTAACTCCATATCATAGGCAAAATACCTATTCTCATGCTCTTTCAACTTGTATGACTCATAGGAAACTACCTTTCCTTCTTCTATCGATACTACCCCCACACCTTCCTAGCAGGCATCTATACAGACAGTGAACTCCTTCTTAGGGTCTGCAATTTTTAACACCAAGGTAGTGGTCAATAAGTGCTCTAGTTACTCAAAACTATGCTGACAATTTTTTTCCACTTGAAATTTGTTCCTTTATTCTACAGAGAAGTTATGGGATATGTAATTTTAGAAACTCACTCAATAAAATGACGATAATAGCCCACTAAGCCCATGAAAGATTGAATATCAGCAACATTACTAGAAACAATCCATTCCATGATAGTCCTGATTTTCTCGAGGTCAATAGAGATTCCCTCTAAATAAATTATATGTCCTAAGTATTGGATCTCGTCCTTATAGAAATCACATTTACTGTATTTGGCATATATTTGATGGTATCGAATTGTTCGTAGGACTATCTGCAAATGTTTCTTGTGTTCCTATAGATTTCTTTAATAAATAAGTATATCATCGATAAATATTATAACAAATGTATCCAAGTAAGGGTGAAAAGTACCATTCATAAGTCTCATAAACGTTTTTGGGGAGTTGGTAAGCCCAAAGGGTAGTATTATGAACTCGTAGTGACCATAACAAAACGTTGTTTTTGGTATGTCTTCTTCTCTTATCCTTATCCAATAATAACTTGACCATAGATGAATTTTAGAAAATACTGTAGCACCTTTTACTTGATCGAATAAGTTATCAATGCTTGGTTAGGGGTACTTGTTCTTAGCGACCATCTTGTTCAATTGTTTGTAATCGATACAGGGTCTCATTGTACCATCCTTATTTTTTACTAATAACACGGGGGCTCCCTAAGGTGATACACTTAGGCGAATGTGTCCCTTATCAAGTAGCTCCTAAAATTGCATATTTAATTTGATTAATTCATGGATACTCATACAGTAGGGGGGTTTTTTCACAAGAGCAACTCTTGGAATCAGTTCTATAGTGAAATCAATGTATCATTTGGGAGGTAGCCCTAGAGTTTCTTTTGGAAACACATTAATAAAATCTTGAACTATTGGAAAATTTTCTAAGACAAATATTTTATCCTTAGAGTTGATATACCCTACTTTAACATCATAGATCTGACATCCCTTCTTAATACATTTTCTCAATTGAGAAACTGTGATTGGTCACAGCTTCATTAGTCTCCTTATTCCTTGAATCTCTTGTATGTTTCCCTCCTCATTGATATAACTGACACGTTTGTCTTTGCAGTTCACTAAGGAACAATGTCCCTCCAACCAGTCCATGCTAATTTGGATGTCATAAGATCTTAAGGGTAGAACATTCAAATTTACACTAATTTGTTGACCTGCGATTTTAATGGGACAATTTTCTGCTTTAGCTACAACCCTTCTTTCGGCCCCTGTATCCAACTGTACCAACCATGGATGTTCAAATTTATGAGTTCGTAAGTGACATTTTTATGTTAGCTTGGGGCTGTTATAAATTAAGCTTACCCCTGGATCAATCAAAATGGATACAACCTCGTTAAATAGTTGACCTTCAAAATCAATAATAGTAGGCTGATATTCCACTTGGTGATCCTCTAGGGCAGCATTGATTTTAGGCATGCTTCTAGCCACCTCGGCAATTGCAGAAGCTTCTTGAATATTGGTAGTTTTCTTCACTCTGGTGCGAAGTGGACAATTTTTGTAGTAATGGGGCTATCCACCACCCAACACTGCAATGGGGCTCATTGTGATTCATTGGCCTATACTTTACTTAACACTTCTATTTCTTTATGTTCACTTTGTAATTTATATTTTTGTTGATTTTTCCTAGGAAATATGTTTTGATTATTTTTTTCTGGATTTCTGGGATTTACATTCTTTTTGCTTTTAATATTCTAGGAATTTTTGGTTCCCCTCTTACTTAACCATCCTCTACTTCCTTCTCCTTTTTGCTTCATCTATTGATAGAAGATTCGTGCCTTCTGAATGGCCTCATCCATGGTCTTGGGATTATCAAATTCTAAATGTTCCTTCATAAACACTGGTAAATTTCTCATAAAATGTTGCACCTTTTCCTTTTATTCCCGTATATAAGGCACATACCTTAATAGGGATGTAAACTTAGTCACAAATTCATCCATTGAAAATTTCCCCAATCGTAGGTCGTGAAATTCCTTCACCTTGTCATCGTAGAAGTGTTCAGTCAGGTACCTTTCTTTAAAGTATTTAGGAAAATCTCCGCAAGTCGTCATTTGCTTATCCACTACATGAAAAACCTTGACCTCTTCCCACCACATGGTGGATTTTCCTTGAAGTTGATAGAAAGCTAATATTGCCTTCAAATTATCATCATATTCATAAATTTAGAAATACTTGTTCATATTGATTAGCCAAGCTTTAGCAACTTCTTCCAATTCCCTGTCAAATTTCGGGGGTTTAATTTTCTTGAACTAACCCTACAATTTGATTTTCTTATCATTTTCTTCCTATGGTCAGAGGAATTAGCAGATTCCTCTCCATTTTCTCCTCTATCATCCTTTATTCTCTGAGTATGGCCCCCTACTAACATATCTTCGTCTCCTTGTCTTTGCACCTCATCTCTATCTTCCTACCCGGGCTTGGTATGGAGTTTCTATGGTTTTTCTAGTTAGAGAGGATTTTCAGGATTAGTTCTTGGTCTCACATTAACCTCTTTTTGTCGACCCTCAAATGAGTCACCTCAGTTATTAATTGATGAACTGTCTCCAACAACATAGTGGTAGGATTTGGGTGTTCTCCCCTAGTTGGACCCACATTTTTGGATTAGCTCTCGGAATTAGTGTAGTTCCAAATTCCATAATTGGTCTTAATGGCGATGTACTTCCAATTCCCCTCTTCATTGTGCTTCCTCTGTGAACATACATATAGATATGGTATTCATTTTCCCAATAGGCCACAAATTTGCAACCTAAGCTCTAATACCACTTGTCACATAATCCACGATTCACACAAAAGAAATACATAAACTACATAACTCATGACATAGTATTTTTTTATTTTTTTTATATTACACTGCTCAGCTAACTATGCATAAGTTTCTAGATAACTTGATAATATTAAACCTTGACTCCCTTATTGATATTTTGATAAGTGTTATAATTTAAACTTACACCAAGGTGTTCGATATTAATGTCTTTAAGGGTGGCATATGCATATTCTGGAAACTATAGAACTTATTAACATATGGGAAGTCTCTCGATATTTAGTCTTCATTTATTACGCATTGAGTATGTGAGACACTTGGCTTCTAGATCTACCCTTTGATCTCTCGTGGCATAATCCTATGGTGCCATTTTATTTGGATGGTTAAAGTAACTAACTCACTCTTCCTTCGAAAGTTGATAGGTCATTCCATTGTGTGTTTGAGAGTTTTATAGTTCTGCAAGAGGGTTATGTCGCTAGGGTTTTGAAGCACTTCCCTTTGACCTGCAATTACAAGTATGCTCTCTTCTCAACAAACTCCACTTGGGTTTTCTCATTTTCTATAGTTTATTTTTATTCTTCATGTCTCTTAAGATGTAATGACTTCCTCAGGTGGAAACCAAGATATTTGTTCCTCGAGTTGGTTAAATTAGGGAACGACAACTATGGACATAGGTAACATAAAATCTTCTTCCTAACTCATTTTCCTTTATACCCAATAGTTTATATAGTTACTAATGGATGTAATGACCTTCTCTAGCATGTTGGTGTCAAATACCCTATGTTTCAATAGGTAATAAACCTCATTGCCCCATTGTTTATGTTGTCACTTTTTCTAGCACCTGTAGCACAAGTGCTTCAAGAGATATAGAAATCTTCCTAGAGACAGCCTCTGGGTTGATTTTAGACTAGTTCCTAGGACATATTAAATAGAGGAGTGCATTTGAGAGTATTTGTGACGGGTTTATGTAGCACTCCAATTGTCACGAAGTTTGAAGAAGAGAATAAAAGGGGCTTGGTTCAGTAGACCTTCATTAAGGTAGACTCAAGCCAATACATGGATCCAAATGTTTAGGGGGTATATCGGGCCAACCTCAAAGAGAAATGTTTGTATCTGGTGGCCGACACACAACAACAGGAAACTTAATTTTGACGTTGTAATAAAGTGAAGAGGAGAGAAAAGAAGGGAATTCAGTGTGTAGGGCTTATTACAATTCAGAATCTTAAGCCACAATGTTCCAACAGGAATATGGAAGAGGGAGGAGATGAACGAGTGGAAAGAGTGGAGTGCAAATTAAGGTTTCATGCAATATACCTCATGGGTACCTTTATCACCAAACAACATGAGTAAATTTGTGCTCATACAGGTATTGCAGGTTAATCAATTAACACAAGTAAATCTGTCTTTTACATAGGTAATGTAGGTTATAGACTACACAAGTAAATATGTCTTATACACAGGTATTGTTTTCTATTTAGTAGCCTAGATAAATCCATGAATTAGAGAGAAACCAACAGCTTCATTACACTATTTCAGAGAAATAAAAACACATATGAAATGACATTTACAAAGAGGAAACATACTACGCATCGATCTGCTTAGAATCACCAGAATAGTTTCATTAATACTTAAAGGGTCCAAATAATTAGTCCATTACATTTAGGAGTATATCGCTCTAGTCCCTCATGAACAAGAAATTAGAACCAAAGTGTAATCACCGAATTTGGACCACTACGGATGCAGAATTCTGGAACATGTATTAAGTGTTTCTTCACCCTGTTTGTATGAAGAAGGAGGGGCTTTGAAGAAAAATTTACAAAATATCTCAGCCAAGGGTTAGTTGTCTGATTTACTAGATATCTTGGCTTGAGATAGCTCTTTTGCCCAAAATTATTCTAAAGGATTTGATTCCTTTATTGAAAATATATAGAAATTACAGAAATAAACATAAATAAGAAAAATTGAAATATGACTAAGGAAAATATCCTTTTGCTGTTCTTGTGAAGGCCCTTGATCATGCCATGTCTCTACCACAATGTGTCCCTCTAGCCTCTTGGCTCGTTCCTGTCGCTTTCACCTTAACTGCCTGACTTCTCCACTCTCTAGAGTTGGTATCAATCAACTGTGTTTGCTTGTTCCAAAGTAGAACCAAATATTGTCCTAGCAATCCTTTGTTGTGTATCTGAGTGGAGCTCCATGTTGAGCCATTAAGTCTTCTTGAGTAATCACCGAATTTGGACCACTACGGATGCAGAATTCTGGAACATGTATTAAGTGTTTCTTCACCCTGTTTATATGAAGAAGGAGGGGCTTTGAAGAAAAATTTACAAAATATCTCAGCCAAGGGTTAGTTGTCCGATTTACTAGATATCTTGGCTTGAGATAGCTCTTTTGCCCAAAATTATTCTAAAGGATTTGATTCCTTTATTGAAAATATATAGAAATTACAGAAATAAACATAAATAAGAAAAATTGAAATATGACTAGGGAAAATATCCTTTTGCTGTTCTTGTGAAGGCCCTTGATCATGCCATGTCTCTACCACAATGTGTCCCTCTAGCCTCTTGGCTCGTTCCTGTCACTTTCACCTTAACTGCCTGACTTCTCCACTCTCTAGAGTTGGTATCAATCAACTGTGTTTGCTTGTTCCAAAGTAGAACCAAATATTGTCCTAGCAATCCTTCGTTGTGTATCTGAGTGGAGCTCCATGTTGAGCCATTAAGTCTTCTTGAGTCCCATACCTCCATTTACTCTCCGAAGACATGCAACGAAGCAGTCCAATTCATTTCTGCAACCCGTGTAGTCCTTGGTTTCTTGTTGCAAGGGTTTCTACAGGATTAGCCAATATGAATTTCGAACTGCTCCATGCCTCTATTCAATGTCTCACCTACTGACCCATCCACCTTTAAGGCTTTGTACCACACTATCGGAACATTACTGTATTGAGACTTTTATTCTAGAGGACGTTACAAACAACGAGTTTCGATGCTCCTTAGCCCCTTTTGGTTTAGCCCATTTTAGTATTTCTTCATCATGGGACTGAGGGTTGTGACCTAGGGCTCAACCTTTATATCGGAGCTCCTCAGTCAATGTTTTCAAACCAAGGATTTAACTTGGAGTGAGGCAATATCAGGTTTGACCGACTGCTGATATGTCTTGCGATGTTGCGATCATCGATCACCAATTTTGACCTAGACCTCTGATTTATCGAAACCTTAATGCGCGATGCGATGATAGGCCATGATGTTACGAAGTGCAATCATCGATATGCGATGTGACCCTTATGAGTGATCACTGATATAGCATGTCGCTGGAGCCTCCAATATGTCGTGCTACCTGATCCTCCAATTTGTGATTTGTGATATGCTTCCGGACCTCTGATATGCTCCTCTCCCTCATTTCAAAGGCAACAAAACCCCTTAACTTCAATAGGCCATATCTTCTAATCCGGAAGTCCATTTTTAGGCCTCTACATACCATCGGAAAGCTTTTTCCAAGCACTATCCAATGGAGAGGGTTCAATTTATCTTTTAGAGCTCCTGTGGCTTGTAAGATGGCTTCACACTTCACTGCTCTTTTGCACTTTGGGCAACTGAAAAAACATTTTGCAGTGAGTGACAACAGTTTCCATGTCTCCTTTTATTTCACATAGGTTGCAACTGACTTACATTTGGATTTTGTTTTGGCTTAATGTAGGTGAGGTTTGTTATAGACTATTTGTTCCTCAAATTTATTTTTCCTTTATGGGGCTTCTACACAAGCTTACATTGTTGATTTGTTTCTCCAGGCGCTGCTTTTCCCTTATATTACTTTGATACGAGGTTTTTAGATGGTTTATGTGGAATTTCGACCATGGTTCTTACAGGTTATGATATAATATTATCTTAGGGTTTTTATCTTATTTAAGTGGAATGAAGAACAACTATTTGGATTTTTTCGAGCCAAGGGTTTAATGCCCTTTTTTTATTATTGTAATTTTATTTGGAATGGTCATGGAACCACTGTAGAATTTCCAGGAATTACTTATTACGTTCAGTAATTAAAATACAGTGTTTTTGTATATTTCTGTCATGCCTTTGATGTTAGAGGTTTTTTGATAACTTGTTGGAGCTTCACATAATTACTACCTAGCTCATATGGCTTCTATTTTTTCATACTGTGTTCTCTTTTTAAGAAGAAATTCTGACTATATGTGTGTGGGTTTCATCTGTTCTTTTGTTACAGTTTACATGTGTAGGTTTTTTGTATATGTAGTTATTTAATGTCTGGAATATCTTTGTAATTGTTGTTGCACACATTTTCTCCATAACTAAAATCTGGGTATCTCCATATTTACTATTATGCATATTTTTTCTCATGAGTAAAGTTTGGGTTTCATGTTTATATTGTGTATCGGTAGATTCTTTGTGTTTAGATATTGATACTAGTTCTTATTACACAATGGAGCACTACGTTAAAATTTTTTGTTCTTATTTAATTCTTGTTTTTATTATTTATGGTACCTAGTAGAGAGTGGGACCTGAGGTTCTCGGGACCTATTCTCTACCCATACAGTACATGGTTTTACCACTTACACCTCCTGAACTACTCCTTGAATGAATTTCATTCGTTCGGCTGGGAGTTAACTGTTGGCATTATGATGCATGTGTTGTACTTGATGGCAACCCACTTGTAGCATAACAACTCACTTATATATGGTAACTAGATGAATCTACAGAATAGATATCAGATGTGACAGAATGCATGACAGTTGTGTTTACAGATGTGATGAAATGCAGGGCAGTTTCAAGGAATCAGTTCAGAAGGCTAATCACTCAGATGAAAGATCATAGTATAGCATGACAACAGCAAAGAATAACAGCTCAGACTACAAAGAATGAAGAAAGAGAGGTATACACAGGTTCACCTTGACCAAGCTACGTATACACGTAGGTTAACAGAACAAAAGAAGTGTATAGAGTACACATGCACTTTCACAAAAATAAAAGCTTGTATACCTTGGAAAATTGAGTTTTTGGTCTGAAGAATTTGGTCCATGGTATTTTGATCCATGGTATTGGTCCAAGATATCTGGTCTGGGGTATTTACCCTAGGTATTTGGTCCAAGGTATTGGTCCTAAGTGGTTTTGGTCCACGGTATTGAGGAAGGCCTAAAATTATAAAAGGAGGAGAAGATCATTAGGCCAAGGTGTGAAAAATAAATTGAATATCTAATGAAGTGTGAGATCTAGTATGCAGGTTATGGGTTTATGATGCTCTACTTGATCTGAGCCAAGGAGGAACCTTAGCGGTTGATGGAGGACAAGATCTAATGATGGATTGGGATCTTAAGGCTTGGAATGAATTATCTTTATATGGTTTGATCATGTTTATTCTAGATCTATATACTGATGCATGTGTCGTTTTGTAAATATTATGATCTGGGTATTACTGAAGTCTGGAATAGCTGCAAAATTATGAATGAATATTTACAGATGTATACGCTGACTAAATTTGGTAAAAGCACATATACACGCAGGTTCAACACATCGAAGTAGTGTATACCTTGTGAACTATGATGTTTGAAGTTACAATTGGTTCTAGTTATTGATATAGAGTTCTGGGTTTTGCTTTATGTTCTGGTGACTGCATTCTGGTAACAGTGTTCAGATTGAATGATTGTGATTTGCTTTAGTGAAGATGGATGTGATCTAATAATGGATCAGGATCATAATGACTTATCATTATGTGATCTGATGGGCTAGATCTGGTTGCTAACACATGTATTATCCTTTATATGTGATGATCTGGGTATGTCTGAAGTAGGCAAGTGCAACAAAGTTTTAAGTAAGTATTTGCAGATCTATACGTTGGTTTGCCTTAATGAAGTTGTGTATACACATTGGTTCGGTTGTTCCAAGTTGTGTATACACTCTGATGCATGTTTTTAAGGTCACAACTGGTTCTGAATGATGATGCAGTCTTTTGGGTTCAGGTTTGTGTACTGGTTACAGTGATCTATCTATTCCAGTAGATTTTTTGAAGTATGAATGAATGGTTGATTTAGTTGTGTCAGAAGTTCAGAGGTCATTAGTGATTGATTGAGTTTGGTTGATTCATAAAGTAATAATTGAGTTTTAGTGATTGGTTGATACAGATATAGTTGATGATTGTATTGCAGTGGTGATTGATTTTGAGCTTCAATGATGTTGATGGGTCCAATATGAAAATTGGATGAAATGTGGCCTTCATATTATGGTGTTGTGTTCCAAGAGTATCCAGTCTGAAAATTTATGAAACATGGTCCCTGGAGGAAGAAAGAAGGTTGTATCCTTCTGTAGGTCAGTACCTACGTACTAGTAAACATAACGGCTAGTACAAGAGCTAGGGGGTTGTAGCTCCCTTCTAGTAGAAGCTAGAGAATGAGAGAAGGTTGTAGCCTTCTGCAGGTAGAAGCCTGCATACTGGTATGAGTCTGCACCAGTACATTGTTGTAAACATATTTTCTTATTATTAAAAAAAGACAAAGATGACAGCAGCAAGTGGTTTTCACCCACATTGGGTTTCCACCTTAAATCTTGGTGTTCATGTGTGATGCTTATGTGTGATGGTTCATTCTGTTATTAACTACACATGGTTATTGTTTAATATTTAATTAAGTATCGATGCATAGATTAAAGATCAACATATGATGAATTAACTGAATCATTAGTTTGTTGGATATACGCTCGTTTCCTTAAGCATAGTTATGTGTACGCGCGGGTTACCCACATGGAAGTAGCATATATAAATTTGAGTATGAAAAGAAAAGATTATTGACTTGATGAATACCTATTCACCCCCCCTTCTCAGTATTATTTCCAACAATTCGTATCAGAGCGGATCCTTTGGTAGAAGCTTGATCGTGTTGGGCACTGAATTTGGCTATATTTCTATCCATTTTTATCATCCTTTTTAACCCTTTTTGTACTTATTTACCCACGTTGCTATGCAAAACTTATAAGGTAAATACCCTGTTGACCTCTACTGGTCAACTACCCATGCAGTACATCCCCCTTTTCTTGGCAAAAAGGGGCAGCACCTGATCAACATGTCCGTGCCATCCTGCCATCATCAACAACTTGATCTTTTTGATTGTAAACCCAGTCTGCATGTATTGATTGTAAATAATCTTAGCAGACATGAGTCATGTATGTAATTTTCCTAGGTGGACCTAGCTTTCTGATGATAATCTACGTCCCGGAAGGTTTTTCGTCTCACCGATCCACGGATCGGCAGAGTTTTCCTTCAAACCTGACCCCAAAGCCGGGATTGATTTTGTCATTGGAATTTTAGGAGAATCCTAGTGTGTTGATCTGCTAGATTATAGTTGTGTCGCAGAACTGGGTGATTTGTGAGGGGCTATGTCAAAGGGGTTTTCTCCCTTAAGATGTAAATTGTAAAAGTCATGATGTAATGTGTCCTGAGGGTCGAAAAATGTTTTAAATCCCCTCATGAGTCCTAGGTCCTAGGTCCTAGGTGATGTTTCTGAAGGCTTAGTTCGATGATCCATTTAATAAAAAAATAAAATAATAAAAAATTAAAAAAGTTTTAAAATTAAAAAATTAAAAAAAATAATAAAAAATCATAAAATAGAGCAAAAACCCTAACTAATAAAATAATAATATTTTAAGTTAATAAATCGACGGATGAGATCAAGAGATGGCTTAACCCTCATCAACGGTCGAGATCATTTCTACATGGATCACTCGAACTAGCCGTTGGAGGCATTTCCTTTAAGTAGGGTGCTAGGGGTCATTTCAGATCATTGGATCTGTGAGTCTAAGACTGAAGAAGCTCTCTTGTAAATCTATTTCTGGTTAATAAAAGAAGACTTTGGGGTCCATATCTTGCTGGTGTTACTCTCTTAAAATGTTGTGAGATTGTTTTAGTTTCTGCATATTTTATTTTCAGTCATTGATAATAGCTTTTTTTAAGAGTATCGTGAGCACAGGTATCTTGTTCACTTGCTAGGGTTTGGGTGCTGTTAGGGTTTCTGAAGTAATGGCAGGTATCTCCATTACTTCCTGAGATCTAGCAGCATTCTTGCCCTCTTTACTGATGGTTGTTTCTGAGCTGTGCAGAAAAACCCTTACTGAAGAAGATTTGGTGGGCATTAGGGGAAGTTCTCGGCTGAACCAGCCAACTCCCACAAGCGTTTTTTGTTGAGCCCAGCTGGATTTGATCCTGGGTCTATCATTCGGTTTTATTTTTCTGATCTGCATGAGAGAATTTCTGAAGTTTTTTTTCAGTGACAATCTGAAATTTCTTTTCTTTAAAAAATATTTCTGTGCCATTTGTTGAATCTGGCTGTGAAGGGGCCAAAGATTTGTACATTAATCAGCTGTTTAGGGTTTTGAATTTTTTTTGATCTGGGGTTTCAATTTTTTGCTCTATGCAGATTTAAGATTAGGGTTTTGTTGCTTTGAAATTGCAGGTACAGGGTTTTTTCAGGGGTTTCTGAGCGAGAAAGACAGAAAGTTTTCAGACTGCCCATCCTCAACGTCAAATTCTTGAGCTGTCAACGGCTTTCCATTTTCGACAACAAACCCACGCACTGCAAAACAACTGCGCACCTGTGGTTTAAACTCCGTGAACTTATACATGGTTTTCATCAGCATTTTTGTCTGTCGTCAAGCTAAAACTGCGCTGAATTAAATCTCTGGTTTTTTTGAAGAAGTTCTCTGGTAGCAGGGGGGTTATGTATGCGTTCTGGTGTATGCCTCAGCATATGCGTGGAACAAACACTCATCAGCTTCACCATCCTCATTTACCCTTATCAGCATTGTTTTCGGATTTCTCTGAAGGATATCGCGTGGTTTATGGCATGAATCATTTCCGTTCCAAAATCTCCAGCACGCAGGTCATCTTCACGCCGTCAAAACCTGCAAACGCCCAGCCTGTAGCCTCTGCCTGCCGTCCAAAACTGTTCGAGCACCAGTGAATGCGTTTATAAAATCAAAAAAGGGACGTGTTTTGGAGATGCCTTACGAATTCATTCACCGCAGAAATTCTCAGCTATCCGTCGAAGGCTTTGGTTCATTGCCGCAGGTAAAATCGATTCATGCATTAGTCCGCCGTCGTTTTACGCACAGGTAACTTGTGTATATACCTGCGTATTTGTTTTTTGGGTTTACGTTAGGTTTGCGTTATGCCATAGGTTAGCGTAGATTTAGATTTCAATTTCGTTTTATAGATTTTAAATAGATTTTTAGTTAGGTTTTACATAGTTTCGTTTTATAATTTTTTATGTTAGTTTTTATTTAGTTTTGTTTTAATTAAATTTTAATGTGTTAGCGTTAGTTTTATGCTATAGTTAGATTTTAGATTAAAATGTTTTAATTAGATTTTGATTTATGTTTTAAATTTTGTTATAAAAAATATAAAAAATAAAAATGTTTTTGTTAGATTTTTTAATTTTAATTTAATTTTTTGTTTAGTTTAGTTTTAAAATTTTCCTTAGTTTAGATTTTTAGTTTTAATGTTTTAATTAAAAATCATTTAAAAAAAAAAATAATAATAATGAAAAATAAAAAAAAAAAAATTCGAAAAAATTTTGCGGAAAGTTTTCTTTGTCAGATCCAGTTATTTTTCGGGAACTATCATGTTATGCTGAGATCTAGGCTTTCAAGTCGAGATGCGAAATTGATATCTGGTTAATGGTTTATGATTCATGGTGGTTTAAAGCATTCATTTCTTGAAAATTCTCAATTGCTGGATATCGTTTTGGTCATTCTAAGAGCATTGTGATTTAGCTGATGATAGATGATTGTTGTTCATGGTCCATATTTTTATATCATTTAACAAGTAATCGTTTTAACCACAATCTCTTAAGGCACTGGTCTGCTAAATTAATCAAATCCATCGAGTGCTTTTTTGTATCGTATCTCGTGTCTCCCAACCAACTGGTCGACAGTTGGTCTCATCATCTCACAGGGACTACCCCCCTTAGCCGCGGGAGACAGGCTTAAACGGAGGGATCGGGGATCAGAGTGACAGCCCCCGGTCTGAGGGTTGTCGTGTCAATCCGCGCGACAACATACCCTTGACTTGTCCAATTGGAATATTTTAATTAATGAAGTAAAGTCATAGAGTCTTATCTATTCACAACACTGAATTGAATTTTTGACCACAGCTTGGAGAACAGGAACCCTTGCTTCAGCATTTCGCAACAGATCTGGTAACGGTCAGCCCTAAGGAGGCCACACAACTGGAGTCATGATTCCTTGGAACTATTCTTGGGCCTTTTTGCTATCTCGGTCATGTGGTGTTGGTGCCATTCCAACTGATGTATATTTCTGCATATGTTACCATGTTTCAGGGAGATATGTTATTCTCCTGTGCTGTGTATAAAAGAAAGAATGTTCCTGTAAATGGGGATTCCCCCATCGCTATTGTAATCACCTGTTATAGATTAATAAAATATCACCTGTTTTGTTGTTCTAATCTTTTATGTGGCTAATGCAGCCCTGATCAGAGAGCTGGGCCCGCTCTTCTGATCAGGTGTTGCGTCTTTGTGTGTACATTATTTACTAGTTTATGTTTGCTGTTACAGTTCTTTATTTCTTGTAATTGTTTCTGGAGTTCTGTAATTTATTTACTCTTACAGTCATGTTTTGAATCTTATTCCTGAGCCCTTGGTTGGAACGGATTGTGTCCTTGCCCCTGCATATACCTTGTGCATTTCCTTGAAAGGATATGCACCCGAATTGATAAATTAATGTTGGAATAGGGTGAATAAATAATTCATGCCTGGACACCAACATTTTGGTGCTATTTCCAGGGAGGCTAACAAGGTGCAAATAATGATCCGAACCAACCAGAGGGTCAATCTCTCGTCCTGGGGAGAGAACAAGTTTTCTCACTCTACTTCAGGTCCTGAGCATAGGTGTTCTTTCTGTTTGTTTATTTTTGCTTTTCTGTTGATTTTGGGCCACCCTCTTGTCCTGGGGAGGGAGGAGTCTTTTGACGCCCTGCTCCAGGACCTGAGTTGGATTTACTTTCTTTTAACCCCCTTTGTGTGATTTTTGGGAAACCCTAGCTTTTACCCTAGGGAGGGAGGAGTCTTTTGACACCCTGCTTCAGATCTGGAAGTATTAGGTCTTCTCGAGGTTTGTGTTTTGCTTTTGGTTCTTGTTTCGGGGAGGCAAGAATCCTTTGTTGCCCTGCTCTGGGCCTAAAACCCTATATTTTTGTTTTTCTTTTGTTACCTTTCTTTTGTAGTTCTTTTGTCTTGGGGAAGGAATGGTCCTTTGACACCTTACTCCAAGATCGAAGCATTGTAAGTTCATACCAAGACCCTCCATTATACCAACTTTTGTATGAACAAAGAATCAAATAAGAGGGGCAGAGGGAGAGCCCCAAAGAGAGGACCAGATCTGGGAAGAAAGACCTATATCCAGCAAATCATAGAGAAGGTTGAATCTGAAGCATCCTCTCGCACAGCTGTGAGACCAGGGGCATGGAGAGTGAAGTCTGAGGGGCAATCAGTAGATCAACTAGTGTTGTCTACAACATTCTTTGGTGATTCAACACAACAGGTCCCTCTAGCAGTGGAAGAAACACCCAACAGTAGACCTAACCAGGAGAATCTTACGCTAGTGATAGCAGAAGAAGAGGTCGCAAGAAGAACATCAACAGGGTCAGACTGCTCCAGCAAGGGAAAGGAGGTTATAGTTGAGGGATCGAACCATCAGGATGAGGGAGAAGGAAACAAGGAGGTACTCACATCACCAAGGGACTGGGGAAGTGCCGCTAAAGAATCTCGAACTCCAGCGGTAAGGAATCCTTAGCCATCTTCCACAGAGCCTATTGAAATTCCCAGCAGTTATTGGAAGATATTTATGGCTCCCACAACCACAACCATCGATTTTCTGATTGGAGATCTGGGAGATGGTGTGCCCATAAAGCCTATTCCATTGGCAACTTTACCAACCTTTCATGGGCTTGTTTCGGAAGACCCCGACACGTTTCTGTTCGAGTTCGACATAGTGTGCCAGGGGTATGACTACACAATGGATGCCCAGAGGTTAAATATTTTCCCTTCTACATTAAAAGGAATGGCTCTGTGATGGTTCATGGGCCTAGGAGGAAAGTCTATTACCACATGGGAGGATATGCAGAAAGCTTTTCTGGAAAAATACCAGGATTACTGTAAATCTCGGAACATTAAGCAGGAACTTTTCAAGTTCATACAAAAAGAGGATGAGAGCCTGGAAGATTGTGTGGAAAGGTTTAATCACACCTTACAGATGTCAGGTCACCCTGATCTGGATAAGGAAATTTTAAAAATTATCCTCCTACGGGCTTTTCGTGAGGACTCAATGGAATTTCTAAACATTGTAGGAAATGGAGACATCTCCAAGGAAAGCTTCGAAACTATTTGTGAGTTATACATTCAGTGCTCACGGGGGCTTGCAAGAAATAGGCAAGGTATTCGTACAGCAAAGGGGTCTGGCGGGGGAATTACAGAGGTGGAAATTCGAAACCTGCTAGACAACTTGAGGACAGATATCCTCAGCGCTCTGTCAGCACAGATGGATACTCTACAAGTAAAGTAGAAGCAGCTAAAACTAGACAGGACCATGGCGATATTCTACCCGAACTACAGGAAGAATCATCCGGAAAGGGAATGTCCACTAAACTCCATAGAGGAATGTGAAATTTGTGAGTTCAACCATGCAACCAGCTCATGCCCCTCCTTGCCTGGCCTGAAAGCAGTATTTCAAGGGATAGGAGAGGACACAAAGTAGCTATACCTCATGGGGTCTAAGAAGCCATGGCAACCTTGACCACCGATGGGAAATCAAGGTATGTATCCAGATCCATCTCATTATTTCAATAATTTTAATATGAATCCTAAGATCATGCCTTATCCCCCCATGTGGCCGCAATACCAGTTTCCACCTTGGCAGCAGTGGAATCCTCAGCCTAGTACGAGCTCTCCATGGGCTCCAACCTGGTAGGGATCCTCTCCTGGGCAGTTTCCCTGGCAGATGCCATAGCATAAACTCCAATTTCCCTCTAATGTGCCTCTTGGTAACCAGATTTCTCGTCCTCAACTTCCAATGCAATCTAACCCTAACCCTAACAATAAGGGAGCTCATCAAGCTGACGTTCTTAACCTGCCTTCATATAGTATCTCCACTACAGAGTTGTATGAAATGAATTTGCGATCAAGGCAGACAGTTAATGTCCAACCTCCTCCAGTTATCATTGAACAACTCGATGGTGAAGGTAAGGAGGCAGAACCAATTAGTAAAGAGCCAAAACAAACTGATAGAAACCAGACACCTCCTGTGAATCAGCATCAATCTGAACCGCCTTACCCAGAGAGACTAATTATGAGTAAACCAAGCCCTCAAGCTAAGTTTGATTTATTAGGAGAATTGTAGAATTTATTTGTTAAAATTCCCTTGTTACAAGCTATGAAGGATGTACCAATATACGTGAAGACTCTTAGGGAATATTGTTCAAATAAACCTGCAAAGAAATCTAAAGACCCCCTCACTATTCATGTTATGGGAAAATTATCAAACTTCGTGATGGGAAAATCAAAGCCAAAGAAATATAGAGATCCAGGGAACCTAATTTTGACAGTACAGATTAATGGGGTATGGATTCCAAATGTGCTGGTAGACCTAGGTGTTGCCATCAATGTCATTACCACTAAAACCATGCATGCGCTAGACCTTCGCAACTTGAAACATACACCTATAATATTAGAACTGGCAGACCGGTCTAAAGTTAAACCTGTAGGGAAGTTGGAAGATGTAACAATTTCAGTGGATTCATGGCACTACCCCATAGATTTCCTGGTATTACATATGCAATCTTCAGTAGGTGGTCATCCTCTGATTTTGGGAAGACCATGGCTAGCTACTGTGAATGCTTACATTGGGTGATGTTTAGGGAACATGGTTATTTCTAATGGGAATAACACTAAGAATTTGATGTTATATCTATCAGTGGAACCAAATCCTTCAATCAAGCCAGTAGGTGGCAAGAAAGCCTCAGTTAGGAAAGAACTTGAAATGGAAAATGAGGAAGTGAGACCAGTCCTCACTGTTGAACAAGCCCTTCAGTTGAAAATGGAATCAAAATATGATGTAATCACTTCCTTCATGGATGATCCTTGCTCCATTTCAGAGCCAAACCAGCAGATCCTAGAATCTATCCTAAGCTATGAAACTTAGGAAATTATTGAAATAGTGGGAGGACTAGAGGAACCACCTATTGATGCACCTCATGAAAGTGTTCAAGTAGAGATAGAACCAAGAAAAACCCTGAATATTAATCTAAATCTATTAGAATCCCAGAAGAACTAGCTGGTAGACATTCTTCGGAAGCATAAAGAAGCTTTCACTTGGGATTGTTCATATATGAAGGGGATACCTACCAATCTATGTACCCATCACATATATATTAAGGAAGAATGTTGTCCTGTAAGACAACCGCAGAGAAGAATGAACCCTGCATTGAAAAATGTTGTGAAAGAAGAGCTTCAGAAACTATTGGACGTGCATTTCAACTACCCTATCTCAGATAGCCAGTGGGTCTCACCATTAGTAATGGTCCCCAAGAAGAATGGTAAATTTCGGATCTGCGTAGACTATCGCGAGCTAAATAAAGCAACGCAGAAGGACCATTTCCCTTTGCCATTTATTGATCAGGTTTTGGACACATTGGCTGGTAAGAAGTTTTTCTCTTTTCTAGATGGGTTTAGCAGATATAACCAGATCCAGATAGCTCCGGAGGATCAAGATAAGACCACTTTCACATGCCCCTGGGGAACATTTGCATATCGGGTCCTTCCTTTTGGCCTGTGTAATGCTCCTGCAACGTTCTAGAGGGAAATTCTGGGAATCTTCTCTGACTTGATAGATGACAGTGTTGAAATTTATATGGACGACTTTACTCCATATGGGGACTCATTTTTGGAAGGGCTGAAAAATTTGGAAAAAGTTCTTGAAAGATGTATACAAGCGTGTGTCTCTCTGAGTACAGTGAAATGTCATATGATGATGGAAGAAGGAATCGTTCTGGGGCATTTTCTCTCAGCAGAAGGAATCAGAATGGACCCAGCAAAGATAAAGGTAATTCTGCACTTCCCAACACCCAAAACGCCCACACAGGTACACAGTTTTATTGGTTGTGTTGGTTATTACAGGCATTTCATAGAAAATTTTGCAAAAGTAGCACACCCATTGTTTCAATTACTAACAAAAGACTCAGAATTTGTGTGGTCAGGTGACTGTGATGCAACTTTTACAAAGATTAAAGAATTGGTCTGCAGTGCTCCAATCCTTAGGGGTCCAGACTGGGCATTACCTTTCCACATTCATACAGATGCTTCTCAAACAGCAATTGGTGCAGTATTGGGACAACAAGAGGATAAAGTACCCTACGCAGTCTACTATGTTAGTAAGAATTTGGCTCCTGCCGAATTAAACTACACAGTAACTGAAAAAGAATTCCTTCTTGTCATTTACGCCATCAACAAATTTTGGCACTACATTACCAGGTATCCTACTTTTGTGCACATTGATCATGCAACTATCAGGTATTTAATGAACAAACCTATTACCCCTGGTCACATTACAAGATGGTTGTTGCTACTACAGGAATTTGATATTACTATAGTAGATAAACCAGGGAAGGACAATGTGGTTGCAGATTTCTTATCTAGGATAGAACATGATGGTAAGAACACACCAATTGAGGATAATTTTCCGGATGAGCATATTTTTGCAGTTTCTGCTAACACTCCATGGTATGCAGATATTGCTAACTATCTTGCTATAGGAAAGGTACCTCGTCATCTGTTATATAAGGAGCAAAGAAAGATCATTCACTAGAGTACCCGATATTCATGGATGGCAAGATATCTCTTCCATACAGGGTTTGACCAACAGGTTCGGCGTTGTGTGGCAGAGGATGAAATTTATGACATCTTAAAGGCTACACATGATGGACCCTGTGGAAGACATTTTGCAGAAAAAAGAACGGGTCATAAAGTGCTGCAAATGGGATATTATTGGCCCTCCATCTTTCATGACACTCGGGATTATGTTCGAAGGTGTGATAGTTGTCAGCGGATGGGACAACTTGGGAAAGCAGATGAAATTCCTCTTCAACCCCAGATAGTCCTTGAACCATTTGAGAAATGGGCCATCAATTTTGTTGGACCCTTTAACCCATCGTCTCATCAAAAAGCTTACATCCTGGTCTACAACGATTATGTAACTAAATGGGTGGAAGCCAGAGTGGTCGCGGGAGCAACAGAGAAAGTAGTGGTGGACTTTCTTTTTGAAGAAATCTTTGCCTAGTACAGTACTCCAAGGGAAATTGTATCAGATGGAGGATCACAGTTCACATCTCATATGATAGGAAAGTTGATGCAGAAATATGGGGTCAAACATAGAGTGACAACTCCCTATCACCCACAGGCGAATGGGCAAGTAGAGAGCACAAACAAGGTATTGGAAAATATCTTGACAAAGACAGTAGCAAGTCATCGTCGGGACTGGGCACAAAAACTTCCAGAAGCTTTATGGGCATACAGAACAACATGGCGGAACACAACTGGGTTTTCTCCATTTGAATTAGTTTATGGGAAATCCCCCTTGTTTCCGGTAGAATTTGAAATCAGTACACTCAGAACAACTCTAGAAGTAGGCCTAGATCTATCAGAGGCACAGAAACACCGACTGGAATAGCTGAATGAGTTAGACGAGATTCGATCAGTAGCTATCCAGAGGACTACTGTTGTTCAATAGCAGAGGATGAAATGGCACGATAAATTTATCAAAACTAAGGTGTTTCATGTGGGAGATTGGGCGTTATTGTATGACTCCCGATTTAAGGATTTCAAAGGCAAGCTTTGCACTCACTGGATGGGACCATATCAAGTAGACGTAGTGTTCGACAATGGAACAGTCATACTAATTACAATAGACGAGAACTAGACCTCGTTCATAGTAAATGGGCACCATCTAAAACTATACCACCGTCCAGAAACTGGTGGAAAGACGAATAGTGCATCGTCTATCAATAACAAGTGCATATTTCCCTCTCTGATCATACAGTGTGTAACAACAAGTGTGTCTTTCTCTGCCCAGGTCCTTTTCTTTGGGGTTTACAGTATTTTTGACTTACCATATTGTTCGTAATCCACTATACAATTTCATGGGTGAATTCAATTACTAAATTCTGCAATTTCGTGGGTGAATTCAAAGTTAAAATTACTAAATTAGTGAATAGAAGTAGCCAATTTTCGTATCACTATGGCAGTTTCCACCGAAACCATACTGGAATGTTTGGTTCGAAACTCGTTGTCATAGCTAAAAGACTGCTGCCAATTCCAATTTCCACATGGGTCCACATGGGAACGTTGGAGCGTTGCAAATTTAAGTTTGACCAGTTTCGGAAACCGTCCAAAGTTTCTTTTACCGTTCCCACAGAAAATGGGACGTTCCTGTGCAGCTCCAAAGTTCCAAGGAGCGTGGTAACCACCGGAACGGGTTTCCCAACTCTCAGGAACGGTTCCCGTGCAACATAGATTTTAAGTCAACCACTTGAAACTTAATCAATTTTGTTTTTCCTCAATTAACTCACACTAGAAAATCAAGAACTCGACCTTCAATTTCAACACACCAGTTACTTGCCACCTAACTCATCCTAATTTTTAGGGATTGATTCCTAAATTAAAGGAACTCGTCCTAATTTACAGGGAATCTCCTAATTTTTAGGAACTTGTGTCATGCACAAGAAGGAACTTGTTTTGGCTCCTATGATTACGACACAAATCAAGGAACCCTTTTCTCGCTAATATTTTCAACACTCTCTCTTAGCGAGGAAGGTGTTCTTGGAAGAACCTCATCCACCTGGATCTGTCTTTGTTAATTTTAGGTGTGTTCTATGCTTAGAGCAATTTATTTCAATTTTCACAGTTAGCTCAATATCTTTTCTAGATTAGCAATCACATCAACTTTAAAGTAAACTGCAGACAAAACATAAACATAAATCGTAGAAGACAAGCCAAGACAAGAGGACAGAAGATGTGGCGCTCGCCAGGGACAAACCCCAATGTGGGGAAACCCTTGACCAATTCTTCTTATATGTTTTTCAATAGTTCAACAAAGAGAGAGAGAGAGAGAGATAGTACGTTTACAACAGAAGTCAACACTTTGACTTATCTAGATAAGAGCATAGATCATCTCTAAGAAGATGATACATGAGATCAGTTGAAGACATGCTGCTTCAACTAATTCTCCAAGGTGACTCCTTCACCTATCGTTGTGCTGCATTTAGTCATCATGCTACACTTCACTGCGCTGCACCATGTTGCACCCATCATCACTATGCTACATCTCATAACGCTTCATTAATCATGACACGTACTCATCACTGTACTGCATTATGTGCCATTGCTGCACCATGTTGCCATCCTGACCTATGTGTTGGCTGCACCTTGCTTGTTTGTTGTCCCTTGCTTGCTTGTTGTCCCTAGCATGCTTGTTGTCCTTAGCATGCTCGTTGTTGCATGCTAGTTGTCCCTTGCATGCTAGCTGTAACATTGCATGCTTGGTGTATTTGCTGCAAGTACCATACAACTGTCCCAATGTTAGTTAGTTGTCCCTTGCATGCTACTCTCCTTCATAGACAGATGCTTCGGTTGTTTCGATAGTTCCCGGCAGTTTTCGTAGTTCTGGCTATTCTCGGTAGTTTCGGTTATTCCCAGCAGTCCCGACAGTTCCGGATTTTCCGGCAGTTCCGACATTTTCGGCTTTTCTGGATTTTCTGGTAGTTCCGGCTTCTCCTGCATTTCCGGATTTTCTGGCTTTCCTTGCTTTTTCAGCAGTTTCTGCAGTTCCAGCTTTTCCGGCAATTCTGGCTTTTCCTGCAGTTCCGGCTTTTCTGGCAATTCCGGCTTTCTGCCCTCTGGATCAGGGCAACGTTATTCCTTAGGATCTTTCCTCCCACTAAAACCCAAAGACAAGTAGAGAGAGGAAGAGATCCCAAGTGTGTTGAAATGACTTGAAGGCCACCTCTATTTATACTAAAACGTTGAGCACATGTGGGTTTTATTTGGTTGTTGGCGGACCTTGACTAATTGTCTTATGACTCAAATAAATTCATAACTCCATGAATACTTATCGGGATCGGATTATCTTTAGATCAATTCTACACCTTTCGATGAGAGGGATCTAAGAAAAATATCAGCTGCCATAAATAAGATGACCCACATGGAGTTTGGCCCTAGTTGCCAATTTTAACACTCCCTCTCAACTAGGGAGAACTCCATCTGTTGATCCATATGTTCGACTGTACTATCTCTGCCATCAGTGCCCTGCACTTCTCTGCTTTGCTCTGATCTGCTGAGCTCTACTTTGCTTTGATCTACGGAGCTCTGCTCTGTTGAACCATGAAGAAGAAGAATTGATCGAGAATGTCTCATACCATTCTCTATTGACCTGAAGTTAGTTTCATCTGAAGAGAGTGTGTCACATCACGACCCGAAGTCAGTTTTATTAATCCCATATCAATATCACAAGGGAGTGTCTCAAACCACTCATACTGATCCCAGATCCATTTCATTGATCCCAGATCAATGTCACAAGAGAGTGTCTCAAACCACTCATACTGATCCCAAATCAGTTTCATTGATCCCAGATCAATGTCACAAGAGAGTGTCTCAAACCACTCATACTGATCCTAGATCAGTTTCATTGATCCCAGATCAATGGAGGTCATCCTAACATAGGGAGTACGGTATATACAATGATGCGTCCATCGATAGTACTACTATGGTCCCTATCCTCATTTCCCTGCTCATTGATTAGATGAGAAGTACTTCCCATGAGTCCCAGACTGCATGGGTAGGATGCCTCGATAGGAGAACTAATCATCCTGTCCATAGGAGAACGAATCATCCTGTTAGTGGATGCCACAGAGAACTAATCATCCTCGCCCACAAGAGAACTAATCGTCTTGTTCCACAGTCACCACGAAGAACAAATCATCTTGGGCCACAGGAGAACTAATCATCCTGTTCCATAGTCGCCACGGAGAACAAATCATCCTGGCCCACAGGAGATCTAATCATCCTGTTCCACAATTGCCACGGGAGAACTAATCATCCTGGCCCACAGAAGAACTAATCATCCTGTTCATAGCGCACCACCAGGGGAGGGTGAGTCGCCCTGTGGTCGTATGTTGCTCCAGTAAGTACCCCAAGCCCCCCAGAGCTCCCAGAGCTCAATGCATGCAACAGGCAGGACCCTTATAAGAAGGTCTCTCAATGACTCCAAGTCATTCGAGAAAGTCACAGATTTGACCTTTCCCTGGGGCTTTGACAAAATGTCTACAACCTGTACATTAGTCTCAATGCGATGGAGCCTCCTCGCTCATCGACTTACCATATCACAGATAAGGCAATTTCTGATGTCTATCTATTGGAGCAATCATCGAATACGAGATTCCTCAATAATTGAATCCCCCCTCTGGTTTTCACAGAGAATCACAGTGGTATTCATCATGTGTACAAATAGCTCACTTAAGAGCTTCTACAACCATGCAGCTTCACACGAGATCATACTCGTAGCTATGTATTTGGTCTCGGCGGTGCTTATAGCAACTGACTTCTGCTTCTTGCTCATCCATGATATCAAAGCAGAATCCAAAGAGAACTAGCACTGAGAAGTGCTCTAGTGATCCTCCACACTGCCTGCCCAGTCAGCATTCGAATAATCATGCAGTTTCATATTTTTGGCAGTGTATCTCAATCCATGAGAGATTGTGCCCTGAAGATATCTCAGAAGATTCTTGGCACCAATCCAGTGAGGCTCAACCAAATATGAGCTCACCATGCTAACTGCAAAACATATGTCTGGACGGAAGTTCACCAAGAACATCAATACGAATGAGTTTATGAAACTCAGAGGCATTTCCCAAATCTGGTCTGACATCACTACCATATAACTTCTGAAAGTTAAGATCCTCGAGGTAGTCATAGGCTTGCATTCTATCATTCCACATCCGGAATCCAACACCCTCTTACTTCTGCAAATGAGAGGGTCTGCACTTGTCAAAAATAGATCGTCCTCATAAGGCGCTGGTATGAGAGGTCTATCATCCACAACCTTCAAACAATGGTTTGGATCGACTTCACTCTTAGTGAATCTTAGCTTCATCTGACAGCTATCAATCCTCTCATACTATGCCTGGGGAATTTTGCTTCAAGCCATAGAGGGCTTTCTTCCACCTGCACACATGAGATTCATGATCATGAATCTCAAACCCCTCGGGTTGTTCCAAACCTGTGGACCCACTACATGAGGGGAATGGTCACCTTGTAAGATTTTCTTTCGGTACATCTCAGATATGTACTTTCATGCTCTTTTTGAATTCAAGCATCCCTGTCACCATCTGACTCACAGACCTCTGGTGCTATGTGTCAATGGACATGTTACCTAGCGGACTTCCTGCAACTTGATACAACCCTGAACTCAAAAACATCTTTGAAAATTCTATTTTCAAACACGTACCTTTCCATCGATGAGTGCCACCCTGTAACCTTTGACTTCCACTGCCGAAATGGACACCAGGTTCTTCTTGTGATCAGGTACATAAAAGAGATTTTGTAAATGAATCGAGTTACCCTCATTCAATTGAGGGGTAACATTCCCTACACCCTTTCTGGGATAGATGGCATCGACTCCAAGTATAATCCCACAATTGTTTCCATCTCTACCAAATTAGAGAGTGCACCCTACTATCCAATGAAGTTCCTTGAAGCACTACAATCAATAAGCCAGATTCCCAAAGAATCTGAAGGAGAGGGCCAATACAAGATAACCTGGGGTTCTTTGCTTTTTTTTTTGAAGATTCGGCCATTTCCTTGATGACCTGCATTACCTGTCATTCCTTTGATCATTGAAGATGTCCTTGGAATGATTTTTATCTTCATCAAGAGATGTGTCTCTGCCATTCGGACACTCCTTCGCATAATGGGCAAACTTATTGCAACGAAGGCATCTGCCTTTCCTTCCACCCTTAGATCCGGGCTTCCCAATGAAGTGATCTTTAGGTAGGCCATCAGAAACTTCCGCTGCGCCATTTTGATAATATTCTTTGCTTCGACTTCACCCTCGATGAATTTGAAGAGGGATGAGGAATCCACTGATCATTTTGACCTTTCCCGACTATCTTCGATGATTGCTCTTTCACTCTTGCTTGGGCATTGTCTTCACTTCAGCTCTGATACCATGTTAATTTTAGGTAGGTTTTATGCTTAGAGCAATTTATTTCAATTTTCAAAGTTAGCCCAATATCTTTTCCATATTAGCAACCACATCAACATTAAAGTAAACTGCAGATAGAACATAAACATAAATCGTAGAAGACAAGAGGACACAAGATGTGGCGCTAGCCAGGGACAAAACCCAATGTGGGGAAACCCTTGATCAATTCTTCTTATATTTTCTTCAGTAGTTCAGCAGAGAGAGAGAGAGAGATCGTACGTTTACAACAGAAGTCAACACTTTGACTTATCTAGATAAGAGCATAGATCATCTCTAAGAAGATGATACATGAGATCAGTTGAAAACATGCTGCTTCAACTAATTTTCCAAGGTGACTCCTTCACCTATCGTTGTGCTGCATTTCGTCATCATGTTGCACCTCACCGCGCTGCACCATGCTGCACCCATCATCACCATGTTGCATCTCATCACGCTTCATTAATCATGACTATACCCATCACTGTATTGCATTATGTGCCGTTGCTGCACCATGTTGCCATCCTGACCTATGTGTTGGTTGCACCTTGCCTGCTTGTTGTCCCGTGTTTTCTTGTTGTCCCTAACATGCTTGTTGTCCTTAGCATGCTTTTTGTTGCATGCTAGTCATCCCTTGCATGCTAGCTATAACATTGCATGCTTGGTGTATTTGTTGCCAAGTACCATACAACTGTCCCAATGTTAGTTAGTTGTCCCTTGCATGCTACTCTCCTTCGGAGACAGATGCTTTGGTTGTTTCGGCAATTTTGGCAGTTTTGGCTATTCCCGGTAGTTCCGACAATTCCGGTTGTTCCCAGTAGCTCCGGCAGTTCAAGCTTTTCTGTCAGTTCCGACTTTTCCAATAATTCCGACTTTGCCGGCAGTTCCGACAGTTCCAGCATTTCTGGCTTTTCTGGATTTTCTGGCAGTTCTGGCTTTTCCTGCATTTCCGGCTTTTCCGGCAGTTGTGGTAGCTCGACTTTTCCGGCAGTTCCGTCTTTTTTGGCAGTTTCGGCTTTTCCGGCTTTTCCGGCTTTTCTGGCAGTTCCGGCAGTTTTAACATTTCCGGATTTTCCGGCTTTTCTGGAAGTTCCGCTTTTTTTGCTTTTCCGGCTTTTTCGGCAGTTTCGGTTGTTTCGACTTTTTCGGCAGTTCCGGCTTTTTTGGCATTTCCGGCTTTTCTGGCAGTTTCGACAGTTCTGACATTTCCGGCAGTTCCGGCTTTTTGCCCTCTGGATTAGGGCAACGTTATTCCTTAGGATCTCTCCTCCTACTAAAACCCAAAGACAAGTAGAGAGAGGAAGAGATCCCAAGTGTGTTGGAATGACTTGAAGGCCACCTCTATTTATACTAAAACGTTGAGCACATGTGGGGTTTATTTGGTTTCTGGCCGACCTTGACGAATTATCTTATAACTCAAATAAATTCATAACTCCATGAATACTTTTTGGAGTCGGATGATCTTTAGATCAATCCTACACCTCTCGATGAGAGGGATCCAAGAAAAATATCAGCTGCCATAAATAAGATAACCCACATGGATTTTGGCCGTAGTTGCCAATTTTAACAGTTCAACTCTACCAAGTTCTCTGTTACTGCAGCTGCTCCCTCTTAACTAGAAAAATTTCTTGCTTTCTTTTGCGGAACCTGCTTTGAAGACATGTTCTTTCCCACCATGTTTAGTGAGTCCACCAATTTAGATATAAGGTACATGTACCCAGTGTATCCATGCGATTGCTTCTTGATTCTGGAAGGTTCAACTGTTTTCTGATCTCCCTTAACCAAATCCTCTACCCACCTAGCTTGAACTCTCCAAATACTGGAAGTCTCTGACTGACTGACTGCCTCTACTCACCCTGGGCTATGGTCCTCATCATCATCATCTTACTAGTCAACCCAAATTCCAACTAGCTTAGATTGAAATTGAGATACTAGCCGAGGCTCCATCATGATAGCTCCATCTTGCTCTCCCTCAACCATCACTTCTCTACTCTGTGCACTACCTGCCTTGCTGCTCAGGGATGCACTTGTCTCTAGCTGCTTGTAGAGATTCTTCACCCTCAAACTTATCTACTTCTTACATCCAAAAGTTAAGTGCTGGAGCTACGTCTTACCTCTACTGAAGATGACATCATATTTCTTGTCCTCAAGGGTGGCTACCGAAACAAATTTCTACCTCAATCCTGGAACATAAAGAACATCTCTGAGGTGAAGGGAATTACTTGGCTTCCTCTAAAAGCTGACAGTACCAACTCCTCTAGCTGCATACTGACCATCATCTCATAGATCAATTTGAACCTATATTTCCTTTTTCTTCAAGTGGCTGAAACTCTTCTTATTCCTGATCATGTGGAAGGAAGCTCTTGCCACATAATGCTATCTATTGAGCTTTCCATGCAAACCATCAATGATAAATCCTTCTCGAACTGGGTAGAAGAGTCATATACCTCCTCCTCTGATATAACAACATGATCCTTCTTGACCCTCTTCTTCTTACCAGGACACTTAGAAGCATAATGTCCAAAATCATGGCAATGGAAGCACTTGATCTTACTTAGATCCTTCTTCTTGCCCTTCTCATTGAACCTAGCCTCTCCTTGGCCCTTCTTGCCCTTGGCCTTGCTACCCTTACCTGCAAGGGCATACTTCTCCTCATCCTCTGTTATAACCAATCTCCCTTCTATGGTACCTCTTCAAATCTCTTCTTGTATGCAGTCAATCCGAAACCTTTCCCTCTTTGGGAAGTTCTCTCTCCCAGTAACAACATCCTGGAACCCTTTTGACGACTTGTGAAGTCTGAGTAAGGCAAAACTCACAAGATCATGATCAAATACAACCTCGCCCACCCCATCTAGTTCATTTCATACATGAGTGAACCTTGACAAATACGGGACGATGGGCTCATCATTGCTCATTTGGATACTCCTCAACTTCTCCTTAAGAGAAAGATTCCTGGTATCATTGGTACTTTGATACAACTTCAGGATTGTATTGTACATCTCATATGATGTCTTCTTCTCATGGATATGAGGCCCTATTTGATCTTTGACTCCTTCTAGAATGATCCTCTTTTCCTTGATATCATTCTTATTATGTTGGGCCAATTGCTAGGGCTCTTGAGGTGGTGCTATCGCCTTCTTGATCTACTCTCCCACCTCGTTATCTTCCAACATTATCATGATCCTCCCTTTCCAAGCTATGAAGTTTGATGCTCCCTCTAGATAGTGATCTTCTCTCAACCCTTGGTAAGCCATACCGCTTCCCCAAGGAGCTCTCTAAAAAATGTGCCCAGTAAGAGTCTTGTAGTCTTTCACAAGAAGTTGTACTTAGGGCTCAAATAATTTTGTCTCTCCTATGAGTCTTGTAGTCCTTCACAAGGATTCAACTTAGGGTTTCTTTTGTCAACCCTCTAACAACGTTCCAAACTGTACACAAGCTTTGTTGAAAAAAAAAACACGTACAACAACTTTGTTGAAAAAAAAAAGAAAAACCTATACACGAGTTGTCCACTTCTATCCAAACACGACCTCTACTAACCTAGCATCAACACGATACTTGAAAGGAGGAATTTCATACATGAAGGATCAACTTATTTCTCAATTCTTATGGACCTTTTCTTGTACAAGTGCCAACAACCTTTGGCCTTGGTTAGGGCTACTGTAGTAGTTGCTACAACACTCCTCTCGGCCTTCTATTGCCTTCAACACATGTGCTGAGCCTTCTTCTAGCACCCTTTCCACTTGAGTTGTGCCTGGGTTCTACTCGGCCCCTATAGAAACTTATTTTGAGGCCTTATGACCCTCCCAAATCTCTATTATGAGAGCTTGGTCTATCTCCAAGAGATGATGTTATTGTGGCCCATTCTGAAGACATTATACCCACTAATCCTGCATAGAAAATCTTTTAGACTTCGACATTGTCACACAAGCACCACCTTCCCAATATCTTCTGCCTTGAAACACTAGAAGAAACACTATCTCAACCTCCTTTCACTTCAGACCAATACCTAAGGGACTTGGCTGCCACAAACCTCCTTTTCCTTGTGTGATGCACTTGTGATGATCTTAAATCTGTTCCAAGAGCTCTGATACCATGTCAAATTTCCATGAAATTCTGATCTACTGATAAGAACAATCTGAAAAACACCTTTTTTCTTACAAACACAAAATTTCTCTACTCAATTTGCAGCGGAATTAGGAACAAAAATAAAACATAGTCACACAATTCAAGACATTTTTTTTTACTAGGGAACCCAACTGGGAAAAACCCTCTACTTGATGAGAATTTTATTGATAGCAAAAACTGAGCAATTCATCTCTTACAAAATACAGTTGTTTCAATTTCAAAGACACTTGTCTTTCCTGCTTGATCTAAGCTCAAAACCCTTGCAAGACTGTTGATCTCTGTCGCCCTCCACCAACCTATGCACAAGCTTCTCTTGCACACTCTTCCTCTCACTAGCTCCACGCACAAACTTGTGCTTCCTATTGCTTGGTCTCACCAACTCGTGCTCGCCAAACCAATGATTAAACTTGTGCCTTCGTTCCTTCTTGTAATGGCAATTTGAATGATTAAAATTAGTGAGTTTTATAATTAAGGAATGCTTTTGTGATTGATTGAGTTAGCATGGGTTAATTACTCATTCAACTCATCCTAATTCAAGCCAACCACCTGAAACTCAATCACTTGTGTTTTTCCTCAATTAACTCACACTATAAAATAAAAAACTCGACCTTCAGTTTCAACACATCAGTTAATTTCCACTTAACTTGTCTTAATTTTTAGGGACTAATTCCTAAATTATAGGAACTTGTCCTAATTTATAGGGAATCTCCTAATTTTTAGGATCTCGAGTCATGCACAAGAAGGAAATTGTTCTGGCTCCTATGATTAAGGCACAAATCAAGGAACCCTTTTCTCACTAATATTTTTAACACTGTTGCCGTAAAGAGAAATTCTCAAGAGGGGAATTCCATCTGGATTATAACAGGTGGGCCTGTATCCCCCTCTGATTCTGTGAATTCCCAATTACCAAGCTTTCTTGCCATTGTTTGCTATTGTTTTCATCTTGATATCCAACTTTTCAATTTGTTTTCGAGCCTCATCTAGGCATAGTAGAATCTCTTGTTGCTCCTTCGATTGCACCACCAACACCTTGCCCATTATGATTTTGAGTTGTTAGTAAATATCCACCTTTTGCATGTATCTGGTGTGCCTCGATCTTGTGATTCCATCATCTAGAATCCAATTGCCAATTTTCTCCATGACCCTTTTAGTGGCAATAAATCTATGTTCAATTCTGGCTTCCCTCTCAGCATTCTCAATTTTCCTTTGGATTGTTGGTGGGATATTATTGTAATAGACTTGTGTCAAGTGCTCCATTATTGTTTGTGCCCAGGAGTTTGATGGGCCATCACTATTTTGACGACCTCTTCTACTGTGAGAGCCTCTTACTCGAGGCATGGTATTCCACCAGCGAAGAGAGAAGGACCTTGTTTAGCCCATACCCAAATACTACCCACCACAGGGCCAAAACCAAAACCATCTTTTGATTGAGGATAAGATAACTAGAGAGTGAAGATAAATAAAGTATGAAGGAATTGAGAGCGTAGGGATTCAAATTTCAATCAAAACCACATCCATAGAATCCATAGGAGAATACAAAGTAGATCAAAGTCAAAATCAGGAAGAGAGCCTAGAAAATCTTTCCATGAAAGTAGTGTCAAAACTGGTAGGAAACCACCAAATGAATTCTTGGGGCAAATTCAAAGCCTTTGATCACTGTTGTGAAGCTTGGATAATAGAGAGAATGAGCCATTATTGACTAGGCTCCAAGGAGAACAAAACAATCATTGAGCCACATAGAATCACAGAGTCAGTAATCCAGAAGCTTGAAACTTCAAGAGGGCCTAAACTGAACCAGAGTGAAACAAAGAACATCATGAAGAGACTAGAAGGAGACCTGAAAGAGACCAGAGGAGAATGGCAAAACTCAGAACCTCTAGTCCATTTAACATCCAAAGCCTGGAACTTGCAATTACATTTAAAAAACATTTGTCCAAGGGCAACTGATTTATAGTACTAATGTAAACCAATCCATAAAATCCAAGGGATGTGGATATGCTGAGTGATATGATTTTTGGGAAAGGTCCATGTTCCCATCATCCAACATTATTGCAAACCAAATTCCAAAATGACATTCCCTATTTCCTCCATAACTATCATGATGTCAAATCTCCTTTGAGTGCAATGATGCCCTTTGGAGTGGAGCCCCATCGCCATACAGAACCAGCCTAACTCATGAACCTCTATAATTGCCAGTACATTGCTTGCAAATGGTGCATGCTGCTTATATGCATGCCTGCCAGGTGGAGGAGGCAACTATAATTTGATTGTTTTTCACTTGACCACTCATCATGCACTTAACCTGAAATTAATGCTCACCTTCCATGGGGAAAATAATGAAATTTAAAAAAATCAAGATATTCAAAATTGCTTCAAAAATTAAGCAATGAGTCAAAATAAACATGACACAAATACACACCATTCAGATTTTATATAAAATATATAAAAAATAAAAAACCAAAATGATATTTTAATAACATGACCCACATACAGACCATTCAAATTCTATATATAATATATTAATAATAAAAAAACTAAAATGATAATTTAGCTATTTAAAGTGAGTGAGTGGGTACATAGTTCAAATTTGAAAAATACATAAATATCATTTAGTCCAAACTTTCTGTCCACATTAAATCTTCACTGCAGACCTTTGAACCTCTCAAAAGCTTGAGAATGGTTGCAACTTGCTATGCATGATCCAAAGACCAAATAATTAGTATGGATTGCTTGCTCGTTGGTTTGTGTGCTTAGCAGACCAGTTCTGCGCTTCTTCTTGCCTCCAAAACATGTCAAATAACGTTTTTCTATTGTCGATCTCAAGTTTTTTGTTCTTTCACTGTTGTATTCATCATTTTCCAAGCTGACCTCATAAGGGATCACTCTTGGTTGAGTAGACACCAAAACAACTTGTTTTGGCACTTGTTGGGGCCACCAGGTTGAGGGATGCCCAGTTGTCTTTTGCGCATCCTTGATTCTGGAAAGGGACACCTTGGGGGATGTCCATAATGAAAAGGGAGTGTCCCATTTCTTAGTCAAGTACCTTGCAACATGGGAATCCCATGGATGGGTTCCCTAGGTGTAGGATGTGTTCTTGTATAACATTGAATGAAAGATAACATAATGAGTTTCAAAAGAGATAAAATCAAATGTTAAAAGACCCAAAAGTAAAAATGGGAAACAATTAAAAGAAAGAAGTCCTAAAGGTGTTAAGCATAAGTTTTCTTAGCTCCAAGGCCAAGAAGAATTGGGCAATACGATTCTTATGGTTCACTGATTGTGTTTCTCAATTCCACTTTGCATGAATGGTATAGTATTGAAGACTTGCTTATGACACCTCTAGTGGTTAAAGTTGTCTGGAAGCTGGAAGTAAGAGGTAATGACCCTACAATTAGCATAACAGAGGGAGAAGATTGCCTTTGAGATTATTTTTTTGCTAATATGACAAACTCGATAAGATTCTAAAAGTAGGACCCCAGGGAAAGGGAACAAATACATCATGTTTAACCCTACTGGAATATTGCTTTGGCTTAAACATAATAGCATGGAAATGAAAATAATTAAACTGATAGGATGAATAATGAATGTAACTGGTGTTGGCTATTGATTAGAACTCTTATCAACATTTAGCACAAGCATGTTAACTGTTGTTCAAGTTTCTCATTGTGTTTATCTTTTGGTTCCATTTAACAATTGACTTAATTGGTTTATATATATATAAATATATATATTTGGATAAGTTTTCCAAGAATACTAACAGGGACAGCAAAGATAATAGGAACAATGGAGGAGGTTATTATAACAGGGGTGTATGGGCCACATATCCAAGGAGAAAAGGAAAACTTTCTGCAAAACTTAAAAGCATTGAGAAGTCTAATCCCTGGAAGACAATGGATCGTAGGAGGGGATTTCAATCTGATTAAAACCTCAGAGGAAAAAAGAGGAGGGCTAAGGAGAATGGATAAAGCAATGGAACAGTTCGGAGACTTGATAAGGGAACAGAGATTGATCGATATTCAAACTATAAATGGAAACCACACCTGGAATAACCGCAGAGGGGGAGCTAATCAAATTGCATCTCGACTTGATAGATTCTTAATCTCCGAACAAATAATGATGAAAGATGTATTCATAGAAGCCACAATTCTACCGGTAACAGGATCGGATCATTGGCCGATTAAAATGGAAATAGATCTAAAGCAAAGACCAAACAACAAACCCTTTAGATTTGAAGCTTTTTGGCTAAGAAATGAAGGACTGTTAGAGAAACTTGAAGAATGGTGGAGGAAGAGTGACCAAAGAGGAAGAAACAAGATGCACACCTTTCAACTCAAGCTAAAGGAGATGAAAGATAAATTAAAAAAGTGGAATAAAGAAGAATTTGGAAATACACTGGAAGAGAAAAAGCGCCTGGAGCAGAGAATGGAAGAGCTGCAGCAGATGGATATCCTAGAAGGCATACAGGAAGATAGAACAAAGGAAGAAGGAATTATATTGAACCAGCTTGAAGAAAGAAGGAAACAAGAAGAGATCTTATGGAGACAGAAGTCAAGGGTTCAGTGGCTTAGAGAAGGGGAAAAGAATACTAAGTTCTTCCATAAAGAAATGATACGGCATAGACAAAGAAACCGAATCTTCTCAATAAAAAATCAAGAAGGTCAGAGAGTCCTCCAGCATGAAGAAATCGAAAAAGTGTTGGTCAATCATTTCAAAAACTTATTAAAGGAAACTCAGGATAATAGATCAGAAGCCATAACAAAGATAAGCAGGGAGATCCCTAAACTGGTAACCAGAGATCAGAATTTGGCTTTAATGAGGAAAGTTACGATGGAAGAAGTGGAGGATATAGTCAAGAACATGAAAAGGAACAAAGCTCCCGGGCCGGATGGGTATACGGTAGAGTTCTATCAAGCAGGGTGGCATTTCCTTGCTGCAGAAGTTCTAGAAGTGGTGGAGGAAGCTAGAATCAATCAAAGAATATGGCCAGGAATAAACTCAACCCTGCTGACTCTTATTCCTAAAACTAATCAAGCTGAAGGCTTTCGCCCTATAGCTTTATGTAACGTTATCTACAAGATAGTGGCATCAGTGGTGGCACAAACGCCGAAATCGATTCTACCAAGCATAATATCCCCAGAACAAACTGATTTTGTAGAAGGAAGACAGATCTTGGATGGATTAGTGGTGGCCCAGGAAGTAATCCACACTTTGAAAGTGAAGAAAGAAAAAGGAATGCTGATAAAATTAGACCTGTCAAAAGCCTATGATAGGTTAAGCTGGAAATATCTAGAAACCATCCTTAAAGCCTTTGGATTCTGTGACAGATGGGTGAAATGGGTCTTAAGCATGATTTCCACCCCGAATTTCTCTATCCTGCTAAATGGAGCCCCATCTGCTACTTTTAATGCTACAAGAGGACTTCGACAAGGGGACCCCCTATCCCCCTTTCTCTTCATAATAGCAGTAGAAGGATTAGGTAGATACTTCAAAAAAGAATTAAGAGAAAGGAAAATCCAGGGTCTGAGACTATGGGGCAATCAAACTTCAGTCACCCACCAACAGTTCGTGGATGACATCATGATATACTGCAAAGCTTCCATGAATGAGGTGAGAAGGATAAAGAAAATTTTAGAGGTATTCATGGAAGGCTCAGGTATGGAGGTAAACAATGAAAAATCAAGAACATTCTTCTTTAATACAGTGGAACCCATCAAAAATCATTTAACCAGGATCTTGGGTTATAGGAAAGGGGATCTCCCAACTAAGTACTTAGGAACTATGCTAGATTCCTCATCCCTCAAAATAGGAAACTGGAAAACCATCCTGGAAAAGATCATGAAAAGACTGGAAAATTGGTCCTTTCGCACTCTGAACTTGGCGGCAAGGGTTGTTTTGCTTAAATCCACCATTCAGGCGATCCCGATATATCCTTTATCAGTGATGGCAGCACCAAAAGGGATATGCAATAAGTTGGTAGAGATTTATAGAAAATTTCTATGGGGAGGACCCAAGCAACAAAAGAAATGGGCCCTCTGTTCATGGGACAGCCTAACCAAACCAAAAGAAAAAGGAGGTCTTGGCCTAAGGGACCCATGGATCCTAAATCAAGTTCTAGCAGCCAAATTAAGATGGAGATGGATGCAAGGAGGGAAGGACCTGTGGAAAGAAATCTGGACAACAAAATATAATATGCCATCAAACCCCGGAAGAAGTACTAAGGAAACAAGAAGCACCCCGGGGATCAGATATATGGAACCTAACCATTCAAAGCAGAGAATTAGTTGATGGTCATATTTTTTGGGAAATCAGAGGAGGTCAGAATGCGAGATTTTGGGAGGAAGCATGGCAACAAAGGGAGAAAATATTGGACCTACAAGGAATGCAAGAAATCTACATAACAGGTATGAACAGAGACCTCATCAGGGTTAAAGATTATTGGATAGAAGAAAGAGGAAACGAAGAATGGAGGGAATGGAAATCAATGGAAGAATGGAATAGGAATGCAACAGAGGATCAAAAAACTATATTTAGCAAGGAATTAGATTTCAGGAAAATAAAAAATAGAGGAGGCAGGGACATTCTACGATGGGGTAAAGAAACCAAAGGAGCGTTTACCATAAAGGAAGCATATAATGTAAAGATACAGCAAGAGCAGGGGGAGGAAGAGCAGAAGTGGAGGAAGCTATGGAGAAATAAATGGTGGCCGAAGATTAAGATGTTCGTATGGCTGGTAGGAAGGAAACGCATTCTAACTTGGGATCGAATACAAAAAAGAGGTTTCTCAGGCCCATTGTTGTAGGGAAAAGTATCCGACTCGGATGACCCTATCCCACTCTAAGGGTGATAGTACCTCAGCAACAACTGTAAAGAAAACTACTTAAGGTTTACTTCTTTATGAAAGCAAGAGAGAATGAAGAAATGCACTAACCGTTGCCTTGCGCTTAATGTCGAATCCAAACTCTTCTCTTTGCTTGCTTGCTCCCAGCTCCTTGCTCTTTTGCTGGCCCAGCTACAATGAGATCCTGCAAAATAACAAAGAAGGAAACTACAAGAAGCATGCAATCATAACTGATTCAAGGATTAGCATAAATCAAATATACGATTATCACAACACATCATTGAAACAAGTGTATATAGAAGAACCTCAATAGCTTTTATTAATGAAGAAGTAAAGTTCTGAGAGAGTTACAACCATTGAAGGCCCCAATCCAACAACACCTCCCAGCAGAAAGAATTTCTCCTCTTCACCTCCTTCAAGCAATCACCCAATAGTTCTATAGTGAAACCAACAGCATATCATTACTTTGCACAAAATTCCAGCCTCCTGAGCTCATAGGAGAGAGCCCAATATATAGATGAATTGAGAAAGGATGAGTCAGCTTGCAACTGATGTGTAGCTGCCTTGTGTCCTCTCTCTCTTCAGTTGATCTTCAGTTCTTGAGTCCACTTGGAGAACCTTGCTTCCACTTGGAGAAACAGAGCCTCTGACTCATCACAAGGCGAAATCCCTGATCCAAGTGTCATTTTTGGAAGATTCCAGAGCAATGACTCAGTGTGCCACTTGTCCCATCTCGCTCAGCGCAGGTGGCCTTTGTTCCACTTGCTTTGCAACGCAGGTACACCATGGAGGAGTTGAGTTTCAGTGCAGAAGCCTAGTGGAGCACCTGCTTTGATTTCAGGATTGCTTGTTTTTGAGTGTTTTCAGGTGGAGAACTGATCTGAGAGCTGTTGGTTTGCTGACCTTGTTCCTCTAGGGGTAGGAACATCATGTTTAGGGACTTTGGATCCCTTGGATTATTGACAATTCATGCCTGTTGCTGTAAGGCACAAAATTGTCTATAACAGATGCCCCCTAAAGTATGAGGTCGTTTATCGGGTGAAATGCTTTATTAGGAGGATCCGAAGTTCATTCAATCTGCTGAGAAGTGTCCTGTAATAAGATACAATACAATACATTCTTTTTCATTCTTTTTCATGATCTAGCTGAGGCGGGCATTCCCATGCTCAGCTTTATAAATTCATTTTGGTACATAGCACAGATGATCGTCTGATAATAGACTGATAATTCTCTGCTGAAATTATCATCCTTTGAGAAGGATGATCATCTGCTGCAATGATGTACATATAAAATGTCTTTATATCCTGAATATATATCGCAGCCCGGATGGATGAAACTAGATCCGAGGTCTTCAATCTCTTCCGATCTTCACTCGATGTACAAGTCGATCCATGTGAGAATTTCTTGGAGTCGAACATGGAAAGACATCGCTTGATTACCTGTCAATAATGTAAACCATTAACAAGCGCGAGAGGAATCACCGATAAGGATGATGACCCTCAAGGTACGGCAGTACAATTCACATGGTGGGAATAAAGGACTTGGCGTCGACCACCATGCAAAATCTTCTGGTCGAAGGTCATTAATGTATACCTGTCGCCGGAAGTGAGAAACTTGCCATTGAGGCATGCAAGCTTCAAAGTACTGAAGGGGTTGTTCCTAGATCAACTCCTTGGATAATGAGCTGATGTCGACAAGGAGCGATCCCTCAAAGGAGGGCCTTAATGAATCCCACATCAGTGACACGGAACGGAGCTAGTGATTGTGATGAGGTGAAAACAAACTGTGATGTATGATTCAGGGTGGCGGTCATGAAATGGATGAAGGACAATGTATGGCAGTGGATGGGACACGGTTGACTCTTTGCAGAACAACATCTCTTGAACATATAACGACACTGATGTGATGGATTGGTAGCATTACCCCAAATGTGGATGGTGTGGCGAGGACCATGGTGATGAGACCGGTGAATGAAACAACCCAACCCGATGTGATACGGAGGACAAAGTGTCATGTTCAAGAGCGACTTGCTACCATTAAAGCTGTGAGGTTCTCCCAATTTTTCCCAGTCATTGCTGACCAGTACCTCTTTATTTTTATCAAGCTTGAGGAGGATAACATATGCTTGTTCTATAACCTGCCCTTCGGGCAAGCCCATCGCTATGTTTTAACGAGCCTAGCGATAGGGAAACTCGTTCTCGTCTAAAGACAAGTTTGTCGCTATTTAATGAATTTAACGAGTCTAACGACAAGGATAACTCGGTCCTTTTCATTTTTAGAGAGTCTGAAAAGGTACATAAAGTCAACTCCAAAAATTCCTTTTTCGTCATCTAATCCCTTAAGTCCAAAAAAGTATAAAACAATACAGAAGGGATGAATTTTTTATTGCTTTAATGAGCCGAACAAAACAAGCGCTCGATCTTTTTGTGCAATAATCCCTCAGGTCCAAAAAGATTAAAATCTAGAGGAGGGATAGCTCTTCCGGTCGTTTAACGAGCTGGAAGGCCAAAACTCGGCAAACTTTTCATATTTTACGAGTCAGTGAAAAGAGCTCAAAGAAGACTCGTCTTTTGAGGAATGAGTGATAAACAGGGATAGCAGCAGATTCCAGGTACAGGTTGGAATTTTCCAATCACGGCAGTGTCACAAGGATGGCTAAGTGAAATCACTCTTCGCAGTTGTTCCTCAAAATGGGTAAACAAACATATGGAGATGAACGATTGGCCAAACGAACGGATGGAGGTGAGACTGCAAGAACACGACCAAGGGCTTTAATATGGCTGTCAAAGGTTACATTTACCAAGGTTATTTACCGGTTCATTTTTTCTGGGTGAGCTTGAACTCTAGGGGAAGATTTCTCACAACTTATGTTTATTTTTTAACGAGCATGAACTATGTACTAAAACTGCTCGAATCCTGCGTTTATTTTTTAACGAGCATGAACATTGCTAAAACTGCTCGATTATACCAGTCTTAATACAAGGAACGCCTCAGGTGAGGTAGTCATATTTAAGGAGCTATACCTCACTAGTTACTCCGATTTGGCAAGTTTTAACTTTTGCCCCACATCCCTTCTTTATGCAAGCTGGAAACGGCTAATCCTACGAGTTTAATGGGTTAGACCTACAGGTTTAAAGGGAGGACCTAAAAATTTAAAAAAATAAATAGTCGTCCCGTGCTTGCACTCCAAAAGGTTCGCATGCCCCCAGGTATAAAGTATAATTTCAAGGCTACCCCTCCTCTGTCCCACCTCTGTTTTTCTACTTGTCGTCTTGCTATATTTTTAACGATACTTGTCTTCTCGTTATTTTTCGGTGCCGACGGTACTTGTCTTCCCATCAGTTCACTTTTTGATTTTTGCAAGATCGCAACAGATAAAACATTGGCGTTACGGAGGGAGGTTTGCCTCTTACTTATTATCCGAAAAATGGTTTTGTTCGCTACCACAAACTAAACTTTTTTTTTTTTTCGGCGATGTCTATTACTAGGTTGCTAAGGATGGTGACTACTTGTTGCAGCAATTTCATCTCTTTCTTTGGAGGCTGCCCCTACTTATCCTTCAAAACATATGTTTTAATGGGTGAGGCTTGCCTTCAAAGATGGTGGCTACTCGCCGCCACAAATGGATCTCCTCCCTCAGGAGAGCCTACTTTTTAGACAAAGGGAGCGAGAAGCTGATTATCTCACTCACATAACTTTGACAAAAGAACTTTATCCTAGAACAACCCTCTCTTCCTTCCTTCGGACGGGGTACGGACTAGTCCCATTCTTCTGCGGAAATTAACTTTATACCCAAGGTTTCCTCTGCCCAAGGCAGGCCAGGGTGCATGCCCCCTGGGTCCCAGTTACATCTTTCCGAATCACTCGCATTCATCGGGAAGTAGAACCGGGGGTGGAGGCATTCCTTGAGTGAATAAACCGTTAAGGGATGGTATTTGACTATTTGCGATGCGTGATCCTGGAAATGAAAGTTGGTCTACGAGCTTGACCATTCTTCTTTCGTGCGGAAAACACATAACTCTAAAGAGTGAGGACACTATCGCCTCCATGCAATATATATAGTCTCGTCCAAGGAGTAAGTTATAAACCAAGGGTCCCTGGACGACCATGACGTTCATATGAACTGTCTTCCCCTTCAATGTAACTGGAACATTGGGGAGAATCCCTAACGGGCGACTGGTTCCTTTATCAAAACCCGATAGATTTCTCATCTCAGGTAAAAGCGTCGGGGAACCCAGTGCTTTCCAAGCAATAGAGGAAAGGATACTCACAGATGCCCCTTCATCAATGATAGTTCCAGCCATCACCATTCTGTAGATTTGGACGATGATTCTGAATGGGATACTGGCTGGTAACCGGGGTCTGCCTAGTTGATTCCAATCAAAGGATACAACTAGGTTGCTTGGTGGTGGGACCGAATACACGGCCGGATACGACCCTGACGATGTTCCTTCCTGTGATAAAGGAATGGGCGCATTGCCCTGATGCTCATCAGAGTCTGTGTTGATGAAAAGAATATGGACGGTGTCATCCTTATCCTCTTCAGTGAGGGTGTCATTTGAAGATGGGTCTTCAATGACGGAGTCATTTGAGGATGAAACCTCTGAAGGGAGAACCGGGTCAACTGCCGTTTCGACCTTTAGACTTTCGTCTGGTCTGGATTCAGCAGGTTCATTCTCAATGACTGACACTTCAGCTGACCACTTGAGCGGGCCAGCTGGATTTTCAACTATCGAGGGATTAGGCACGAGTTTTTGGTATCCAGGAGGAAGTCGTAACGGTGATACCGGACGATCTTCCAAAACTCTCTTCGCCTCATCTAAGAATGGACATCGGTGGATGGCGTGATCGCCTTCACACAACATACAGGGTGATCTTGGTCTCCCTTTTCGTCCTTCACTCTCGCTAGTTGACGGACTGCAATCAACATGACTACCAGAGGTTGATGCTACCGGATTGTGCAACCTGGGGGACCAGTCCCTTAGTATCCGGGGAATACAAGGACAGTCACGGTGGAAGTGGGTCCCTTTGCAAATGACACATGGCGATTTAGGCCCGGTCGGTGCAGTGTGTGGATTTTTGTCAGATGTCTTTTGCTTGCCCCCAGTCGCCTTCGCCATAGGCCCCTTCTGCTTCTTTTCTCTCTTCTTCTTTTCCTTCTTCTCCATGGGAGGCTGACTTTTGCCGGCTCTACCTCGTGAAGATGAAGGATCAGAGGAAGAATTGTAAGAAGTGGAAGGCTGGTGGGTAGCTCTAGACTGGTCTGACTGTTGATTCGACTGCTCAGGATTAGTGGTGATTTGAACTACATTAGTTGAAAAGAGCCATACAGGTAGGCCAATTGTCAATCCTGGAAGTGACAATGTGGCCATATGAGGTGCACCAACATCTCCCCAAGAGGAGAAGGGATTGGGACTTCCGCCAAGGTGACTTCCTTGGTTGGTGGGCTCCATACTTTTCAACTGAAAGATCAACGTGGGAATAACAGGTGATTATGTTCCGATTAAAATAAATTTTATTAACGACGCTTTAGACACAACTTTGCTTTTTCATGTTTTAAGAGTCGAGAAAAAGCTAAAGATGACTCTAGTCTCCTTCGATGTTTTAACGAGCCCGAAGTGACAAATGCTCGGATGGACTTTTTCGGTTATAGAGTTTGAAAAAGGCCAAAAGAAACTTCTCTGGAGTTCTAGGCAGAGGGTGTGCCAAACTTTTCGCGAAACCACAGAATACGTTTTACGGTACGGGTGGTCGATCTTCGTGAATGTTGTGTTCACTGCATCGCGATCAGTAGGGCAGCCGACACGGCTTCCTATGGATAAAGGCTTTGTTCCTATAGGGGTCTCCCAATATATACGCGACGGTACGTGGGAGCACAAGTCCGTATTAGTGCCACCGACTCTCAGGAGGAATCACCCACCTTCGTAGAGATCGACAGTCACTATGTTTAACGACGCCGGAACACGTCTCTACCTAGACCTCTATGTGTTTGCGTTATGTTTCAAAGCGTTGTTATGTAAATTGAATTTATTTTAATGTTGATCTTGCTTAGTAGTTTGCCTTTAAGGATCACCACGAGATGTATGTAACAAATTCCTGAATGCAGTCTAAGATGAGAAGCAAACTTTTCAATCTTTCAACTTTGAAAATCTTAACTACTGAGGAGAAGAAAGGCAAATCTTTTCACACAGATCATAGAGCACACACTAATGCAAAATTTCCTAAATCGTCATGTAAACAGTCAAATGCAAAATGCACAATGCATGTATTTTCTTTTCCCTTTCTTAATGTTGATGTATTACAAAAAGAAAGTTGTTATATAACTTTGATTTCGATTTCAAGCGAAAACAAACAAGTTTGTCCAAAATCAAAAGACACCTTAAGATTTACTTGTTTAATCACAGGAAATACATGAAATCAAACCATAATGACGAAAGTAAAAAGACTACTCAGCTATGGACAGCAAACAAGCTAACTCTTTAGACCAGCAAAATGCCTAACACAGGTTCAGATCTAAGAGGCCAAAGCAAGACTAGTTCACTTTCGTTATGGGAAATTGTAAATGATGTAAGAAATACAAAAGAACAAGTACAATTTCGTTATATAACAGAGGCGGAATGATGGCAAGTAAGGTTGGTTTCAGAATAGGCACAAGACTGGTAACTGGCAGCCAAATCTATAGTGAAAACAGGCAAGAAAAAGGGAGGAAACCCCAAATGCACAAGGCAAAATTGGGCCAACGCAGGTGCTGCACAGCCAATCTGGCTCTCAGCGCAGGTAGCCCCTTCGGGACCTGCGTTGCAAAGCAGGTAGCCTGTGTACTACCTGCTTTGGAAAACGAAAGTTGCGTTTTCTCAGTTTCCGGGTCACAATTTTCTCAAAAATGCACAGTTTTTGCTCAAATCAGAAGCAATCAGTCAAGCACACACTAAGGGATGACAAGGAAGGTGAAAAGCTATCACTAAGAGCTTACAAGGATCCTTGTAGATCAGCTCTTCAAATCATGAACATGCTCGGAAATGAGCTAGAGTAGCTGCCCTCTACTTCGCTTTTGATATAGTCAAAAGCTTTTCGATTTGGTACTCTTTTGTTCAGGAAATGAATAGCAAAATACTACAAACAATCAAACAGATACGATCCCCAGCGGAGTCGCCAGTTTGTTGTAGGGAAAAGTATCTGACTCGGATGACCCTATCCCACTCTAAGGGTGATAGTACCTCAGCAACAACTGTAAAGAAAACTACTTAAGGTTTACTTCTTTATGAAAGCAAGAGAGAATGAAGAAATGCACTAACCGTTGCCTTGCGCTTAATGTCGAATCCAAACTCTTCTCTTTGCTTGCTTGCTCCCAGCTCCTTGCTCTTTTGCTGGCCCAGCTACAATGAGATCCTGCAAAATAACAAAGAAGGAAACTACAAGAAGCATGCAATCATAACTGATTCAAGGATTAGCATAAATCAAATATACGATTATCACAACACATCATTGAAACAAGTGTATATAGAAGAACCTCAATAGCTTTTATTAATGAAGAAGTAAAGTTCTGAGAGAGTTACAACCATTGAAGGCCCCAATCCAGCAACACCTCCCAGCAGAAAGAATTTCTCCTCTTCACCTCCTTCAAGCAATCACCCAATATTTCTATAGTGAAACCAACAGCATATCATTACTTTGCACAAAATTCCAGCCTCCTGAGCTCATAGGAGAGAGCCCAATATATAGATGAATTGAGAAAGGATGAGTCAGCTTGCAACTGATGTGTAGCTGCCTTGTGTCCTCTCTCTCTTCAGTTGATCTTCAGTTCTTGAGTCCACTTGGAGAACCTTGCTTCCACTTGGAGAAACAGAGCCTCTGACTCATCACAAGGCGAAATCCCTGATCCAAGTGTCATTTTTGGAAGATTCCAGAGCAATGACTCAGTGTGCCACTTGTCCCATCTCGCTCAGCGCAGGTGGCCTTTGTTCCACTTGCTTTGCAACGCAGGTACACCATGGAGGAGTTGAGTTTCAGCGCAGAAGCCTAGTGGAGCACCTGCTTTGATTTCAGGATTGCTTGTTTTTGAGTGTTTTCAGGTGGAGAACTGATCTGAGAGTTGTTGGTTTGCTGACCTTGTTCCTCTAGGGGTAGGAACATCATGTTTAGGGACTTTGGATCCCTTGGATTATTGACAATTCATGCCTGTTGCTGTAAGGCACAAAATTGTCTATAACACCCATCAAGATGCTGCCTTTGTTATCAAGATGAAGAAGACCAGGAACACCTTCTCAATGGATGCAGCATGGCCCAATTCCAATGGGAAAAGACTAGAAACTTATTCTCGACCACAGAACGAAATCCTCAGGATATCATTCAAACCCTATGTGACTGGGGAGAAGGAAAGTTCAAAAGCAAGGTAGTAAGAAGAGCTTGGAACATGGCGGCAGGCTTCAACGTGTGGAATCTTTGGAAAGAGAGAAATGGTCGAATCTTCAAGGGGAAATCATCAAATCCGGAAGAAGTTTGGAAAAGAACCCTAAGACAAATCAGAGAATCAATCCTCGCGGAAAATTGGGCAGAAGAAGATTGGAAGACTTCTGAGGAAGAAGCAGAAATCCTAAAAAGGCTGAACTTGGAACAAGGAATGATCTACCAACAAAAAGCAAAGCAACACCAACCTATAGTGGGCCAAAGTCATGCAGTTTATCGTAAGCCACCGGAAGGGTTTATCAAGCTCAACTTCGACGGGGCAGCAAAGGGGAATCCAGGTCCAGCAGGATTTGGAGGAATCTTTAGAAATAGACAAGGAGAGGTAGAATGGATCTATGCAGAACACGGAGGAACAATGAGTAATAACGAGGCGGAATTTATGGCAGTTTATCAGGGTCTCAAAATTGCTATAAGAAATGGATATAGGAAGATAGAGATCGAAGGTGATTTAGCCCTGGTCATAAGCACCATAAGAAAATTAATACAAGGGAAACAGTGGGAGAAGGTAGTTAAAAGCTGGCGAACAGCGAGTATAGTCCAAGAAATCAAGGAAACACTGAAAGGGATCGAATACAAGATCACCTCGCATGTCAGAAGAGAAGGAAATAAGCCCGCGGATTTCTTGGCCAATTGGGGAAGTAAGGAATCATTGGAGAAAGTGGATGACAGCTGGACTAATCAAGCAGCGATGACAAGATGGGACGGCTTAAAACAGCTCATAGACAACGATAACCATGAAACAACATAATGGTAATCAAAAAATTGCGAGGATCTGCAGAAGGAAAATAAGGCAGGTTTATGCGGCAGCGAAGACAGGACAGAAGGACGGCGGCCTCACCTCCCTGACATCAGTATTTAATGATAATTCAGAACAACAGGTACGCAACACAAAACAAAAACCGGAAAACACCGAAGAAAGCATCATTCAAGGCGCAAGGGTGAAAGGAAGTGGAGAGCAAACCCATCATAAGCGAAAAGGTGGCGAGAATTCTATAAGGTGGAACAGGAGAAGGATGACAGGCAGTAAGAAGTCGAAGAAGGTGGCGAGAGGAGAGACTTGGCAGAGGAACCAAAATCAACGCCTCAACTGTACCAAAATGGCTGAGAAGTGGGATAAGACAATCCAGGCAGAGAGGGAGGCAGTAGGCGACAGGCATTTCGAACGGGGTAGAGTAAAAATCGAAATAGAAAGCTCAGATGAAATGGAGTATAACCAGGGGGAAGGTTTCAGGAGCAGGCATTTTGAAACAGGGCAAAGCAGCAAAGGAACTAAGTGGGGCAGAAAGGACGGAAGAAGGAAGGCGCGTGAACAGAGAGGCAGAGGTAGACCCCGACAACCAATCATCAACAAGGAGGGTAATCAGGCGCAGAGAAGACGGAAAAGGGGGAAGAAATCGATCCGCATGGTGGTGCACGAAGCAGAACAGGCATACAATCTGGAGACAAATGTAGACATAAGGAAAATTATTGATGTTATGGAGGACAGAGTATTGGAGGAACCGTCCGACCCGGAGATGGAAGAATGGACTTCTCAGCTGTCGAACCCAGGCAACACACGAGGCATATTAACCCTTTACCGTCGCGCTCTTCACACATACTGGGTGCTGAAGCATCTCTTGGCAAAGGCCATGGAGCAAGTAGCGGCTGAGATGGTGGAAATGGCTCAGGAAACAGTGGCAGCGAAGAAGGAGGTGGCGAACGTTGAAGGGCTACTCCATCAACAGAACAAACAACTCAAGGAAATTCAAGAGATGCTGAAGGAGCTGGGGAAGACCAACGACAGCAATGAATCCAGAAGAGGAAACACGAAGAATTGAGAGGCCTGTCAATTGTCTTCTTTTTGAATTTAGAATGATATCGCTCTGGTTTTTGAATATTAGTTTGCATGCCATAGTAGTAGTAGTAAAGTTGGGTCTGTTAGTAGAACCTAGAAAGAATAGTTTTTTGGAAAAACCTGGCGAGATAGGGCTTAATGTCCTGCAAAGTTTTTTGACAGTATTTAGCATGAAAAACATTATTGAACGTCTGATGAATAGGAGCCAACAGATTCGGTTTCCCAGTTGGGCGGATTGAGGTTCCTAAGTTTGTACTTTTAAATTTGATGTAGATAATAGAAATGCCGTAGCTTACAATAATATATATATATATATATATATATATATATATATATATATATATATATATATATATATATATATATATTATTCCTTGAATCCATTGTGGACACCCATTCCATTTAATCCCTATTTTGGAATCTTGTGCAGCATAGGTCCAAAGTCCAGTTTCAGTTCAAGCCAATGTTGGGCTTTCTTGGAGCTCCAGTCAAATATGTTGTAGATCACAGCACAAAGGAATTAAAGAAGCATTTCCTGGTATTTATGAAACACATTTCTAGGTTTTCAATAAAAAATTGTTCACATTATTGATGTAAAGAGATCCCAACTATTGCAATGTTAAATGAATTAAACTCTTAATATTGTTTGGTTTTGCATCATGATTTAGATATTGTTAGAACTACAACGATTACAAGGTTAAATGACTCTTAATCTTGTATGGTTTTGTGTCATGATTTTCATATTGTTACAACTATATCTACGGTGTGTGGGGACCTTGTGTTATCCAATATATGAAATATCTTTATTGGGCATAATTATGTAGAGTAAGGTATTGATGCATGACCCATCTCCCATGAGAACGAGTCAAAATGATCAATTCATGACTAATCTTCAAGCGAGATGTGTCATGAATTTTTAACTTTCTCTACACAGTTGATTCCAAAAATAATAATTTATATTTAGAGGTTCTCTTCAACTTTGGCATTATGATGAATTGGTTGTTATTTTTTATGATTTTTAGGGCTAATGTTTGCAGAAGGTAATCTTCTGTGTTGCTATTTGCCCACTGAAATTCTAATTTTTTTCATTTTCTTCAGTGATTAGGACCAGAATCCAGTTATTTGGAAAGTTTGTTGTCCAATTGTCAATTGGAAGTTGTATACTTAGGGATCTAGCTTGCTAAATTCACAGGGAAACTGTACCACTCACAATTGAGAAAATGAAAATTGCACTAATTATTTCCGCTAAACATTCAAGCTGGTACACTCCATTTTTGGTTTGGCACTTCTGTTAGAAGGTTAGTGTGTTACTTGTATTATTTGTAAGTGTATCATAGTGTGGATTTACTAAAACTAAAGATAGTAACCTGAGTTGTATGCCATAATTATGAATTCATCTTGTTTGTGGTGTCCTGAGATGTTGCTTAATGACTTTTCAGCTGGCAGAGTAACTCATATTTCAACCAAAGAAAATTCAGTGTACCAATGCTTATATTTTAGCTTTATCATTTGTCAACAGTCCACCTTCTCTTGTGAAGATATCTTTGCTTTGAGCATGAGATTTGATAAATTATACTTTCATTATTTGGCTGCTCTGGATAAGCAAATATATTTGCAGTTGCTTCATATTGAAGTGGATAAGGGTCTTCACTATTATCCATGGGGTGTTGGTAGGAACATTATCTAATAAGAAGTTAGGGAAATATCCATTACAACTTGTCAACTACATTATCTGTCAATAATAAGCATGGTTATGCATCTTGACATGGATGTCCTTTTGCAGTTTTTCCTATATCAACTATTGAGAGGGCTGAAGTACATACACTCAACAAATATTCTGCATAGAGATTTAAAGTCTAGTAATTTGCTTCTAAATGCAAACTGTGACCGAAAAAATGTGATTTTGGGATTGCACAGACTACTTCAGAAACAGACTTTATGACAGAGTATGTTGTTACTCATTGGTATCATGCACTAGAAACACTATTGAAATGTCCTGGGTATACAGCAGTCATTGATATCTGGTCAGTGGGCTGCATTTTTGTGGAGAACTAAAGCAGGTGCCCTTGTTTCCTGGTAAAGATTATGTTCAACAATTAATGCTCATCACTGAGGTAAATGCTTATTCATTCTTTTTTTTTTACAAAGATGGGCAAGTCTATGCTTAAAACATAAATGATTTGATGTCAATGATAACAATTGAGATACAAATTGAAATGGGCTGCTTTAGCTATCTTAAATCATCAGACACTGATTTCTTCTGTGTTTGGTTTCTTAACGGTTAATTGGTTCACCAGATGACTCTGATATTGACTTTTTACTGAGTGACGATGCTAGAAGATACAGCAGGTAACTTCCACAGTTTCCTAAGCGATCTTTTTCTTAGAAATTCCCTAACATGGCTCTAGCAGCTGTAGATTTACTTGGAAAAATGCTTGTATTTGATACAAGAAAACACATTACATGTATTTTACTTGTTTCTCTTATAATTGGCTAGTTATTATTATTTTCATATGTGTTGTGATAGCATCAGGTTTTTTGCCCCGGAGAAGGGAAGTTCTACACTGAAGATGTGCAATATGATTTTAGTTTTTCTTATCTCATCTTCAACTGAATCATGTTATATGTTATTATTGTGTTGCTCTTTAGTTCAAGAGGCCTTGAGTCACCCTTACTTGCCAAGTCTGCATGACATCAATGATGAAACCAGCTGCCCCAGTCCTTTCAACTTTGATTTGAGTAGCCCTCGTTCACTGAGGTACATATAAAAGAGCTCATTTGGAGGGAATCTCTTAACTTCAACCCAGGCATGATGCAATAGCTGGAGCAGACAGACTTGATATTTATCTTGCAATCCCTCTTTACCAGTTATGTTATTATGTTTCTGCAAGGAAATCCTTCTCTTGGTTTGTTATTGCCTTCTGAAGGTTTGCAGAACATTGTGTAGGTGTGCAAACTTATTTTATTAGAGTCAGGTTTGCTTTTATTCTTTGAAGGTCTGGTAAAAGAAAAGGAATTGATGGATATGCTTACATATCGATTGGGGAAATTGTGTATTCCTAATCTGAGCTAGCTATTGGCCTCTACTTTATTATCATTGGACATTAAAATGTAATTGGGAAACTTAATAATCTAAAGTAAACACCAAAGGAATTTCTAAGTTTTGTCTTGCAAACATGATTTCATACATTTGGATTTCCAAGTGTGACAGATTACTTGAAAATGGTGCCATCTTTGGTACTAATAAGATTTCTTGGTATTTTGTACACCACACTCTTGAAAAATTATATAATCTAGGAGTTATATCCATAACTGGAAATTTGGAATAGGGAGTTGGTCGTATGGCTGAAAATTTTGATAATATTTGATTTGGGAGTTGATCGCAGGAGTTAGAGGTCACTTTATTGTGCTCTTCTTTATTGCAATGTATACCTTGGTCTTGATGTCCTGTAATTAATTCCTTAACCAATGTCTGATTTATGGTGTAGAATTCTCAGTTAATTGGTGGAAATGAACAAAGAAGATTGTTTATGAAAGATATGCCAACACATTTTTAATGGTTTTGATTGTTTAGAACAGTTTTAGTACTACTGTAATGGGAAGGCAAGGAAATTTAGGGTCCTTGGTGGTTTATGTCAACGAAGTTCATGAAACTGAGAAAGTATGAAAAAGTTGAGGTCATCATTGATAGTGTTACAAAAAAACCAGGATCTCAACATGCCAACTCAGATGAAAATATTTATAAAAGCAGGGAAATCATAGAAAAACACATAAATAATGAATTTGTGCTATTAAAATGCCACTGGAGGTGCTTGTAAAATGAAGTAAGATTTTCTGAAAGTTATTTACTTCGTACAAATTGCCTACTTTTAACAGTATGGATTGTGTTGATAAAATGTAGTGTAGATCCTATATTTGTCCACCAATCTATGATTTTGATGTTGGTGCTGGTTATTGAAGTACTGAAAGGATGCTTCAAGTGAGAATCTTGAATTTTCAACAAGGGATTATAGAGCATTTGAGGGTGTGCAGTCACTCTCTGTCTTGTGTGTACAATGCACATTCATTGGAACAACCTAAGATGAGTACACATGTGAAATCTTCATGAGTGGAGATTACAGATTACTTTGAAGTCAGTAGAGTACAAATAATATAGATAGATCCAAGATAACCGGAGGTGTGATATGAATTATGCTAATTGGAATTTAACAACCATTTTTTTAATTCTTCCTTTTTCTTTAATCAATGCTTTTACTTGGAAATAAGTGGTTTTTTTGTCCTATGATTTTATTTGATATTTTTGGCAACCATTTCTTGCATTATGATTCATAACTTTTAGTCTTTCTTTCTTTTTAATGCTAGATGATTTCCACAACTCTGAACTATATCCAGAAAATGTAGCATGGACAACTACGAGTGTAAATGAATTTTACTTCTCACATTTGAGAAATTGGATGTGTTATGAATTGCAGTGTCAAATTTGCGGAGACCTGATAAAGAGGTGATGAATCGATGACCTTCAACTTCAGATTGTATGAGAAGGGATGCTCATAATGAACTTTGTGTTGATGTTAGTTGCCATTGGCACTGGTAAGACAAATGATTATTTTATTTTGAGGTAGCTCCCTTATTTATATGATAACAGACTATCTATGATGCCTCCTGTTAATATGTTGTCTTGATGTAAATGGGAAAAGTTATGTGCTTGTATTAACTTGCAGACATCGACAGACTTGTGGTGGGGAGTACATAAAGATAGCTGAACCACCAGGGTATCAAAACAAAGGAAAGCATGCTAAAAGCACTGGCAGGTAAATAATAGCTTTTGTTGTCTAGATTCATCTAATATTAATTGAAAGAATGCAAAGTCTTTTTTTTTAACCTAAGTTGCATGAAACTTGGAATTGGGTATGGGTTGCTGAAACGAGAATGTTGTGAATGTGTGACCCCAAACAGGTTGTGTACACAGATACATATATTACAAGAAAATAAGAATGATACACATCAATAACAATCAGGCAATAGCAAACACCGAAAGGAGGAGATACAATCATTTGTCTTTTGGTGGGGATCAGGTTAGTAGCCTTGGAAGCAGAATTGACAGAAATGACAAGAGAAATTCAGACTCTGTGCAGGTTCTTTAGGTCTAGTGATGTTGGTCTTGGGTATTTAGCAGTTTAGCATAGTAGAGAAGCAAAACAAGCTAGGAGAGATGGCATTGGCATTGTCTCTCACACAGATAACAATGGAGGGTCTTTTTGCAACATAAAGAATCTAGATAATGGAAATAAGTTTGTGGTGAATGAGGTAGGCGAAGATGGCATGTGAAACAAGCTCAGAGACACAGAAACTGGCAAGAATCTAACCATGGAGGAGTTTGAGAGAGCTGTTGGGAATTCTCCTATTGTCAAGGAAATCATGTTGTGGGAAAGTGTGGAACGAGCAGAGGAGAAAGAGGATCCTGACTCAAATGGAAGGCTTAGTTTCAAGTCCAAAAAGAAAGGGGGTTGGTTAAAAACTATCAAGGTTATTGTCCACACAATTTGGGGGACCAAATATAAGAAGAGAAGTGATGAGAGGGGCACTTCTTTCGAAAAGGGGGGAAGGAGATCTAGTTTTGCTACAGATGATAGTCAGAATATTCTCCTGTATATTCCACAACAGATGAAAGTGCGTCAATATGGAAATTCTTGCAAGGAATTAACAGTACTTTACATGCATCAAGAAATCCAAGCTCATCATGGCTGTATTTGGACGATGAAGTTCAACGTGGATGGTCATTATGTTACTAGAGTTGATCAAGACCCTGTTATTTATGTGTGGACACTAGAAGGTGATAGAATCAGACCGCAAATTTGCTGCATCTGCCAATAAACCAGATGATAGTGCCTCCAATGCCCTATTTTACAATCAATGGTTCACCAGAATTGGTTTCCTTGAATATTGAAAACCTCGTAGATAAAATGAAAAGAGGAAAGGCCACCTCTGGTAGAAAGAGATCGATAATGGACTGTGCTTTGCTGCTGGAAAGTGTATTCTTGCTTTCGGAAAAACCAGTTTGTTCTTTTGAAGGTCATTTGGATGATGTCTTGGACCTTTCATCGCCCCATAGTCATGTTATGATGTCCCAGAAAAATAGAAAATTGTATGAAGCCATGCAGGAACTGTGTGTATTCTCATCTTCTTATGTAAATAGCATTATGATATTAGATCAGCCATAGAAATGTGGCGAGTTTGTGTTTGTTAGAAGAGATTTTTAACTAATTCCAAATCAAAGATGGACCTTTCATGGCTTATCATAATTTTCCTATGGACATCTTAGCTGTTTCTGAAATTAGCTATGATGTTGGCTGTTGTCTGTGCCCTGAGGAAGCTTCCACCAGGACACTGCTGAAAAGTGACAAAGAACTTCCCCATTAGGCCAAAAACCTGTTTAAAATGGTTGAGTTCCATTGCCACCTTGTCCGTCCAGTGCATGGTATTGTATTTTCTAGGACAAGTTGGTCATGACAACTATTTTATTAGTTAAACCTAAGTGTTTCATTTAATGAATGTCCAAAACAAACAGGACATGAATGAGAAATCCATATAGGGTAAATATAATGTATTGAATATATAGATGAGGGAGAAACTTGGGTTGGTGGAGAGCAATTGTCTTGCGAAAAGTAAGGGTTAGTTTTGTAACTTGTTTCCATGAATCTTTTCACCTTCAACAGATACAACAACCTACATCAGATCCAACTGTCATGGCTCCTGTGTGTGGCAGAGGTGTTTGTAGTGACAACACAGCTCTGGTCAAGGATCAAGAGAGGTACAACAATCTTATAGAGTGTGATCAATCATAGGAGTATATACACTAACCTTAGGAGCAGTGTTATCCTTAGCATAGTGGCTATTTTAGTGTGTTGTTCCAGAGTTAGTTGTGTTCTTTTGTTAAGCTTTAGTCAACTGTTGTTCTAGATTTGGATTAGGCACTAACCTTAGGAACAGTATTATCTTTAGCGTAGTAGATACCTTAGTGTGATCCCTTAATTCAGTTAATGACTACCATGCAACTGAGGTTCATACCGAAGTTGTGACAGCTCACAACCTTAGGATGGGTTTTTTGGAGCTTCTAGAAGCCAAGTGGTTGTGACTTCTGGAAATGCCCAATATCCTAAGGCTGAAAACCCATCCTTGCATACTAATACCACCCTGCTCATGAGACATAGCACCACCTACAACAAAATTCCAAGGCACTTCTACTGAAATTGTGACCTATGGCAGGATTTATGAATCTTTTCTCCAGTTGGAGGTCAGTTGGACCGTGTACATTCATTTGAATGAAATAGAATTAAGGCACGTTGCGTAGTCTTTTTTTTTCCCATCTCTTGGACTAACGTGTGAACTACTGAATCATCTAGTACAAATTTTCCTCCAGAAGTTGTGAAATTAAGCTCGCCACATCTTCTTTTGCTGAAGTATTGGCTTGAAAGGTGTGAACCCAACCACTACTCTTTATCAAGTTATTACTTATTGGTGGTGGTGTTGTTGTTAGAGTGCACATGGTAAATTACCAAGTGTTCATTAAAAGGTGTCAAAATATATTCAGAGTTGAGTTTCAAAGGTCTATGCAATCTTCAAAATGCATGAAAAATTGAGAAATATCATGGAAAAGTTGGGGATATCAATTCAATATATATTTGTCTAGGCTTAAAGTGTCTAGATTGCCTTCTCACTGTGACTTGATAGACATCAATAGTAAAATTATACCCAGATTTAGGTTGTTGTTCATTATATGCTAAGTGGCCATTGTCATGAAGGTCAGGAGTTTTCAAAGTGCCATCCACTTCTTCTTCTTTAAGTTTGAAAGCTTCAAGTGAGATGCGCCCCAGATAATAGATGATCTTTTTAAAACATCTGTCTTGTTCACAACTTTGATTGTGAACAAGACTGTAATACTGTCATCAACATATCATCACGACTACTGGACTTGTAATGATATCATGCATTATGTTGAACTGAAAAGGGAACAAAAATGATGTTGAGTTGCATTTGCTGAGATGTCATAGAAGGGGCAGTGTCATACATAGAAGGACTGATGTTGCATATGGCTAAAAAGATTTACAGGGTTCTATCCTTGATAGCTGTAGGTCTATATACTTTCAGGAATACCATTCTTACTTGACAGTTACATAATTGAAACTTTTCAATAGAAGGTGGATTGATTCTTGAATCAGATGCTTCCAGATGCTTTCATTTCTTGATGCCCATAGCTGCTATAAGATAGGAAATCTCCATAAGATGGCTCATCTGATATTGGGCTGATTATGTCAATGGACAGAAACATATATATCATCATCATTTGTCCCAGTAGTATGTACAGATGTAATAATCCCCCTCTTTTTTTGTTTATTTGAGCTGTTGCCTGAGACTGAAGGACAAAGTGATGAGACCTTACTAATGATTCAAATATCATAATTTTGGTCACTGTCAAGTAGCACAATCCTCCATATTCTACATATGAACTTCTGTAAGTGAATCATCACTGCTCAAGATATATTCCAATGATCATTCCTATACATCTCTATCTCTCATAATTGTCAATTTATATAATCTCCACTAAATAACAACTTTTTCGTGAATCAAGCATCTAACATATTTTTAAGCTCAACAACATCAATTATGCTACTAGGATGGAGTAGCACAAAACTAAGATACTGTCAAGAAGATAAATGTGTTTTCATAAGGTGTTGTTATACAAAGTTTGCAAGCCTTTACTGCTAGACTGATCAACTTGCTTCAACAACTCTGAATTCACGATGTCATAACCACACTAGTGAAAAGACCAAGGCTTCTCTATGCCACTGTTGTTGTCTTATGAATTGGATTTTGTATTCAATCTGCCCGTCACTATAGCTGCCTTCAGGAGATCTCTCAAGACTGCTACAAGATTCCATCATACATAGCTCTTGTGCCTCAGGTCTGTGGATACCGATGTTCTGATTTATGTCCTTTGGTTCTCTGTTCAGATTAAAATCATAATGGACATTATTCTTAAAGAGCTATAAGATTGTCATCCTTGAGGAGGGATGAGGACATATATGTATGAATTTTATGAATCCTTAAAAATGTCTTCTCTGATGCTCAAGTGCTAATAATAAAAAACTGATGGAGTGTTTCTTCGACATAGTTGTAAAATAGATGTAGCATTATTTCTTTTGCTAAACCATATGATCTTTCAGAAGTTGATCATTGAAGTAGAGCTCCCTTACAAATTTTTTTTGATATCAGCTCAAGAATTTATGTTGGAGTTATGCATCCTTTCTCTGAGACATATCTTTATGCCAATTAAAGATCTAGTGTTGTCTCTATTGGATTTCTTATTTTCAATTTTTAGATTAGACCATAGAGAGTAAGCTTCATGATCTATGCAGGGTTGTGATGGTGTTTGATATACCAGGGAATCCAAGCTCACTGTCACAGGGATCCTAGCTTTCTACAAATCTTCAATATGTCACAGGACTCAATGTAAATATGAAAAGACTGATCATAGGAATATTCCCATCAACATAATTCATGCTTCGACCATGGCACAATCAGTGGATTAGTGGACCAAGAAACTCGTCCCTTGATCAATGCATGACCAAGTAATTTGATTATTATGTCTGCATTACAAAACCATGTATTTTTATTCTTTTGGCTTTGGTGCATGTAGGAGTTCCTTCTACAACTCAAGATTTCTTTAATCGAGATTCTCAGAAAAGAACTTCAATTGTTCTTGAACAGAGGCCACTAACCAAATGAATAAACATAGAAAAAAATATCACTTCAGACTAGAAATACTCCAAATTGTTTGGTGTATAGAGGCCAAGTGGTTTTGTACAGCACAAATGCCTAGCACTTCGCTTTTTCTTATGAAGCTCTAGACCGCAGATCTGATCCTTAGTGGGTCGCAGATCTGAACTGCAAAGAGACACAAATATGCATGTGAAAAGTTATAACCGCCAAAAAAAAAAAAAAAAAACTTACTCAACAAATATCGTTAGTAGGAGTTAACTACTGAGTGTTGTGTCACTGTCACTGCAAAAATTTAGTGAAACCCCTAGAAGCAAAACACATGACAGATAAGAGCCCATCCAATATAAAAATATTTTGGACAATCCTCGCAAAAAACATATTTGTCACTTCCTCCTGGAAACCCTAATTTTTCCTAGTGGTTACTTGATTGGCCACGAAACCTGACCATCAAATCTCGCTTTCTTTAGAATATTTGGATCATAAATAGAAACACCACAGGAAGCATATTCGTTACTGGATTTCCATGGAATGTTTACCTTAGCACAAAATGACTGTGAATCTGTAAAACGCTTCGTTGTATAATCACGGTGGCAGTTTGTCGTAGATCACTTCAGAATGGGCAAGCTCTGTCATAGAATTACTCCAAGCACCAAATAATAAGATGACTCATAGTATCTTCACCGAAATTTGGTACCACGAGATCTTGATCTAGATAGAATATCTCCAAGAACTCGTATGCACCATATCTCAGTGAGATTATTTCCTCTAATGACTTAGACAAGAATTAGATCTGCAACTTGAAAGAAAAAGTTCAGACTCTTGCTTGGGCTTGTCCTCACTAGCTCTGATACCATGTTAAATTTATGACATGTTTTTTTTATTAGGATAGATTCTTCACAGTTCCATATTAGCCCATTTCTTAATTCAACTATCATATTAACAATTTCTGAAGAGAGAACATAATAGATGATGAAGACAAGCCAAGACAAGAGAACACAATAATATGGCACAAGCCAGGGAAAAATCCCCCAAGACTGGGAAAACCCTTGATCAAATCTTCTTATTATTAATGTCAATTGTTTAGCAAAGAGAGAGAGTGTACAATAGAACAAAGTGAAACAGACTTGCCAATTTGAAATTCCAACCTTAGACAAGAAAGTGGCTCAATGTCTGCAACTCCAAGACTATGTCAAGATAGGTTGCTCGTCATTTGGTTAGGGCTGCATATTATATGTTGTTGTCTCACTCAATTAACCCAACATACATCCATTCCACTACAATTGACCTAGGCACATAAGGAGATTCCTTTCGCTGGCACTTGGGGCTGACTTAGATCCAACATAAGCTGCTTTTGGTTCTTTGGACTAGTATCTGCGATCCTTGCTGAGACAATAGATCAGGAGAGTGGTCTTAAAAGATAAGAGATTCTTTCTTAGGATGATCACAAACTGTCCCACAAATCATTACACAATTCAGCCTCATGTTCTGGTCGTTGATTTTATCCTGCAAATATAAGAGTATTCCCTTCAGTCCAACGACTGTCTCTCATGAGTATCTCGACCCGTGACAAGAAAGAAAGCACAAAACATAAACCCTTTTGACGTCCTTCTGAACTCGATTGCCTCAGACTTGATTTTAGACATTTGATGATGCAAATGAAGATGGAGGACGCCTCTATATATATGACAATTTGTCCTTATGAAGGTGAAACCGACCTTGACATTTGGAGGAAAATTTGAATTTCAAATTTTCAATTTTCCCGCTTTAATAAAGCCATGACTTGTAGGATTTCTTTTAAATAAATAAATATTTTCCCTTATCCAAATTTGGTGTTCTATAGGTCTATTTTGGTCCTCTCGAAAAGAGGAATTCAATGCCACAATTATCTTCCTCAAAGGACTTGTCCAAAGTGGGATTTGGCCCTAGTTGCCAATTTTAACAAAGTCAGATGCCAAATTTTTTCCATTTTAATTGATGCACATGACAAAAAGGGACATGTGACACATATCCTCCACATGGGGTGTAGAGTGTACAACTCTGTGCAATGAAGGGAGAATGGAAAAGTGCATTGTGATTTTGGTTTTGTAGCCTTAACTGCATATGCAATCACAACCCCTACAACCCTAACCTAACAGGGTATCAAACTGAATGCTTCAACCCTTGTAAAGTTCAATTCAGATGATATAGAAGTTTGGAAGCATGCCATACTAATGCGGTGATCCATTTGCTCGCCCAATACTTTGTATTTATATTATTCTTTGATTTTAGTATAGATCTGAGAGTTTGAAATTACTAGACGGCAAAGATTTCTCAAGGTTTTAGCTTTCTTTTCCTTTCATGTGTATTATATATAAATTGTACTCACACGCGATTGTGTTTAATTTCATTTTGCTTGCAGTTTCGAACGCCCAAGGTGATTTACAAGAAATATGTAGGCCTCTTTTTCTCCATGTGTGTGGACATCACTGATAATAAACTAGATTATTTGGACAACATTCATTTATTTGTTGAGATATTGGATATAATGATATTTCCCATCTAGAAGGTAAAATGGCTTATGAAATTTGGATTAGTTATCCATTTTTTTTCTAAAGAATTTCTCTTTGTATTATGTTAAGTTATCATCTAATAAATTGAAATTTTGCAATAACGACGCTTGAAATTTTTGGCCATAAAGTGAATGCTTAGGCTAAATCTAAAGCATTAAAAATTTCACCTAGATTCTTATCCTGATGAACTTCCCGACCAGCTTGAAGATCTTGCTTCTAGTATCTATTGATTTTTACCTTCATTAGGCTGCTATTGAGGAATATAACAACATCCTTGACTCTACCATCATGTTTTATATCAGTGCATCATGTTGGAGAACTGAATTGTATTACAATACTAGATTAGAGATCTAGCTTGCTTTTTTGACATGGATATAGTCCTTTGTATCTATAACAAAGTCCTAGAGAACTACTATCAATTATTACTATTAGGGAATTAACATTGGAATCCATGACCACAAGCACTAAGAATCTAGTCCTCAATCATCAATGTGCTATATTATTTCCACTTGTGTCATCATTACCCGTCATACTGCATGAGGATTGTATGTGTGATTTTTATGAAACATTACAGGGATTTGCAGGATGATAAGTTTATGAGAAGTGATTACTTGGAGATGGTAATTCCATTAGGTTGCTTTAGTATTTTGGATTGGATGAGATTATTTTATCCCTTTTGGATCAATGGTAATGGCTTATCTGTTGGTTTTTTATTCTGGGTGGCATATCTATGGTTGATGGATTAGTATGCTATTGAATATTTCGTTATGGTGCTTAAATTTTCTTCATGTGACTATTCTTAGCATCATGATGTTGTTATTGGTAAGTTGCTTATTATGTTTAGAGAGTACTACACCTATGCTTGTGTATGATGGGTCTAATTCCCCAAGGGATTGGCTATGGTGGTGATGATAAATCATTGGTTGATTTATTAGGAGGGCACACTTCACATGTTATGTTGCTAATCATCACTTGAAACTTGGTGAGACCTAGGTGGGGTGATATTTGATCAGTTTGTTTGTTGAGGTTCCCTATAACTTATTGATATATTTCCTATGGTCATCACATGTTGGCAAGGATCCGATCACATTTGAGGAAAGTATTTGACACATTCCCCTTTGCTCTCTTGATTTATTATTGGGGTTGTATTGGCACATGTGAAAATAACATATTATTATTCTGGTGAAGGCAGTGCCTTTTTATACCATGGTGGGCACATACTTTACAACTTGTACTATATCTTGCACATTATATGGTATAGTCCTACCCTTGTTTTGAGCTTCCCATACATATGGTTGGCCACACTCTTTATCCACGACACATTTGTTTACATAGAAACAATATCATATTCATTGGGGTTGTACATCACTATTTCATGGAGTCGTGGGTAAACATGCCTAGCCCATGAGTTGTGAAGGATACACTATTTATCACATGCTCTGTTCACCTTTTAATATTATGGCGCTGCCATTGTGATGTCATGGGTCCAAATGTTCACATATTGTCGTAGTGGTGGATGCATATAGTATGTTGTGGAGTTGTTTTTATTTCTTGGCACATGGATCCATCATGTGATAGTTGTTCATGTGAATGAAGCTATGTCTTTGAGTTGTGGCTTGACCTTTCCATTACTGAGCTCATGACCTTTAAGGAGGACGCGTGACACTTTAATTTAATGGAGTTGGATTTTTATTATGTTAACTCATTGAGCCTGCATAATGATTGATTAATTTGTCGCATGTATTGGGTGTATCACATGAATCTGCCTTGATTGGATCCATTGTTTGGTTGGAGTTTTGGGTCCTTCTTCACACTCAAGTGAGTTGCTATATTATTTTAGCAATATTGGCTTGTCTAATGGATTTGGTTATGTAAGAACATTTTTGAATTTGTTTTTCTTGGATATTTTATTAATTATTCTAGGAGAAATATGTGGATCTCAACAACTTACAGTTATTTCTAGTAAGGAAGTTGTTGAGGGAGTTATTTTATTGTATTCCTTGGAGAACTAATTGATCTAAGAAAATGGTTACTTATTTATGTTGAGATGTTCTTGAAAGTTAAATATTAAGTTTCTAAGGTGTTCTTATCTATGGTGACATTTTATTTGCTTTGTTTATACAGGTTGTTTGGTCACCTACTAGCCACTATCGCCCAACTAAACAAAACTTGTTCGAGTTTCTTGCTTTTCCGAAAAAATGGCATTGATATTGCTGATGTTGAAGTATATGTCATATAAATCTTTTATAGTCTAATTTATTTTATATTTTTGTGTTCATTTTATTTCACGCCTTATAATTTGAATTGTATCTTCTTTCATTTTCAGAGGAGGAATTCATTATTAATGGTTAAAAGCAAGAATTAAAGAAAGAGGAGAAAAGCAACATTGGAGCGACGAATGTAGAAAAAGAGAGAGAAGAGAATTGGTCTAGTGACACTCTTAACGCCAATATCCTGCATCAGATCCAAACTGATGGTCAAGTCTTCTAAATTTCTGAATTCACTTGCAATGCCTTGGAAACACAATGTTAATTTTTTGAAGTGATGAAACAATATTTCATGTGTAAATTGTAGTCCTACCAATATTGAGTTGGAAATTCATATTGTAATACTTGACATTTCATATAATATAATTTATGTGGTTGAAATTATTGATAGTTGTACTTGACATTATTTAGTATTGTCATTAACACATGTAACTTTGCATTTTCATATTAGATGAACATGTACATTGTATGACATTTTTTTAATTTAGTCGCAAAATCATACTAATTAATTTATGTTGATTGATAATGAACACAAAATTAATCTAAAACCACTAAATTAGTATTTTATATTGATTAAAGATGAGCACAAATAAAATGAATATACAACTACATTAGTCATTTATAATGATTATTAATGCAAGTAAATGAAATGAATATAAACCACCAAATCAGTCGTTTATATAATGAATATGAAACTACAAAAAAAAGGATAAATGACTAAATCAGTGATTACAAATGACGACTAAATTTTGCATATATACGACTATTAATAGACAATTTAAAGTATCTTATAACACGACTAAAACTTAGTCATATTTCTCTGGTCATTAATTGTTTTCAAATGATGATTAAAATTTGCATATATATGACTATTAGTAGCTAATTTATAGTGTCTTATAACGCGACCAATATTTTGGTCATATTTCTTTGGTCATTAATTGGTTTTATCAGGTGATCATATGGTAGTATATTTTGTTGTGTATTTTGGTCATTAATTATGACAATTAACGACAATTAATGACTAAATTAATGACTAAATATAGCATTAGATGATCAATTTGAGACAACCAATTAATGACTAAGTTAAATACGACTAAAATTTTGTCACATTATAAGATACTGTAAATTAGCCACTATTGGTCACCGACTGAAAAATAGTCATTTATATGCAAATTTTAGTCATTTTTTTAGTAACTAATTAGCCATTTTGTACTAGTGAAGATCTCATACTTGACAAAAGAACCAGGACTTCAAAGAGAGGGGATGTTGAATACCTTAGAGTGGGACTCAAGAGACAAAAGCCTTCTCAAGCCAAATGGTTGTAGACCGAGAAGGTGAGGGAGCTATACCCTCACCTACTGAACAATCACTAGTACAAAATGAGAGATTAGTGACAACGTGACTAAAAAAGTTAGTCACCACAATAATTTCAATTGAATTACTACTAGAATTGAGCAATTTTGAGTGACCGAACTAAAAGTGACTAACTTAAACAACTAATTTAGTCTAGGGATCAAATATATGATTAGAATTAAGTGACTCAACTAAAAATGACTAACTTAAATGACTAATTTAGTCTATGACTAAAATATATGACTAGAGAATAAGTGACAAAATTAAAAATGATTAACGCTTTACTTGTAAGGACAAATTATCATATCTATACTTGTTCATGTTGGATTTGACATATCTAGGTAACATATCTATGCCATAGTAAACACTCTTAAGCTTCACATGAGTACATGAATGCATGAAGCACCTTGATATTTAAGCTCTTTAATAATTGTGAAAAGGGTTTACAAATCTGCATCATAATCAAATTTTGTTCTTGATACATTTACTTCTTACATTTTTTTAACACATTTGACATTTTAACCACACCCTTACACAAATCAATGCATGGGAACATGAAATGACTTGGTTCATAAGGATAACAATTCACTATTTTTAAGATTATCTTGACGGTTTACATGCTTTCCTTTTTATAGATGTATGATCAATCTCTAATTTTAAATGTCACATCTTAACCCACATTAACAAAATAGTGATCGAAGCCCAATAGTTCCATTATTGGTGCACTCTACACACAATTTAGACAATGCATGCAGTTCTTAAATATTTGATGTTAACATGATATGGAATTTCTTTTTGTTCAAGGGTGCTTTAAAAGTTACACTGGTCTCTAGTCTTAATGGCAATTTGTGACAAATACATAGTTTTTAATGTGTTCACACGCTAATTGTATTGCTCATGGTTTATTAGTTGTAATTACATACTTTAGAATGTTACAAATACATCATTTAGGTTACAATTCTACATTTACAAACTACCCAACTATAAATGGTGATAAATGGATGACATTTTAATGTTACAAATGTGTAAGTGGTCCACATTCAGCTTTGTTGTCTTCATTGTCCTTATTAACAACGAAAAGTTGAACATTTCCTTTATTTATCATTGCAAACACATAACTCTTTGACGTCTCAAACATAGTTAATACTATTGGTGTATGATCTCTTAATTATGGAATGGTCTCTTGATGATGATAAAAAACTCTCAATCTCCAATGATAATGAATATGATGAATGAATGATCTAATGTCTTAGTTGTATGGACACTATTTATGATTCATTTTCTATTTTTATTGTGCCATTGTATATATGCTTCACTAGCATCTCATGTTATATAGTTAATTGAACAAGTTTTATTTTTCATTTTTTAAGTATAATTTCATTGCATGAATAAGCATAGTTTTCTAATTAAAATCATTCAAAATTTGTTCATAATTCATGGTTTATTTGACTATTCACACACTTATCCCTAACCTTTTACTTTGAGGGTGAGTAGTGGCAAATCACTAGTCTTTGTTAAGGAACTTTTCTTCATTACTCAATGACCTAGCTTAGTTCGATGTTTATGGATTCCCCCTTTAGACAAGGATATCCTTCAGTGTAGTCTAAAGAGTGAGAGAAAGCCACCAATGTGACATTGGGTGGCTTGCTTGAGAGTTGTCTTTTAGGAAAATCCTTACAAGAAAATTAATTTACCTTATTGTCATCACCTAAACTACCTCCAATAAAATCATGATATTTTAATAACATCTAATTTTGATAGATAATTAATGCAATAAAATTAAAAAAATAAGATTATTATTATTATTATTATTATTTTTTGAATATGACAAAATAGACAACTATAGCGAGCTTGCACTTACGTGACAATCCTATCCACTACCACAATCACCTCCAAGTATACCCACATTACCTCACACCTAGTACACTAAGCTAATATTAAGTTTAAACCAATAACATTATAAAAAATTCCTTAACAACCCATTCCATCATCAACTAATCCACACCACGGAGAAAATTAAAACTAACTTTTAATATTAAAAAATATAGCCATTTTATTTTATTTGAAAATCAATTTTAACACAATCACCTCCAAGTATACCCACATTACCTCACATGTGATACACTAAGTTAATCTAAGTTTAAACCAATAAAATTATAAAAAATGCCTTAACAACCCATTCCATCATCAACTAATCCACACCATGGAGAAAATTAAAACTAACTTTTAATATTAAAAAATATAGCCATTTTATTTTATTTGAAAATCAATTTTAACATAATCACCTCCAAGTATACCCACATTACCTCACACGTGGTATACTAAGTTAATCTAAATTTAAACCAATAACATTATAAAAAATGCCTTAACAACCAATTCTATCATCAACTAATGTACACCATGGAGAAACTTAAAACTAACTTTTAATATTAAAAAATATAGCCATTTTATTTTATTTGAAAATCAATTTTAATATCTGATTTTAGGAAACTCGGTAAAATAAAATTTAATGTGAAAAGTGTACACAAATAAAATTTAGTGTGTGAAATCCCCTGATCGGGGTGATGAAAGGGGAGAGTATGAACAAGAGGACAACGCAAGGGAAAGGATGGCTAGGACGACCACCTACTGCCCTCAACATGGATCAAACGGACGTGGTGGCGTCCTGCATGCCTGCGGGAGTTTCGAGGCAACGAAGTGGCAGGAGAGTGGAGGGAGAGGAGGGAAGAAATGGTGGTTGTAGTGGGATGGGACGTAAGGCAGACGGGCAGGGGTACATGAGGGTGGCAAGGGTAGGTAGAGAGCCCAGGGTGCAGTGAAGGAAGGAGGAGCACAGAGCAGCGCGGGTGACAGGATCTTCTGCGGTCAAGCTTAATTACATATATGTTTCCTTTGGCTCGCATCCTGCATTTCATTCTGTCATGCATTGTATGTTGGAGGAGGGGGGAAAGTTGGGAATTGCAGGGGAGGGGTCACGTCTGAGCGGGTCTGCAATTCATTCTGTCATGCATAGTACATTGAAGGAGAGGGGGAAGTTGCGATTTGCAGGAGAGGAGCGGTGTCTGAATGGGTCAAAGGACTGCATGGTGAGGAAGCGAGAGGAACAAAGCATAAGCATGCTGGGGGAATGTATTAGCAATGCTAAGGGTCAGCCCGAGAAAACTAAGAATGCAATCCATGTGGAGGACAAAATGATTGAGGGCTTGTCCACCTACCTTAGTCCAGGGGGAGAGAGACCATCGATTATCCATAATAACGGAGGAGGCTGGAGTGGGGAAGGAAGGCTAAGCGACAAGGACATGCTAGCTTATGGGAAGATTGTAGCTCCTAGAAAGCTAACGTTTTCTGTTGATAATTGTAAGCAGGAGGTAGTAAAGGAAAAGATGGCTCGCCTGGGTAGAGGCAGGGGTTGTGGATGTAGGGGGCGTCAGAGCCAGCCGGGTAGAAGTGATCCGACAACCTCGAAACCAACAAGTTAGAGGTGAGGCAGGAAATCTATTAGGACGACTGTCCAAGAAGCCGCCCATGCATATAGAGAAGGGACGAATGCTGACATTCGTTAGCTAATACAGGTGATGGAAGATAGCATCATGGAAGAGGATTCTGAGCCAGAGATGGAGGAATGGGGGGATATTATCCCCGACCCAGGGCACACCAGAGGCAGGATGACGCTATATAGGCAAGCCTTGCACATGTAATGGGCTTTGAAGCGCTTACTAGCTAGGGCCCTGGAGCAGGTGGCGGGGGAAATGGCAAAAATAGCCCAAGGTATGCCCAATATAAAAAAGGACATGAAAAACCTGCAAATTATCATGATTATGCAAGACAGCAAGCTGGATGAGATCCAGCAACAGTTGATGAAGCTCTCTCCAGCACTAGGCGACTCGGGGACAACACCTGCTAATGTGGAATCTGACAAAGATGACCAAAAGGATTATGTTTTTTGTAGTTTCTAGTTTGATCATTTTGCAGCTAGCATTTTCTTTTCATCATTTTGCAGCTAGAATTTTCTTTTCAGGTGTTTTATGTTAGTTCGGAACATGATTAGTGTTTCTAGATGTGCAATTTACTTATCTTGGATTGAAAGACTGATTAAATTTTGTTATTGGATGGCATATAATAGACTTAGGTGGCCAACAGACTTGGTTTCCCATATGGGCAAGTTGAGGCCACCAAACTACTGTATATGGAACAACTTGATTTTATAAATAGAAAAGGAAGGTACTATCGTAGCTTACAAAAAAAAAATTAGTGTGTGAAATGCTATGAAAATAATTTATTATAATCCACTAGCCTATTATAAACTATTTAGGCTCGTGTGCCCAAATCGGCTCAAATAAAACTCTTTTGCAAGTGAGAGGAGTATAAATAAATATTTCACTAAATTGTTATAACAAGTCGGATGCTACGTGTAAATATTGGCATTTAGATTGTGGAAAGCAATGAACAAGGGCTCATATGAAACAAACAAAGGCTTCAAATTGGATTTATTGCAACACATGCATGTTAGATCAATAAGCGTCTCTAATTTACATAATTTTTCAAGCCATCTTCTCATGCTTGCCCGGATCTAAATTGTTGAGATTCCAAAGTATTTTTCACTCTTTGTTTTTTCCTTTTAGCAATTCAATTTTCTTGCTTTATTTTTGAGTTCTTCCTCTAATTTTATTTTCTCATTGAATTTTTTGTTCTTATTGAGAAGGTTTTGCTGCCATGGTATAACTGTGTGGACTGGAATTTAATCGACCACAAAGGAAAAAAATGATTAAAATGTACAGGCGGTAAATTTGGGGTTTGGGGTGCTTTGGTGGTAAACCCTAGGGATTATAGATCGTAGATCCTTCCGTGATAATTGCCAATATTTTACAACTTGGCACTGTTTATAGGATGGTAGCATTGATCTATATCTCCTTCGTGAGGCAAAGGAAAAAAATGACTAAAAAGTAGAGGCGGTAAATTTGGGGTTTGGGGTGATTTGGTGGTAAATCTTATGGGTTATAGATCGTAGATCCTTCCGTGATAATTGACATTGTTTTATAACTTGGCACTGTTTCTGGGATGGTAGCATTGATCTAGATCTCCTTGGTGAGGCGAAAGAAAAAAATGACTAAAATGTAGAGGTGGTAAATTTGGGGTTTGGGGTGCTTTGGTGGTAAACCTAGGGGTTATAGATCGTAGATCCTTCCTTGATAGTTGGCATTGTCTTACAACTTGGCACTGTTTCTGGGATGGTAGCATTGATCCAGATCTCCTTGGTGAGGCTAGATTTTCGATGGATCTGCTCTGCATTGTCCTGTGCTATTTTTATTAAGTTGTGTCACATTAATGGCGCCCACTACTCCCAATAGAGCGTAGGGAAGCGACCTCTTTTCTACTAATTGAGTGCAGTTATTGCTCGATCCTATTGGGAGGGGGTTGATGCCGGGTGGGGGAAAGACGATGCGTAGTAACGAAGGAAAATTGATGAAAATGTAAGACGAGAGATTATTAATCACAAATCTTTAAGACGTCCCAACATAGTTCGCTTCAAGGAGGTATTGCTAACTCCAACCCATCTAGCTATACTCATGGAATACACAACATCTGGGGAGCTATTTGAGTGCATATGCTATGCGGGACGTTTCAGTGAGGATGAGGTTTTTTCCTCTCTCTGTGTGTATACGTCCAATCCCTAGGCAATAAGGAGTACGTTGAACATTAATGTGGAGAATGAGGAAGGTGGAGAAACTGCACTTCTAGCTTGGACCTGCAAAGCATAAGTCGAGGTTTAATATTTTGTGAGTAAGTCTAGATTCCACGCATTTTTCTAAAACACCATTATGTTTCAATCCACTTTATATGCATTTCTTTAATAAATTTCGTTTTTTTTCCTCACATGGTTTTACAAATTACTAGCTTGTTTACAACTCAAATCTCGGATATATATGGATCTAAGCATTTCTTCAGTATAATTTATTTCTGAATATTATTTCTCATTTGATAAATCTTTTATATAGTTCTTTTGCAAATAAAATGTCCAACTTCAAAAATGTTTTAGCCATCTAGAGACAGATATCGAAATATCCATAGGATTAAACATGTTCCATAGCCCCCGTGCCCTAGCCTCTGGAACTTCTGAATATCCCCGGATCATGCTTTTCAAAGAAACTAGTTTTTATTATTTTTAACCGCCTTCGCCATTATCGGTTCTTATTCAAAATCTCTAGAACTTCCCAATCTCCCCAGAGCGTGATTTTCAAAGAAACTAGTTTTTATTATTTTTAAAACCCTTCAGCATTATGAGTTCTTATTGAGAATCTGGGTATTTTTTGAGTGATCATTTTATTGTTTATCCCGAACTCCTAGACATTTGGATTTATGTAGGTTGGTCATTTTATTTTTATCTTGACATTTGGGTATTCTTTGAGTGATCATTTTAATTTTATCCCCAAATCTTACATATTTGAACTTATGTAGATTGGTCATTTTATTTTTATACCAAACTCACATTTGGACTTATGTAGATTATGCATTTTAATAGTCTTGTTTTTTTGTTTTTAATTATATATTTTACTAAAATTCCACTTACTCCCTGTTGTCGTGCGGATTGACACGACAACGCTCAGACCGGGGGCTGTCACTCTGATCCCCGATCCCTCCGTTTAAGCCTGTCTCCCGCGGCTAAGGGGGGTAGTCCCTGTGAGATGATGAGGCCAACTGTCGACCAGTTGGTTGGGAGACACGAGATACGATTAAGATAAGCACTAAAAAGATTTAATTAATTTAGCAGACCAGTGCCTTAAGAGATTATGGTTAAGATGATTACTCGTTAAATGATAAGAAAGATGAATCGTGAACAACAATCATTTGTCATCAAAAGGTATCAGCGAAATCACATGACCAAAACGATATCCGGCAACTGAAAATTTTGAAGAGATAAATGCCTTAAAACACCACGAGAATCGCAAATCATTATCCAGATATCAATTTCGTATCTCGACTTGAAAATTCAGCATGAAAGATATAACATGAAAACCACTGAAACTGGCAAAAATAATTTTCCACAAAATTAATATATATATATATATAAATATATATATATATATATATATATATATATATATATATATATATATATATATATATATATATATATATATATATATATATATATATAATATATAATATTTAAATAAAAAGTTAAAAATGAAATCTAAAAAAAAAAAATTAATCTAAAACTAAACTATTTAAAAAAAATAAAACTAAATCTAAAAAAAATTATAAATCCTTTTATTTTTTTTATTTTTTCATAAAACTAAAATAAAATAAAAAATATAAAAATTTAACCTAGAATCTAAAACTTTAAAATCTAAAACACAAAATAAAAATCTATTTAAATGAAAACTAAAACGCATTTCTTTTTATTTTTATTTTTATTTTTATGTATATATCAAAAGCTAAACTATAAAGCAAATGAAATCTAAAAAAAAAAAAAAGTATAAAAAAAAAAAATTTATCTTCGTCAGATCCAGTCATTTTCGGGATTTATCATCTTTCATGCTGAGATCTAAATTTTCAAGCCGAGATGCGAAATTGATATTTGGTTAATGGTTTATGATTCGTGGTGGTTTAAAGCATTCATCTTTTAAAATTTTCAGTTGCTGGATATCGTTTTGGTCGTTTTAAGAGCATTATGATTTAGCTGATGATAGATGATTGTTGTTCACGGTTTATTTTTCTATATCATTTAACAAGCAACCATTTTAATCTCAATCTCTTAAGGCACTGGTCTGCTAAATTAATCAAATCCATCGAGTGCTTTTTTATATCGTATCTCGTGTCTCCCAACCAACTGGCCGACAATTGGTCTCATCATCTCACAGGGACTACCCCCCTTAGCCGCGGGAGACAGGCTTAAACGGAGGGATCGGGGATCAGAGTGACAGCCCCCGGTCTGAGCGTTGTCGTGTCAATCCGCGCGACAACATTTTTTGGCGCCGTTGCCGGGGAACTTGTTTTCTCGGCATTTCAACGACAATCTTCCTTCTCATTTTCATCTTTTCATCTGGCCCGGCAACGCCAACATTTTTTGGCGCCGTTGCCGGGGATAGAGTTTTTCTGTCCTTGGTGTTTCAACATATTTTCATATTTCATCGTTCATCTGTCTATCATTCTTTTGAGCCGGCAACGCCAACATTTTTTGGCGCCGTTGCCGGGGACAGAGTTTTTTCTGTTCCTGGAGTTTCATCGACATTCATCTTCTCATCTTTCTCATCTCTCATTTGAGCTGGCAGATTCGACCTTTGGGGTTATCATTTCGATCTTTCATTGCCTTACTTTTTGTCACATCATCAGTATCTCTTCAGTGTTTTCTTGTTTGGGTGGCGACTCCATTTTCTCATTTTTTCCTAGACAAGAGGCCTCCCGCATATCTGCTTGTGATTCCTTTTTGGATCTTAAATCAGATTTATTGTCCAAGTGGCGACTCCACTCCTTTCATCTTTTGATTTTCTTGAGCATAGATCTAGTTCTATCATCCATCTCATCCCTTATTATTCATCATGGATTATTCATGTAAACCATGTCGTTTTACTCACCGTCTCCATGATTTTCCGGAAGAGGCCCTTCCTGAATTACCTATTTTTTCAGATGGTGATCCAATCGCTGCTAAAAGGCATATTGACTTGTTTTTTCGCATATGATAAGTTTAATCATGGTAATGTTATCAAAAAAAATATCTATTTGTCCTTTCTTTAGAAGATGATGCTTTGAATTGGTTTAACAATTTTCCTAAGGATTCTTTCACTTCTTTGGTTGATATTATCAATGCTTTTGAAGATAGATATTGTTATCCGGTCAACTTGCCTTCTACCTCTAAAATTGTGCAACAGAATGAAAGTAATTTGATAAGAGGCCCAACTGAAAGATACCAAGACGATTCATCATGTCAGAATGTGTCATCCACTGGAAATATTGCAGATCAAGTTCATGATAGTGAAAAATCAGGGACAAATGACAATGAAAAAGAAGAGCAAAAGCAAATTATACGAGACCTAATGATGCTGGTGAGAAATATGGAAATCAATCAAACTAATTATGTCAATGATGTGAAAACTTTATGCACCCATCTGGAAAAACATAACAGGGAGATTGAGGTCACGCAAAGTCACCATGCTAAAGAAATTGAGGCCATAAAAACTAATTATGAAACATAAATTAGAATCATGCAAAGCAGGTTGTCAGTCTTAGAGGAAAATATGGTGACCATTAAAGCTGATCATGATAGGGAAATTGACTCTATGCAAAACAAGCTATTAACCATGGATGAGGAAATGACCATCATGACGTACAATCATAATAATCAATTGGCTGACATGCAAGCGAATCATAAAGAAGAAATAAATTTCATGCAACATTACTTGATGGACATAAAGGAAAAGAACAATAAAGTGATAAAAGACATGGAAGAACATCATGCCAGACAAATCAGTGCTACAAAGGTTGAACACCTCTCAGATGGATGCCATTAAAATACAAGTTCAAAGGTTTCAACAACTGGCAGAGGATAAGGGAAACCAGCAAACATCAACAATCAGGCCTTCTCATTTGCTGCAACAAGATTCATCTTATTATTGAGTTATTGATTCGATTGAAAGATGGTTGATTGAAGGTGATCCAGACAGACTTAAGAATGATAAAGATCAGATGCGGGCTAAAGAGAGACATATCACACGCATACTTCATCTGATAGTTTCGAGACAGAAAGTTCCAGCTCATCAATAATTCATCCTGCCAGAAAGAAAAAAGCGCAAGAGGAAAAAATGAGAAGAAGATTTGACGCATCAGACGGCCGCGAGCTGCTTGATTTTCGGATAGGAAAAAGTCCTACCAATGCAAAATTGGACATGGCACATCCGACAAGCAGCCGACAGATTTGCCTGAAAGCAGGCAAATGCTCAGTATGCACTATATTGAACACATCTGATGCCGTGGGGCATTTTTTGTATTGTATTTCTAACTCTACTCCCTCGTCTTTTCAGCGTTTCATTTCTGTTTTAGGATTAGATTTACTTTTCATGTTATTAGATAGTTAATAAATGAAGAGCTTTTATGTGCTTAATGTATATGCTGATTTTTTGGATGGACGCTACTTATTTTTTGTGTTGTATGGATGCAGATTCTGGATTCTCACATTCCTGCAAGCAGCAACGTGTCCCCAAGTAGAGCCAGATGTTGACCTCTACTGGTCAACTACCCATGCAGTACATCCCCCTTTTCTTGGAAAAAAGGGGCAGCACCTGATCAGCTTGTCCGTGCCATCCTCCATCATCAGTAAACTTGATCTTTTTTTATTGTAAACTCAGTCTGCATGTATTGATTGTAAATAATCTTAGCAGACATGAGTCATGTATGTAATTTGCCTAGGTGGACCAACTTTCTGATGATAATCTATGTCCCGGAAGGTTTTTCGTCTCACCGATCCACGGATCGGCAGAGTTTTTCCTTCAACCCTGACCCCAAAGCCGGGATTGATTTGGTCATTAGAACTTTAGGATTGACCTAGTGTGTTAATCTGCTAGATTATAGTTGTGTCGCAGAACTGGGTGATTGATGAGGGTCTGTGTTAAGCGGGCTTGTCCCCTTGAGATGTAAGTTGTAAAAAGTCATGATGTAATGTGTCTTGAGGGTCGAAAAATGTTTTAAAATCCCCTCGTGAGTCCTAAGTCCTAGGTCCTAGGTGATGCTTCCAAAGGTTTAGTTCGATGATCCATTTAAAAAATGAAATAAAATAATAAAATAATAAAAATTTAAAAAATTTAAAAATAAAATAAAATAATAAAATAATAAAAAATTAAAAAATTTAAGTGAATAAATCGACGATGAGATCAAGAGATGTCTTGATCCTCATCAACGGTCGAGATCATTTCTACATGGATCAATCAAACTAGCCGTTGGATCATTTCCTTAAATAGGGTGCTAGGAGTCATTTTCGATTCATTCGATCTGTGAGTCTAAGACTGAAGAAAGCTCTCTTGTAAATCTGTTTCTGGTTAATAAAAGAAGACTTTGGGGGCCAAAAAAAAAAAATCGAAAAAAAAAAAAAGTATAAAAAAAAAAAAATCTCTTCGTCAGATCCAGTCATTTTCGGGATTATCATCTTTCATGCTGAGATCTAAATTTCATCAAGGCGAGATGCGAATTGATATTTGGTAAATGGTTTATGATTTGTGGTGGTTTAAAGCATTCATCTTTTAAATTTTCAGTTGCTGGATATCGTTTTTGGTCGTTTAAGAGCATTATGAATTATTATGATTTAGCTAATGATAGATGATTGTTGTTCACGGTTTTATTTTTCTATATCATTTAACAAGCAATCATTTTAATCTCAATCTCTTAAGGCATTGGTCTGCTAAATTAATCAAATCCATCGAGTGCTTTTTTATATCGTATCTCGTGTCTCCCAACCAACTGGTCGACAGTTGGTCTCATCATCTCACAGGGACTACCCCCCTTAGCCGCGGGAGACAGCTTAAACGGAGGGATCGGGGATCAGAGTGACAGCCCCCGTCCTGAGCGTTGTCGTGTCAATCCGCGCGACAACACTCCCAAACACCTATAAAACCTCGATTTCAATAATGATTAAGAACATTTATGGGTAATGTATAAGTTTTGGGGTAAAAAAATAATGTATTTATGTAAACCTTTAAAATTGAATTTGTATTATTTATACTTGTTACTATTTATCCACTTATTACTATTATTATTTAGTTACTGTTTATTACTTATTATTATTATTTATTGTGCCAAGAGGCGCTCTACAACCCAGTATGGGGTAGATCTCATATAAAAATGTAAATGTCCCAGTATGTGGTAGATCTCACATAAAAATGTAAATTAAAATGTAAACGTAAATATTAACATTTTTTAAACTAATGGTCTTATCTAGAAATCAATCTAATTATTATTATATATAAATGCAATATAAATTTAAAATGTAAAGAGGTTTATGAACACTCAAAAAATAGGTATGGTAAATAAATAAAAATATAAATAAAGTGGAGGTATGGTAAATAAATAAAACCTCTTTTTTATACTTACTCAAAGGCGTGATAAATAAATAAAAATATAAATAAATTAGAGGTATAGTAAATAAATAAAACCTCTTTTTATATGAAGTCCATAAACCTTTATATTACGAAGACTCAAAAAAAATTATATTGAGGTGAAGCCTATGGGCCAAATACTATTTTAATACCATGGGCCAAACACCATATTTATAAAAGAAGTATGATAAATTAATAAAAATATAAATAAACTAGAGGTATGGTAAATAAATAAAACATTTTTTAATATTTACTCCATAATTCACTTTTATATTTAGGAACATTAAAAAAAGAGGTTTTTATTTAGGGTGAACCCTATGGGCCAAATACCATGGGCCCAATTTTTATAATTACCAATGCAAAAAAACATTATTTTTTTTTAGACAAACTTCGTTGCTATATTATAATTTGAAAAAA